>OZ010671.1:21395844-21995844 GCA_963932185.1 Troglohyphantes excavatus
GGATCCATCCCGAAGGAAAGACCCCGGAACAATGCCTCGTACTTTTGACGAGGATAACACCTGAGTTGACACCCAACGCAACCTCAATTGGCATCAGGACATTGTACCTCGATCAGATTTATTGTGCACTAGTCCCGTATACACGCCAGTATAATGTGTTATATGTTCTAGACGATTTTATAGTATTTTTGTAGCGAAGCTGGTTACCCTCAAATCGCAAGATCACTACTTTTTTACTTTTATTTGTCAAGTCCACCTCATGGGCTCGAACTAGCAATCCCCTGATTACCAGCTGAATGCCTTTATCCACTGGGTAACTGGAGGCCCCCGGTTTTGTGGTCGGAGTTGGTGTGCAGATGTGTTGGCGGAATGTTTGGCGATATACAAATTGATTTTGAATTAATAAAAAAATAAAATATTTAAACATATTTAACATTTCTATCACGGTTTGAGAAGGAACCCCCCACAAAATCACTTAAAAAAATTAGCACAGAGTACAGTATGACTTCAACTTCGCCCATAGAAGGAACTGGTTAGGAGCGTTCCAGAAGTTACAGTTAGAGCTCAGGACCAATGAGAAAAAGAAAAAGGATGCCAAATGCATTTTGTAAAAAAATTAACATATAATAATCACAATAAAATGCAATATTTAAAAAAAGTCTTATTTATTTTACTAAATTTATATGAAATAACTCAAATGAAACTTAGCTGTTTATGCACAAGGAAAAAAATACACGATTCCAAATGCTTTTTTCAAAATTTAATGTGTGATAAATGTGATTTAGATATTTAAACCTTTGCGGTCCGGGCTATTGTTAATATGATCTATCAGAAACTCTGAGTCATTATTACAAGCTAATAACTAACACTGCCTCATGTGTGTAGCCTCAAATCTTGTGACTCATCTAAACTTACTTCCAAATATCACATCGGCTTGACATTTGGCATAAATACGTAATCCCGATGACAATACAATAAGTAGCCATAATATTGTTAATTTCTAATTAATTTTAATTACACATGATTTTTTTAAAAAAATCGAAAACTCTGGCCGCGGCAAGTTTTGAACCCATAATGGAATAAATTTATGTCAACCGAATGCGCGAAAAATTATGCACAAGGAAATAGTTTTGCTTCAACAGAAAAGATTTCCGACGCCATTTTGTATATTTCGTAATAAAATAATTTTTATTATGAGCAACCAGCTAGCTATTCCTGGAGTATTTACACTGTTAAAAATTATTACGACCTTGCACCAAAATTTGGTACCCATTTAGCTGCAACCAACATTTGGTTCTTAGTTTCACCATTTTACGGGGCTACGGCGGATACCATTTAGTGGTAAAACATTGCACCAAAAGTCATAACGTTGCATTAAACTCAAAATTCGAAGGTTTTTTTTAGTATTTTAGTAGTAGTATTTTTCTAACGAAGCTAGCAACCCTCCGATCGCAAGATCACAACTTTTTTACGTCAAGTCCACCAATCGCACTCTAACTAGGGATCATCTGATTCTTTGCTGGACGCTTTTATCCATTGAGCCACGGAGGCTCTTGTTCGTCGTTGTCTTCCTTGGAGGGGATTCTCCGGCTTGTTGATGTAGCGGCAGCGAAAATTTCGGTTGCAGTTAAAGAGGTTGAACCAATTATAGGTGAAACCGTAATTTGATGTCGATTGCTTAAATGGAAACTGAGTTATTGCAATTCAATTATCTTATTTCCTATTCTTTTGGCACACCTTTTAAACATTTCTTCTGTTTATAACTTCATCACGTCGTCCTGGTAGTACAACGGATAAGAGTCATGACAGCGGTGCCTGCAGATCTCGTTTCGATTCCCGGTACGCGTTGTTTGTAATTGTCTGTATTTATTGAAACTGATTTATGAACGCAGTTTATGTAGGCAAGCAACTGCTCTTTTGATCATTTTACTCATGTTTTGAGTAAGATAAGAATCAAATGTGATAAAAAAAATGAGTGCATTTTACTTACATTTAAGTACCTTTTTTAACAGTGTAGAGATGAACTTTGGTATAATGGCAAAGGTTCGGGGTCTATCTCGAAGGAAAGACCCGGGAACAATGCCTCGTATTTTTAAACCATGCTCAGAGCACGAACGAATCGGGGAGTTGATATTACCTGAATGAGGGTACGTCAATAAATTAAAACAATGGCAGGGAGGGGACCATTCAAAAGCAGCGACCTAGACCACTTCCTTCTCAATGACTGGAGAGGCCCCGATACAAAAAAAGTCACTATTACGTTGACAGGTTATGAAAGGGCGGGATCAGCCCCGGGCTCAGGTGTGGCCAGCCAACTGCGCAGCCCCCAGCGACACAAGTAGGAAGAGGGGGGGGGGGGGGTCTCAACAATGCTACCCAGATCACATCATTATTATTATCATCATTATTCTGGAGGTGGCATCGCTTCGTATTTGCGTAGCGCGAACTTTGTAAACAACAGGGACAGGGGCTACTGCGATTTCGTCGTTTTTATTTTGTGGTTTTTTTTAAGAAGAAGAACTTTTTTTGTGTGTGTGTGTGATAAGAAGGGACTGTTTAAGTAGGCAGCCCATGGATTCTCAGTTATGATAAACGATAACTTGATAGGACGTTCGACTTGTACCGAGAGAGAGATATGTAATAAATGAAACCGCGATAATTAAAATAGTTTAATGACTCGGTTTTGGAATGGGTTTTTTCCTCTTCTTCCCCCCCTATCTCTTTTAAATGAATGGTGTGACAGTTTTTTTGCGTGTAGTGGGCTTTTTGTGTTTTGACAGGGGAATTTGGACGGAACTGATCGAATGCAAATGAAGTGAAAAAAACAGCTCTGCAGTGCAAATACACTGATATCTAACTGTAACTTCTGGATAGTGCAAGACATTTTGTTGACTTGAAGCCGATGTGGAAGCAGCCATGCTGTGCCCCGCTTTCTTTGCTACCGCAATATTTCGTATATTTTTTTATGTTAAAATAAGCCGACGTGTATTGCTGTTGTCTGTGTTTTTTTCTATTTTTTTTTAAATGCATTTTAAATGCAATCTGCTATTAAAATAGAAAGTCATTTGCAAGTCAAAGTCGGAGTAGATAAAAAGCAAGAGCAAAAACTAATTGTTTGGCAATATAAACATTAATTCTATAAGAAGAAAATATAATATTTATATACATTTAATATTTCTACAATGCTATGGTAATAAAAAACACCACTAAATCACTTTTAAAAAATATAGGGCCACAGCATGGCTGCTTTCAATTGGCTTCGACGCGCCAATTGAGGAAACAAGGTTTGAGCCTTCCAGAAGTTACAGTTAGAGTTCAGTATGCAAATATCACGGAGTACTACTCACTGAATTCTAAAATGTAACTTATGGAATGCTCAAAACTTGTTTCCTCTATGGGCGTATTAAAGCCAATGTGGAAGCAGCCATCGTGTGCACCAACATTTTTTAAAACTGATTTAGTGGTGTTTTTTTAATGTTATAGCATTGTAGAAATATTAAATGTATATAAATATTATATTTTCTTTTTGTAGAAATAATTTTTATATTATCAAACAAATAATTTCTGTTCTTGATTTTTAACCACCTTGACTTGCAAATTGCTTTCTATTTTAATAATTAATTAAAAAAAAAGTGTAATTTTAATGACAAGCAAGGTAAAATGCAGCAGGTTATATAAAATGAAACCCTGAAAACTTTAAAATGTTTGTTTCAGTATATTTATTTAAATTTCAAAATAATACCAGTTGATTAGTATACAAATAAACATAATAAAAAAAAATGGGAAAACTGCAATATCAGTAATAAAAAAAGTGAGAAAAAATAAGATACAGTAACATTTATTGGATAATAAAAAGAACATGCATTCCTTTTTCTTTTTTTAATTAATGAGAAGATTGACTTAAAAAATGTTATGCAAATTGCATAAATTACATAATACCGATGCTAAAGTAAAAAAATACTTTTTATATAAAAAAAACCGAGAGATCTTTAAACTGTTCTCCTTTGTTCTTAAAACGTCATTTTTTAATGTCTTAGTTTCTATTATACGTCAGAACTTTTACAAAAGTCATTATTCTAAAAGTACTAAATAGTAGAAAGTGTAACTTTTTTTTTCAAAGTGTTAATGGTAAAAGAAAACTATTATATCATAATATCTTTTTTTAGGAGTTAAAAAAAATTCTTTTGTGTATTTTATTTTTGCATTTGAGAAAATATTAAGTTAAAATAAGTAAGGTTTTTGTAACAAAAAAAAAAATAACCAAAATAATACAAAATACCAAGTAAAAAATAACGATCACAAAAACCTATTTTTCTCTCTTCACATAATAAAAAGAATAAATTAATTTAAAAAAAAATAATCTCCTTAAATTGTTTCCGTAAATGATTTTTTAATCTACCAACACCCTTAGTTAAATCATCTCTGAAGATGGTATAAAAAAAGGTCAAGTTAAAAAAAAAGTATATATTTCAATGAATCATTGTTTCTCGAACAATAATCATATTGTCGAATTTTATACAAAGACTTTTGGAAAAGTCGCAAAAGAAACCGAGAAAAAAAAGTTTCACGGGGTTTTATAAAAGAAAAGGGAAAAAGGGAGTCAGAAGGGGAAAAAGGAGAGTCAGAAGGGGAAAAAAAGTTGTAACCTCACATAAAAGACCACGGCATTAATTCAGCTTAAAAGGCAACTCCAAAATCTAATTCATACTTAGCAGCTTGTCATAGAAGGGTTAAAAAGATACTTCCAACAAAAAAAATCTAGTTTATTATCCAAATTATTATTTTTTTAAATAATAATGGCTCGAAAGACAAGGAAAAAACGAATAAAAAGGGGAAAAAAATCCCCAGTTTAATGTGTCAAAGAACGTAAAAAAATATTAATATTATTCATGGCTGACGTACTAGCAACATTCAGGATTTATGAATCTGGCATTATAGCAAAGACCTTTTGATCTTGCGCAGAACAAAAAGGTTTTGTTTTCGCCAAAGATTTCAAAAGATTTACGCCAATTTGATTAGTCATGGAGCATTATTTAGAATTTCCCCCTTAAAACCTTAATTTGTCTTGCTCCAAGTCTTCAAAGGCAGCGTGTTTCTATTATCTTTAAAGAGTTATAAACTTATAAAGTGAATTCATATCTGTCTGGGACTATAAAAAGCTTTTTTGTCTCCAACCGGGGCTGTTATGCTTTATGCGGCAGGTGTAACTTTTTCACAAAGAACAGTCATACAAAAGAAATTGGGGAATTTCTACTTTTATGTAAACACAATAAGGGACAACCACAAAAGCTTGGGCAACTTCTAAATGCATCATATAATGCGATATACGCTATTCTTTATTGATTTATATTTGTTTTTCATTGTAATGGTTAGCAAAGATTTCAAGGTTTTTATAGGATATTAACTAAAGGATAAAATTTTGCATGGAAATTTTGTTCGTTAAAGAAAATTTGTATTATAAGCTTTTGTTAGTAGTATGGAATTGCTGTTTTATTTGAGAAGGAAACACTAGTTATTCAGAAAATCATTCAAATACGACTTCAATTTAACTACAGTTGAAAAATAGATTAAAAGACCTAAAAAAGGTTATTTTAAAGATTTTTGTGCGGTTTGCTCTTTAGGTAAGGATATTTAAAAACCTTTCAGGGATTCGCGTAATTTATAAGCAAATTTCAAAATAAGTTTTAGTTTTACACAACAATATATTTTTTATGTTATTTTAAGGGAACTCGGTACGACAAAATCGATAAAGATGTCAATTTGTTTTAGTTTAAAATAATGTTTGAACAAAAACATTATTTTGCTCAAACATTCCCTAACAAAGTTTTAAAACGATTGGATAAATATTAGTCATATTAATAAACTTTTCTTTTTACTCTTTATCACATGTGCCATATTCAATACTCAAAAATGGAGCAGTGTGATTCAATATTGCTAATCTCAGCTTCTGTTCAAGCCAATCTTAACAAACTTAAAATATTTGTTCAAGAGATGGTTTTTCCACATTGACGTCGATTGACGAAATGGAAACTGAGTTTTTACAACGAAAATTACGTCGGAAAATACCACTAATCAGTGGAAACTATAAAACATTCCTACACCTAAAGATACACTTCGTCACATTATTCGTTACAACTCATTGCATTATTCGTTACAACTCGTTACATTATTCGTTACAACTCGTTACATTATTCGTTACAACTCGTTACATTATTCGTTACAACTCGTTACATTATTCGTTTCAACTCGTTACATTATTCGTTACAACTCGTTACATTATTCGTTACAACTCGTTACATTATTCGTTACAACTCGTTACATTATTCGTTACAAGTCGTTACATTATTCGTTACAACTCGTTACATCATTCGTTACAACTCATTACATTATTCGTTACAACTCTTTACATTATTCGTTACAACTCGTTACATTATTCGTTACAACTCGTTACATTATTTGTTACAACTCGTTACATTATTCGTTTCAACTCGTTACATTATTCGTTACAACTCGTTACATTATTCGTTACAACTCGTTACATTATTCGTTACAACTCATTACATTATTCGTTACAACTCTTTACATTATTCGTTACAACTCGTTACATTATTCTTTACAACTCGTTGCATTATTCTTTACAACTCGTTATATTATTCGTTACAACTCGTTACATTATTCGTTACAACTCGTTACATTATTCGTTACAACTCGTTACATTATTCGTTACAACTCGTTACATTATTTGTTACAACTCGTTACATTATTCGTTTCAACTCGTTACATTATTCGTTACAACTCGTTACATTATTCGTTACAACTCGTTACATTATTCGTTACAACTCATTACATTATTCGTTACAACTCTTTACATTATTCGTTACAACTCGTTACATTATTCTTTACAACTCGTTGCATTATTCTTTACAACTCGTTATATTATTCGTTACAACTCGTTACATTATTCGTTACAACTCGTTACATTATTCGTTACAACTCTTTACATTATTCGTTACAACTCGTTACATTATTCGTTACAACTCGTTACATTATTCGTTACAACTCGTTGCATTATTCGTTACAACTCGTTGCATTATTCGTTACATTAACCACTTGTTAAACGTACCTATTGATATATAATCCCCTTTTAACACAAAGATATAGATTCAGGCAATAAACAATTGATTTCCACGCCAAACTATATATTTTACTTGTACAATATCCATTATCCCTTTAATAAAACCTCCTATAAGCATATAATGAATCTAAATTCATGGGTTTGGGATACAAATCCACCCAAAGAATCAAATTATATTTAAACCTTCCGGAAAACTTTGCCCAAATCCCCGTTTACGAGCAGTCGGCAGGAACACGCCAAACCCCCCGTCGAAAATTACCACTAATCAGCGGAAACAATAAAACATCCCTACTCCTAAAGATACACTTCGTTACATTATTCGTTACATTAACCGCTTGTTAAAACATTCGGCCATAAAAATCGGAGTCTATCCTTTGTTCCAGTTCAACTCGAGGCAGGCTGGCCGCGTTATTGTGTTTCTTCTACTTAAGTACAAATGTGGTAGTAAAAAAAATGGCTCTTTTTATAGTCAGGTCTGCTGGAATCGTAATGGCCGTACTGCTTTGACAAACTGTCCTGGATCACGCTACGGTCCTTGCCCCGAGGCTAGGAAAGTAAGAATTCCTGTAGCTTTTGTCTTTATGGCTCCTTTTGCTACAAAAGCAGACGATTTTTCTTCTTTTTTCTTTTGTTTCCCTCTCCCTTTTTAATCTCCTCTCGCGATGACCTCAAGTGAGTGTGGATGCCACATTCTGGCTCGTAATCTTAATAAATCGACGGAACTGTCACCCCCTAGTATAGGAGATTGTGTTTTCCGAACGATAGCCATTTTTACCAGACGATTTTTTTTATATCTCTAAAAGTGAGGGGGGGGGGGGGGGGGGGAGAGTAAAAGAAAGACGGCCAGGGAAATACCTAATTGTTTTCTTCGATTGTTTACTGCGCCAAAAAAATTGTGGTAATGATAGTGGAAACCTAATTATGCAAATATGGCATGTTAAGAATGTTCTTTTTTTATATTATCGTATGTCCCTGAATATTCTTTTGTTAGTAATAGTTTGTGCTTCATTATATGTACTTAATTAACACTAAATAATATAAATTATAAATATTTATATTTATTAATACTCATATTTATTATTTTATTTATTAATATTTTAATTTTCAATTACTTTATTTCCAAATTAAAAAAAAATTAAATGATTTCACAAATGATTGTTATAGACAGTACACTATTTGTCTGTTAAGATAAATATTGTACTATTTTAAAGAATGTTACTCTTAAATTAATTAAAATTCGGAGTTTTCCCATATAATATCTCCAATTACCAAATAATATCTCGAAAAACTCTAGTACTGGCGTTAAAACTATTAACATTTTATTTGTATTTATTAATATTTATATATATTAACATTCATTTCTATAAATATTAAATTTATTAATGTTTTTGTTTATTAATATTTATATTTACTGATATCTATTAAAATTAATATTTATTGATATTTATTAAAACTAATATTTATTAAAACTAATATTTATTAAAATTAATATTTATTGATATTTATTAAAATTAATATTTATTGATATTTACTAAAATTAATATTTATTAAAATTTATATTTACAAATATTTATATTTACAAATATTTATATTTACAAATATTTATATTTACAAATATTTATATTTACAAATATTTATATTTACAAATATTTATATTTACAAATATTTATATTTACAAATATTTATATTTACAAATATTTATATTTACAAATATTTATATTTACAAATATTTATATTTACAAATATTTATATTTACAAATATTTATATTTACAAATATTTATATTTACAAATATTTATATTTACAAATATTTATATTTACAAATATTTATATTTACAAATATTTATATTTACAAATATTTATATTTACAAATATTTATATTTACAAATATTTATATTTACAAATATTTATATTTACAAATATTTATATTTACAAATATTTATATTTACAAATATTTATATTTACAAATATTTATATTTACAAATATTTATATTTACAAATATTTATATTTACAAATATTTATATTTACAAATATTTATATTTACAAATATTTATATTTACAAATATTTATATTTACAAATATTTATATTTACAAATATTTATATTTACAAATATTTATATTTACAAATATTTATATTTACAAATATTTATATTTACAAATATTTATATTTACAAATATTTATATTTACAAATATTTATATTTACAAATATTTATAAATATTTATATTTTCAAATATTTATAAATATTTATATTTGCAAATATTTATATTTGCAAATATTTATAAATATTTATATTTTCAAATATTTATAAATATTTATATTTACAAATATTTATATTTACAAATATTTATATTTACAAATATTTATATTTGCAAATATTTATAAATATTTATATTTATAAATATTTATATTTATAAATATTTATATTTACAAATATTTATATTTACAAATATTTATATTTTCAAATATTTATAAATATTTATATTTTCAAATATTTATAAATATTTATATTTTCAAATATTTATAAATATTTATATTTGCAAATATTTATATTTGCAAATATTTATAAATATTTATATTTTCAAATATTTATAAATATTTATATTTTCAAATATTTATAAATATTTATATTTGCAAATATTTATATTTATTAAAATTAATATAAATTTAATATAATTTATATAATTTCTCAATTCCTTTAAACTACATTCGAAATCGACACAAATTCTAATGAATATAACTGGGAAGATTTCCCGGGGCCATCTTGATTCCATCACACCAAACAAAGCATCCAAGAACGAAAATTCTAAACCCTGAAGATACATCAAACGAGATAGGAAAATGCATTATATATATAACAAAAACTGCATTGAAACCATCCGCCATTGTTCCCCAAGTTCCAATCCCGATTCGAATTCCCTTCGTAGTACAGAATTTATATAAATCGCGCATTTTTAACCAAAATTTAGATTTTTCAAAATATTTTCAAAATTTTTATTAGCAACATTCATTAACTGTGAATTTTAATTAGCTATTATAATAAGATGTTTAAGTTTTTTGAATAGTTCCCAATTGTAGAATTTAAACTACATTCGAAATCGACACAAATTCTAATGAATATAACTGGGAAGATTTCCCGGGGCCATCTTGATTCCATCACACCAAACAAAGCATCCAAGAACGAAAATTCTAAAAACTGAAGATACATCAAACGAGATAGGAAAATGCATTATATATATAACAAAAACTGCATTGAAACCATCCGCCATTGTTCCCCAAGTTCCAATCCCGATTCGAATTCCCTTCGTAGTACAGAATTTATATAAATCGCGCATTTTTAACCAAAATTTAGATTTTTCAAAATATTTTCAAAATTTTTATTAGCAACATTCATTAACTGTGAATTTTAATTAGCTATTATAATAAGATGTTTAAGTTTTTTGAATAGTTCCCAATTGTAGAATTTAAACTACATTCGAAATCGACACAAATTCTAATGAATATAACTGGGAAGATTTCCCGGGGCCATCTTGATTCCATCACACCAAACAAAGCATCCAAGAACGAAAATTCTAAAAACTGAAGATACATCAAACGAGATAGGAAAATGCATTATATATATAACAAAAACTGCATTGAAACCATCCGCCATTGTTCCCCAAGTTCCAATCCCGATTCGAATTCCCTTCGTAGTACAGAATTTATATAAATCGCGCATTTTTAACCAAAATTTAGATTTTTCAAAATATTTTCAAAATTTTTATTAGCAACATTCATTAACTGTGAATTTTAATTAGCTATTATAATAAGATGTTTAAGTTTTTTGAATAGTTCCCAATTGTAGAATTTAAACTACATTCGAAATCGACACAAATTCTAATGAATATAACTGGGAAGATTTCCCGGGGCCATCTTGATTCCATCACACCAAACAAAGCATCCACGAACGAAAATTCTAAACCCTGAAGATACATCAAACGAGATAGGAAAATGCATTATATATATAACAAAAACTGCATTGAAACCATCCGCCATTGTTCCCCAAGTTCCAATCCCGATTCGAATTCCCTTCGTAGTACAGAATTTATATAAATCGCGCATTTTTAACCAAAATTTAGATTTTTCAAAATATTTTCAAAATTTTTATTAGCAACATTCATTAACTGTGAATTTTAATTAGCTATTATAATAAGATGTTTAAGTTTTTTGAATAGTTCCCAATTGTAGAATTTAAATTACATTCGAAATCGACACAAATTCTAATGAATATAACTGGGAAGATTTCCCGGGGCCATCTTGATTCCATCACACCAAACAAAGCATCCAAGAACGAAAATTCTAAACCCTGAAGATACATCAAACGAGATAGGAAAATGCATTATATATATAACAAAAACTGCATTGAAACCATCCGCCATTGTTCCCCAAGTTCCAATCCCGATTCGAATTCCCTTCGTAGTACAGAATTTATATAAATCGCGCATTTTTAACCAAAATTTAGATTTTTCAAAATATTTTCAAAATTTTTATTAGCAACATTCATTAACTGTGAATTTTAATTAGCTATTATAATAAGATGTTTAAGTTTTTTGAATAGTTCCCAATTGTAGAATTTACATTACATTCGAAATCGACACAAATTCTAATGAATATAACTGGGAAGATTTCCCGGGGCCATCTTGATTCCATCACACCAAACAAAGCATCCAAGAACGAAAATTCTAAACCCAGAAGATACATCAAACGAGATAGGAAAATGCATTATATATATAACAAAAACTGCATTGAAACCATCCGCCATTGTTCCCCAAGTTCCAATCCCGATTCGAATTCCCTTCGTAGTACAGAATTTATATAAATCGCGCATTTTTAACCAAAATTTAGATTTTTCAAAATATTTTCAAAATTTTTATTAGCAACATTCATTAACTGTGAATTTTAATTAGCTATTATAATAAGATGTTTAAGTTTTTTGAATAGTTCCCAATTGTAGAATTTAAATTACATTCGAAATCGACACAAATTCTAATGAATATAACTGGGAAGATTTCCCGGGGCCATCTTGATTCCATCACACCAAACAAAGCATCCAAGAACGAAAATTCTAAACCCTGAAGATACATCAAACGAGATAGGAAAATGCATTATATATATAACAAAAACTGCATTGAAACCATCCGCCATTGTTCCCCAAGTTCCAATCCCGATTCGAATTCCCTTCGTAGTACAGAATTTATATAAATCGCGCATTTTTAACCAAAATTTAGATTTTTCAAAATATTTTCAAAATTTTTATTAGCAACATTCATTAACTGTGAATTTTAATTAGCTATTATAATAAGATGTTTAAGTTTTTTGAATAGTTCCCAATTGTAGAATTTACATTACATTCGAAATCGACACAAATTCTAATGAATATAACTGGGAAGATTTCCCGGGGCCATCTTGATTCCATCACACCAAACAAAGCATCCAAGAACGAAAATTCTAAACCCAGAAGATACATCAAACGAGATAGGAAAATTATATAAAAAAAAACTCCATTGAAACCATCCGCCATTGTTCCCCAAGTTCCATTCCCGATTCGAATTCCCTTTGTAGAAAATCGTCAGTGTCTCTCGATCCGTTCTTCAAATAGAACGTTCTACGAAATCGGACACATTGTTCGGTTCGGAAATAACAATAATAACAGAACTGGGGAAGGAGACGAGAAAAAAAAATATGAAAAGGGGGGTACGCTTTGAAAGAGAAATAATTTCTCTCATTGTGATCGGGAAGAACCTGTAATTTGTGTCCGCGGGCTCGCCAGCATTCCACGGCTTCGAATCTTTTCTTTTCTGTGAAAATTCCCACACCTATTATGGTTCTTTCCTGCTGCTTCAATTATCCCTTCCGTTTTCATGACATTAACTGCTATCAGTCCTCGCAATTGCCCGAATGTGCGCGCATTTTTTTTTTGTTTTGTTCTGGAACGAAGAAGAAATCGTTTGCTTTCTGTTCTATTTTTTTTTAATGTAAGTAAGTGATCGTTTTGTGACGCGCTCGGTGGCAACGGCTCGAGCCCGCCAGTCACGGAATTCGAGTTAGAAGTTTGTAACTGCAGTATGGGTCGTCGAGGGGGGTTAAAGAAGTGTGATTCCCTGCCCATGGTTTCTGGGTCGGAAATTACATGGCTGTTTTTGTTTTTTTCGGAAGCACAACACGAGCCTAGAACGTGACGGAAACGCGAGTAGTTTTAAATTTGATGCATTATCTTTTGAAGGTGAAAAATAAAGTAATTGTATGTGATTTGATGCTGGAAATGGCTTCCAGAGTGGAATGATACCACAATGAGAAAACAACAAAACAATGCTTGAAACCTATGCTTTTTTTACTGCTTTAACAATAATGTTTCATTGCCAGTTATTTTGTGATAATCCATATAACGTTTCTATGATAAGGGGGCAGTCGTCGTGGTTCTTAGAGGGGGGGGGGGGTTGAAGAAAAAGTAGAGGACGACACGTTACAGGACCATGCACAGCTAAAAATAAATAAAATGTACTCATTTTTTATTACATTCGATGCTTATCATAGCTCCGAATACATAAGTTTCATTTTTGAAAAAGACATACTCAAAAACGAATATAAAAAGCAGATGCTATCCTACATAGGCTGCCTTCATAAATCCCTTTCAATAAATATCGACAATTACAACTTAGACTTACAGGGAATCGAACCCAGGTCTGCAGCAGCGCTGTCCACAGTCTTTTCCGTTAAGATACGAAAGCAACGCGAATAAGTTATATACAGAGGTAATGTTAAAAAGGTGCGTCAAAAAAATGGGAAGTAAAATAATTGAGTGGTAATAACTCAGTTTCCATTTAAGCAATCGGCATCAAATAATGTGGAAAACCATCTTCAGAACAAATATTTTAAGTTTGTCAGGTCCTTTTGTTAAGATAGCTTGAACAGAAGCTGAGATTAGCAATACTAAATCCCACTGCTCATTTTTGATAAAGTATGGTTACTTAAATTTGAGAGTTTCATCGCTCATTTACGATGCGATTGTACTCAAAGAAAAACAAGTATAATCAGGTACTCATTTTTAAGTACCTTTTTACATTTTGTACATGGCTCAGTTGCAAATAAACTTTATAAAACCCGATACATATTTCACTTGTGCCTGGTGACAAATCTGTATTGTCGAACTTTTCCAAAATACCGAAACCCTTTTTTCCAGCGCATTTTACGTGACATTGACGTATCGTTTGAGAAGCTGACATTACCAATATTAAATCTAAATTATAAGAAGAAATGAAAAAGCATAAATCAGAAAAAAATGGAGCTGTCTTGCTCTTGCTCCCACGTCTTGAATTTTGGTGACGGTTTTATGCTGACTGTTTTTTTTTGTTGTTGTTGGGTAATATATAAATCATACATAAAAAAACTAACTAATATTCCTGAATTTTAAAAATCCATCCCATCGAAAAATCCACCACAACCGTCTTCGAGCAACAGAAACAAGTCAATAAAAATAGGCTCCATTCCCCCTCCCCCTCGGGCGAGTCCATCATTAATAACCCAGAGATATCCTCAGCAGAGAAAGGGGAGGGAGGGATGCAACAGCGTAACGTGGTGGCCCTTGTTGCCGCACCCTGTGCCCCGCAGCCAAGGGCCTGACACAGCAACAGGTAGAGAGTTCGGCGGCATTGTTAAGTAACGCTCTTTTGTCTTCAGGGGGTCGTTTGGGGAAGGGGGGGGGGGTCGCCTGATTTAATGGTACCCTAGGTGATGTAAGTCGGTTGGCTTCTGAGAGATTCTGATGTACCTGCGTAGATTTTTGGGGCAGAGAGGGGGGGAGGTGATGTTTTTGGGGACATGTGACCTTGGGGCATAGGGTCGGCTATTATGATGGGGATACCATTGAAAAAAAGTGTCTTTTTGCGTAACTCTATGCTACACTGTTAAAAATAGGTATTCGAAAATAAATAAAATATAATCATTTTTGATTAGATTCGATGCTTACCATGGCTCCCAATATATAAGTTTCAATTTTGAAAAATATTCAAAAATAAGAACAATGAATAAAAAAGCAGATGCTAGCCTGTATAGAGTACCTTCATAAATCCCTTTCAATAAATATCACCAATTACAGCGAAGGCTTACTGGGAATCGAACCCAGATGCTAAGACACCGCAGTCCATTTCCTTATCCGTATCCGTTGTACCACGAAAGCTACATGAAGAAGTCATAAACAGAAGAAATGTTAAAAAATCGTGGCAAAAGAATGGGAAGTAAGATAATTCCGTTGCTCTAACTCAGTTTCCATTTAAGCAATCGACATCAAATAACGTGGAAAACCATCTTCTGAACAACTATTTTAAGTTTGTCAGGTCGCTTTGTTCAGAAGACTTGAACAGAAGCTGATATTAAAAAACGGACGACGGTTTTCCATATTATTTTATGTAGATTGCTTAAACAAAAACCGAGTTATTACGACTCAATTATCTTACTTCCCATTCTTTTGCCACGTCTTTTTGACATTAATTTTGTTTAAAACCTCTTCACGTAGCCCTCGTAGTGAAACGGATATGGCATTGGGCTGAGTTCCCTGAGAATTAAGTCTCATTAAGTCTGAGTTGTAATTGTCGATATTTATTAAAAGGGATTTATGAAGGCAGCCTATGCAGTCCAGCATTTGCTGTTTTTTTTATTCACTGTGCTTATTTTTAAGTACATGCCCTTTTAAAAATTTAAATTTATGTATTCGCAGTTATGATAAGCGTCGAATGTAATCAAAAACGATTATATTTTACTTATTTTTGAATACATTTTTTTAACAGTGAACAAACATATAGGGTGGTGATAAATTGTTGGGCGATGGCCATTGTTTGGCTGTATTACATTTAACTTTAATAAATAATTTTTTTTGCCCAACTATTTCGCTTAAGTCGCTTGGATTTAGTAGCAAAAAAATAGTTAAATCATAGAAAAAAAGAATGGTTAATTAAGTGCGGCTAAACAGCTAAACAATGACCATCGCCCAACAATTTATGACCACAATTTTCAAATACAAATTAAACATTTTTGTTTGTGATGAACAAAATGGATAAAAAAAACATTATAACAATGTAATTTTTTTTCTCAAGGATAGTGACTACAAGCAATTAAAAAAAGCAAGCAGGCTATTAAAGCCAGAAGCCACCGCACTTGCTACCCGTAGCAAAAACAAAGTCTGCCGAATGTGTTAAGTGTTCCACCACTCCATTTTCTTATACCCCTAAATTAAGAACCTTCCGTCTAATTTATTCGCCTTAAGAAAGTCCGGCATCTCATTGCGATTCGGGGCTCGCTCCTACCCTTTAATGAGAGGTTAGGCCAACAACAAGCCCGGTTCGAGCAAGGGCGCTGGATGTTCGCGAGTAATTAAAGGAAATTAAAATCTACCTGCTGAATTGCGGTGGCGGGGAGCGGTAACAAATGGACGCGATTGTTTTCTTGCGGAAGGAAATTAGGGAAGGATTCTGCAAACAATGGAAAGTCTCAGTGTATACTGTAAACAGAAATGTACTTAAAAATGAGTACCTGAACAACTCGCATCGTAAATGAGCGATGACGTACTCAAATTTAAGTAATCGTACTTTTGCAAAAAATGAGCAGTGTGGTTTAATATTGTTAATTTCAGCTTCTGTTCAAGCCATCTTAATAAAGCGACCTGACGAACTAAAAATAATTGTTCTGTAGATGGTTTTCAACATTAATTGTCGTCGATTAATTGTCAAAAAACTACATAACGGTGGAATCGATAACCTCTCGACTTGGCGCGCGATTTGGCTGTTTTAATTTAAAATTTCTGGCGGTTTTATTTTGGCGTTTTGGTTGGCGCGCTGTTCAGTCGGTTAAAAATCAAAACATATGTACATGTAAAAAAATGTGCTTAAAAATGAGTACATGGACAAACTCGTTTTCATTTGAGTACAAATGCATCGTAAATGAGCGATGACATTCTCAGATTAAAGTAATAGTACTTTCTCAATAATGTGAAGTGTGATTTAATATTGGTAATTTTCAGCTTCTGTTCAAGCCATCTTAACAAAGCGACCTGACAAACTTAAAATAGCTGTTCAGAAGATGGTTTTCCGCATTATTTGATGTCGATTGCATAATGGAAACCGAGTTATTGAAACTCAATTATCTTACTTTCCTTTCTTTTGGCACACTTTTTTAACATTTCTTCTGTTTATAACTTCTTCACGTCGCCCTGATAGTACAAGGAATAAGGCATTGGACTGCGGTGTCGTTAAATAGGTCTGTTTAAATTTTTTGTCAAAAAGTAAAGAAATTAATCGTCAACAATCAAAAAATGCTTTGCAATTTGTAAATTTTATTAAGAACTTATGAAAATATTTCATTATTTTTGGATTTAAAATATCAATTTGAACTTATCAAACGAAGCTACCGTTTATTGAGAATCTATTTTTAACAGTGAGTATAACATAACAATACTTATAAGGTCCATTCTACATAGACGCCATTAACGCGCTTTTTTTTTTGCAGATGGCTATGTGATTGGAGAATGCCACTAAGTGCAGAACAAAAGCTAACTTGCTTAAATAATGTCCATGTAGAATGCGTCTAATCATAGCAAAATAAAGGTTCTTAAAAATGAGTATCTGAACCTATTCGTTTTTCTTTGAGTACAATTACATCGTAAATAAGCGATGACTAACACAAATTTAAGTAACCGTGCTTTTCCAAAAATAAGCACTGTGATTTTATATTGCTAATCTCAGCTTCTGTTCAAGACATATTAACGAAGCGACCTGACAAACTTAAAATAGTTGTTCAGAAGATGGGTTTCCACATATTCGAAGTCGATTGCTTAAATGGAAACTCAGTTATTACGACTGAATTATTTTGCTTCCCTTTCTTTTGGCACACTTTTTTAACATTACTTCTGTTTATAATATCTTCATGTCGTCCTGATAGTTTAATGGATACCGCTGTGGACTGCGGATCTGGGTTCGATTCCCGGTAAGTCTGTTGTGATTCTCGATATTTATTGAAAACGATTTATGAAGACAGCCTATGTAGGCTAGCATCAGCTGTTTTTATTCATAGTACTGATTTTTGAGTACGTGTCTTTTTCAAAATTGAATCTTACGTATTGGGAGCCATGATAAGCACTCAATGTACTCATAAATGAGTAAATTTCACTTATTTTTGAATATTTATTCTTAACAGGGATATCGCAAAAACATTTGACATCAAAATTGATTTTAAACACAGCTATTATCAAACAAAGCGCACTTATGATTCTATTATCATTCTATATAATTACAATGATAACATTATTATTTTTCTATAAAATAATCGAGAAGAATATTATAAGTTAATAGGCACATTAATTAACATTTTTAAAATGTCACCCAAGTGCGATTCGTGATTAATTTCTAAATTAATATTCTAAATCACGTAGTTGCCCGTATGTATAATGGGGACTTCCTAAGAGACAATAATTATAACAACACATGGTAAGAGAGACACGCTGTCAAACTAAGTGTCCAGGATACATGCAGTTAATGAACCAGCTTCACGAAGCAGAATTTCATTATTAATGTTCTGATAAGATTTTTGGGGTTCATTAATACTTCATACACTGCATTAGACGCTTTAATGAAATAGGATATACCAATTAATGTTGATACAAAGGTTTTAATTACTGTGCGATGTATGTCGTCTAATGGGCCCTAAGGTTGACATTCATTTGTCAAGGATACTGCATGGAATTAAGTGAATGTAAAACTTATATCATAATAAGTCACTTATATTGTGTTCATTGAAAAATGCAGGGTGATTATAAAAGAATTTCGCATTTTTGAAAAGTTATATCTCCGCAACTGAATGATTTAGAGCAGTAGTCTATATATCATTATGAAAGGACAATATGGTGTTTTATTTGGTTGGAGTTAGATGCTGATAGAAGATTTTTTTATTATACGCTGTTAAAAATATGTATTTAAAAATAAGTAAAATGTACTCATTTTTGATTACTTTCGATGCTTAGAATACATTACTTTCATTTTTGAAAAAGAGATGTACTTAAAAATGGGTAAAATTAATAAGAACAGCAGTTGTTCGCCTACACAAGCTGCCTGCATAAATCACTTTTAACAATTACAACCAGGACTTGTCGGGAATCAAACCCAATCCGTCTACATGGTCGTCCGCACAGAAGTCCCATGGCCATATCTGTTGTACCACCATAGCGATGTGAAGAAGTTATAAACACATATATTGTTAAAAAGCCGTGGCAAAAGAATGGGAAGGAAGATAATTGAGTCGTAATAACTTAAGCAGTAACATCAAATGATGTGGAAAACCATCCTTTTTAACAAATATTTTAAGTTTGCCAGGTCGCTTTGTTAAGATGGCTTGAACAGGAGCTGATATTACCAATATTAAATCACACTGCTCATTTTGAGAAAGTACGATTACTTAAATTTGAGTACGTCATCGCTCATTCACGATGAAATTGTATTCAAATAAAAACGAGTACGTCCATGTACTCATTTTTAGCACATATTTTTACAGTGTACATTTGATTTGATTTTTAAACGACTGAACAGCGTGGCAACCAAAACTCCGAAATAAAACTGCCAGAAATTTCAAATTAAAACCGCCAAATCGCGCGCCAAGTCGAGAGGTTATCAATTCGACCATTATGTAGTTTTTTGCCTTTACGAAGGTAGTTTTTTTACTAAACTGATCATAAAATCCAAAATTAAACAATTGCTGCTCCTCTTCGTTCACTTTTCTGACTTTAGAATTGATTTCACAATATATGGACATCAGTATCCTGTATTCCAAATTTAATTATCATTAAATTTTTCGATTTTGGGATTTTTTCTTCAACACCACACATTGATAAATTTCTAGAATCAGGGTATTTCAAGACGTGTGGAAATCTTTAAAATTATAATATTAAACAGAAAATAAAACACGAAAATAATAACTGTTTTAGCCCCGGCTCGACACCAAAAATATATTCTAATGTGATATGGCGGATTCGGAACAGATGTAGTATAGGACATTTGGCTCTTTTTTTTTTTTGGCGACGAAAAATTGCCGTTAAACATAGCATAGGGTTGCCAGATTGAAAGTCGCCACAAGAATCGGAAAATACCAACAATGTGAGGTGGTTGTTGCCATACTATAAATTTATCGCCCCTATAAAACACGCCAAGAAAAACCCCGCGTGCCAAATGTCCTATACTACATCTGTACCGGGGATTCTATTTTAAATGTGATTAAAGGAACGGCATACAATATAAACTTCTCGAAAATTTACTGCAATTAAATGCTTTACACGTTATAAGAAAACAAAATGACTGAATCAGTTCTAAAGCAAAACAATATCTCCTTAGCAACCTGCATAGCAACTAATTTGTGTTGCCACTCAGCATTTACAAAATGATAAATAAGCTGAAAGGCGACGTTGCCACTATAGTTTAACAGAAATGGAATATCGGTCTGAACCACGGAGTAAAGAAAAAGGTGGAGATGATTTGGCGAGATATCATGAGACGTAAGTTAGCAACCCCAAACTAGGCACAAACAAACCTAGTTTGCAGTAGTTTTTCTACGAGGGATGCATTATTATCAAATTAAAAAAAACTTAAAAAATGATTGTTTGTGCAGTTGTGGGATGCAGTACAAGTTCCAAACCGATAAAGGATGCTATTATTTCCACTTCATAGGTAAATTAAATTATAAAATAAATTATCGCCAAGTACTGGTACAAAGTAATGCTTTGGAATAGCGCCAAATACTTCGCCAGTTCCTACTTTTTAAGCGATTGCTTACTTCACATTGCAAACCGGTTTTTGACTTGTTCGTACCTCCACCTTCTTCTTTACTCCGTGGTCTGAACACTTGCGTTACTCAATGTTTCATGTAAGCAATTAAAAAGCAAAAATATCAAATAGGAAAAAACAATTAGAAAAAAAAACTTTCACACTTAGACAGTACTAATAGTAAGGCAGCGCAAGTGAGAAGGACTTAACAAGTCGAACAGTGAGAAAATAGGTGGTTTTATTAACGATAAACACTACACTGTCTTATTACTAACTTAACTAAATCATATAATTACTATTACTATCACTTAATCCGTTTGGGTTACTAACAGGACCAGAAACACACATACCCGAAGTATACACGTATCGAACATTTACAACTATCTCGATCTAGCATTTGCAGTTTATAATACAATTACCAATATCAGTGATTATACCTCTTCTATTAGTATCTTCAACTAACGCTAAACAAACTCGGCTCTGCCTGTATCATAACAAACCTCTGCCCATGCCCCCAAACATATCATTTCGATAAATTGCCCCGGCGGGCAGTCTGCATTTCAGTTGTCCCTTGTCAATAATTACGGTCGGGAATCGAACTCGAAGCATCCCTTTGCGTGCGAAGCAGAGATTGCCTTTTTACAATCCCATTTATACTTCCTCCTTTCTTTTGTCCATCAAAAGTTCTTTCTGCTGGATGATGGACAAAATGGATTTTTGAAAAGCGATCCCTTGAAAATAACCAATGGAATCTGATTGCTTGTCCCATTCGAACCTGGGAGACATTGAAATTGCGCAACGGTTCTTGTGTGGTTTAAAAGGCATCATCGTTGTCTGTCAGAGAAGGCACGATGCCGTTTTGCAAGAGATCTTCCAATGTCCTGTCAGACGGCACGATGCCATTTTGCAAGAGATCTTCCAATGTTTTTAGGGCCGTTCTATTGAGAGGCGAGCGATGTAATTAGGCCTAATTGTTCGAATACGTGCTTAAGAACTCTTTTTAGTCACTTGTTTTGACTGACGTCTGTTGGGTTGAGCAATGCATTCAGATTCAGAACTCATGCAAACGCCATTTTATAATCGTGTAAAAAATAAATACTTTCCTTTGAAAGAGGGAGACAATTAACTTATTATAGACGCGTTTGTATGTTTTGCTTAATGTCTGTGTGTTATTCTATTCACTTTTTTAATTATATATAATCCCATTTATGGTGCTGTTCTATTTAGTTAACGCTTTTGTTATCCCATTTACTTTACATACAATTATACCCAATTTTAGTTTTATGTGTAATTACATGATATATTTTATAAAAGTTTTGTTCCAGAGCATTCCGGTTCTTTATTTGGGATTGATATAAACAGCCATGTATCAATCTTTGCGTTTTCCTTTCAAATAATATTTTATTCTAAGAGTTATTCCCAACATTATAATCAAACTTTCATATTTTCGCAATTGTACAGCGCGTAATTCGGTTCTTCATTAGTTAGCTAATTGTATTGTAAAACAAGATTTCGTATTAAGAACAGGATATAATTTTTTTAAAAATGAGAAAGAATATTTAACTATGCTTTCGAAAGTGCTTCGAAATTACCCATGTATAGAACTTGAATTGTCTTTGGTGTTGCTTTCGCTAGTAAATATCACTGCAAAATACTTTACTATCTGAAACTGTATTTACTATCTTACGTAAAACCCAGACATATAAGCTTGTATGTCTGATTTTTAAAATTTGTAAGTCTCATATATCTGCGGCTTGAAACAACACTACAAAAAAAGGTACTTAAAATTGAGTACCTGAACAAACTCGTTTTTCTTTGAGAACAAATGCAGTGTAAATGAGCGATAACGTACTCAAATTTCAGTAACCGTACTTTCTCAAAAATGTGCAGAAGATATAGGTTTGATTTCCGGTAAGTCTTAGTTGTAATTGTCGATATTTATTGAAAGTGGTTTATGAAGGCAGCTTATGTAGGCAAGCTACTGCTATTTTTATTCATTTTTACTAAGTCTCTTACAAAAATGAAACTTATGTATTCGGTGCTATGGTAAAGCATCGGATCTAATAAAAAATGAGTACATTTTACTTATTTTTTAGTACCTATTTTTAACAGTGTACAATATGCCAGAGATTGATTTAGAGTTAGTGGGGCGGCTCTAGGCTGAATATGTGGTGGGATATATCCCGGGGTCAAGATTTCGACCCCATTGAAAACTAGATGGCGGGGGCACGAAAAATATATGTGTTCCAGAACTGCAATTTTTTGTTAAGTGTACATATGAAATTGGAATACGCTTTTTTTGTAAATTTCCAATACTACGCTACAAAATGTCGACTACGGTTCTAAGTAATCTCAGGGTAAAATGCCATTCTGGTCTCTATGAAAATGACAATAAAATAATATTGCACTCAACTTTGTAATATCTTCAAATGGTTCTAAGCAAAATAAAAATGTAAGAAGATAAAAACTAATTATTTTCTTAAAATAAAAGCTAAAATAAAAATTGTGCTCATTTTTGATTAAATTTTTTTTAAATTGAAACGTATGTATTCTTAGCAATGATTAGCATCGAATGTGATAAAAAAAATGAGTACATTTTACTTAGTTTGAATACCTATTTTTAACAGTGTAGGAAGATAAACTTAACTGCTTGCTAACAAAAATTCAATTCAAACACAAACTTAGTGTTCACTGTCGATTCGTTACATTTCAATGTATATCCATCTGAACCTTTATCTAGAAACAATCTGAACATTTTCACAGAAGTAGAAAAAAAAATGATTTTTTTTATTCTCAGAACCAAAAAAAAAATAAAAAAATAATAATAATCGAAGAAAAAGAATTTAAAAAGTTGAAGGAACTTTGATTTGACGCCGCCCATTATTTATAACCAATATTAAATATTCCATTCTGTAACAGACTATAATAATATGACAAGCATTATGAGCTAGTTCAAGAACAGGCCGTGTCATTGTGGTTTAACATGTTCAATTATCAGTACATTTGAGGGCCGAGACGACGATACTGATCGGTAAAATGCGTGATACTCAGAAACATATTTAACTTTTTAAAACAGTTTACTACATACTTCCATGAAACCCTATATTAGGCGACCCAAGATGCCGCAGTCCCTAGTTCATATACATTAAAAACTGCATTCAAAAGCATAATTTCGGGTCTCCGTTTTAAATGAAAAATAAAATTTCGCGGAGAACAGAGACAATTTGTAGACGCAATTGGATTTTAATGACGTATTATTACGCCGGAACGGCTTAAAAAGGAATGTTTTGCATAATTCAACAACGCGGACCGAAAAAAATAAATCCGATCGAATTATAAAGTATAAATTGTAAGTACTATATTCTTTTAAAGATGCATTGTGTAGCCTAAAGAATAATTCCGCGATAAAATCTATCATTTTCTTACTCTGTATCATATATTTACCGACACAAATTTACATGAGTTTCAAATGCAAGCAAAATCGCCATTTTGTTTTTTTTAAATAAAAAGAATGCTGTGTGAGGAAAAAAATCGTTTGCGTTTTGCTATTCGAATCTGTTTTGGTTTTGTACGACCATATCCAACCGTAATTACAGAAATTAAGCGGATGAATTTACCCGAGGCAAATGTGCATATAGATGCTATTTTGTACATCTTGTTTCAAGACCTGCGGCTAAGTGGTAATCGCACTTCTAATTGGTTCTTGCGTTATTATTTTTATTCTGCAGTTCGTTGACGCAGGGTTTGAGATTAAAAACCGAACAGCCATTGTTCGAATTGAGATGTGCAATTGTTAGCGAAAACCTTTTTAACTTGGCATAATGGCATTTAATTTGGGAAAAATATTTTAAATTAAGATTTTACGACGGTAAGAATATATATTAGCGCTAACATTTCATTAAATTCTTTTCCGTTATTTTCTTATCATTATTTTCTTTTACTTTTGTGATAATGGCAGCATTCGAAAGGAAAGGTATTCCATTTTTTTTTTTTGTAATTTAAAAATAATTCCAGGTTGTAAATTGCTTTCGTTTCGTAAAATATTTTTCTAGTTAATTTATATCTTACAAAACCGCAGTGTGATGGTAATGATGTTTATGCGTAACAAATGATGAACATACATAATAAGTAATACGTACAAAATAATGATATGATGGGATTGTTTCGACATAAGTTTTTTTACAACTTTATAGTTTTTGATCATTAAAAGTCTAATTCTGAACTACCGAAAATACTTTTTATTTCTATTACCACATACAATACCTAAACTGCATATTACGTTGAAATACAATCCTTGAAAATGTAATTATAATAATTAACATAACCCTTCAATTTAGTATAGTCAAATTGTTCTTCTCTTTTTTATTTATTATTAGAATTGAAAACTTAATAACTTGTAAATACCGCACAGTTTGAATCTGAATGTAAACATGCAATATGTAAAATAATCGCGGCTGAGGATGAAGTTTTAAAACTTTTTTTTAAACAGTATAAGTATACTTAATTACTACATTAAAATTATCTTATTAAACGCAAAATAAACAGTTTCTAGATAATAGCAACTATTAATTTAAAGTGCTATTTTATTGTACTCGGTACATAAACTACCAAAAATCTTCAAATTTTTTGTGACAAAGCAGATTTTTAACGTTAAAACACTTATTAAATCGGTATGTGGTATCCCTCCGCAAAGAATCTTATATTAAAAAACGACGCGGAATCAGACTTTGAGGGTAAATGGCATACCATCGTGTAGAGGAAAGTAAGGCGTTTCTAACAGGCCAATAATTAACTCATTACGCTCTCTGATATTTGTAGGAGTTCATATCAACTACAGTATACGATTTCGCTCCATAACTGCATGTAAAATCAGCATATGGGAATAAATAGTAGCGCTTTCGCCTACGTAACTCAATGTAGAATCATCCTATGTGAATACATGACATATAATCGTATGGAGGAGGAAAATAGGACGCGTCGACCAGGTCGTTTGCTAATTCATTCCCCTTTTGACCTTTGTACTGCGTGGGGAAGGGGCGTATGAAATTTCAAAGAGTTATAGTTTCAAAAGAGAGTTTGTTTTCAATTCAGAAGATAATGCAGAAAATAAAGATTTCTAAGAACCAAATAAAGTACATTATAACATTGATGATTGAGCTTTACTGGAACAGTTCAACTAGCATTAATTTAATGTTCATAGCATGCATTTAATGCACATAAAAGCGGCCTTATGATCTCTTTTATATTTGTTTAATTGTTCTGGTACTACAGTGTTTTAGTAGCACTTACATTTAAAGTAAAATAAAATAATCTTTCTAGAAAAAAGGAAAACCTACTTTAAGGAAAATGCGCTAAAAAGTAAAAATAATTTTTAATTTTACGAATGAAATGAAAAAATTGAATATTAATTTTATACTTATTACAACTTTTTATATCGGCACCAAAATTTAGGTATGATTTTTGTAAATTGGCACCAACTTCAAAAAGTTGTACTAAGTATCAAATTGATATTCAATAATTAAATTTTTTCAACTCATTCGTAAAATTAAAAATTATTTTTTACTTTTTACCGCATTTCCTTAAAGTCGGTTTTCCTTTTTTTTAGAAAGATTATTTTATTTTTCCCTTTTTAGTTTTTAATTTGGCAGGGGGCTTCGCTCCCTATTATTATTCACCAAGAAATTCAAGTAACAACTTGTGCTCAATAATGTATATTGTAAAACAATCCCCATCAATGCCAATAAATGCTGGTTAAACGAAATGTCATTGTTGTACAACTTCTGTAAAACAATGAAAATATTATGAAATCGGATAAATTGTTTAAAAGAAACTCCGGTTGATCGACATTTACGGATATATAACAGCCGGATAACCGATTATTTTTTGCAGATTTTGAATATGTGAATTTTTTACTATCCAACAAAAAAAGAATTTTCGAAATCGGACAATATTTTTTTCAAACGGTCCGGTTAATTGAGAATTCCGGATAGTTAAATGCCGGATAATCGAATATTTTTTTCAAAATGCTCCCAAATGAAACATCTCCTATCCAACCAACAAAAAAAAATTTGCAAATATCTGAAGTAAAACCGAAATCCCGCGCGAACATACATAAAAAAAAATACATAACGTTCGAATTGATAACCTCTCGACTTGGCACGCGTTGACATTTTTAATTTAAAGTTTATGGCGGATTAATTTTGGAGTTTTGGTTGGCGCGTTGTTTAGTCGGTTAATAAAATAATTCTTATACATTTTTTTCAAATAAATCAAACATTGATTTAAAAGTTCAATTTTTAGCAAACTTAAACCTCTCGAGCTGAAACACTTCCCTCAAAGTTAATTTAAATGTCATCAAGAAAAGCAACAAGTACTTATCGAAGAGATGAAAGCTATCAATTATTTCCGAAAAAAAGATTGCTTCCCAAACGGAGCCAATAAAACGAAGCCAATTACTTTATGCTCCGATGTAACCCACAATTCAGGTTACGCGTTGGTAGCTTCATGTCGAAGCAGACTTTTGTTTTTAGACGTCAAAATTTAATTAGATACCCCTTTATGGGAAAGATTATTTGTTTCTCCTAGGGATTAAACAAATAAACAAAAGGGGAAGGAGTAATAAAAATGAGAAGCAAACAATAAAAATAGATAGATAGATGGATCTCATTATAGCTTTGATGATAACAAAAACTGGTTATTTTTGGTTTTGTTTAGGAATCGTGTTGGGTTTGGGGTAAAACGATCTTATAAGTACGAAGATACTATTAAAAGCAGTACGTTTTTAGGGTCCTTGGTGGAAATCGCCAAAGTGAAAGGTTGTGCCAAATTATGCTAACACGACGTCAGTGATTCAAGGCAACCATATATTTATGGTAACCAAAAACTTACTTCAGGAGGGCAATCAATTTCTTCAAGTGTTACAAAATTTTGCCTCGGATTTTTCTTTGCCTGCAAAAAAGTCGCCAAATATCGCCAAGGTAATTGTGATAATACGTAAGTACCTCATCACAATCACTCAAGCACATTTATTTTAGTTACTAGTTCTGTATACAGATATCGTGGAATATTTAAACATACGTGTAACTGACACATCCTCAGTTGACTACCCCTTCACACCCAAGTTCCCGCCAAAGACTACTATTTTCACTACTCCTGGAGCGACCCCTAGTGGTCAGCCAGAACTTTGAACATTCCAAGGAAAACATATAAGGTTAGCTTGGCAGACTGACGAATGCATACCTCTTGAGATTATAATATATATACAAGGTTTATTTTTGAAAGATCAATTTCTATCATCCGAATGGCAACACTTTCTTTCAATTCGCCATGTTAGTCTTAATGAGCTGGTAAAAATTCGAAACTACAAAAATCATACCATCGCCGCTTCAAAACCACTTAAATTCATTGTCGAATACTACTTTTGCTGACCGGGAGTTGACGAGGGTTAGCAAATAGCTGGCGGAATTCCCTAATGTTTCAATAAAACATTAATGTAAATTAAAGGTTATTTATGTTAATTGCTTAGCTATGTTTATTTTAAATATTACATACCGTTTGAATAAAATTACTTTTTTACTTTGTTCCTCTATGCATGTAATGCATTATGAGTAATGCAATAAGTGTAATAAGTGTAATGCATTTTCAATGCTCGAATTTTATTATTAAAATTAAACTTATTGATTAGTATACTTGATTAATAAATATCTAATCATTATAACTATATCGTATATTGTCGCATGTACGCAAAGTAAGGCAAAGTTTCAAGTAGATATGACATTTGGATGGTGGTTAAATTATATTTGCTAGATTTGGATATACAACGACATCACAGTGAGTTATGAAAATGCTTGTAATAAAAAAAAAAACGATTATTTTTTCTTAGGAAAAGCAGGCACTTTAAGAATTTTACTTTTTTAAATTGAATTCGAAAGCAAAATTGATTGATTTTTACTAGTACTTAATTGGTATGTACAATGGGAAGAGCAAAATATTATTAAGTAAAAAAAAAGTTATTGTTTTTATCCAGAAAATCATCAAATTCTCAAAAAAAAATTCTTCTCAGTTTTCATTTAAGCAATTGACATCAAACAATGTGAAAAATCATCTTCTGAACAACTATTTTATATTTGCCGGGTCGCTTTGTTAAGATGACTTGAACAGAAGCTGATATTAGCAATATTAAATCACACTGCTCATGTTCGAGAAAGTACTGTGACTTAAATTTGAGTACGATGCAATTATACTAAAAAAAAACAAGTATGTTCAGGTACTCATTTTTAAATACTTTTTTTACACTGTAGGCGACATTTACAACACAATAACACATATATTATTTCACAAAACGTGACGTAAAATCCCGTCTCAGTTTCGAAAACAACATTCGGTCACTTTTAATCGGATAATCAGGGCTTTTCAATCAAAAAACACTTAACTTGCCATTATAAAATCTAAACTGCGGCTCTTAAACGGCTACTGCATATGTTACCTATTCTAGGTAATGGCCACACGCCTCTATTGTCCTCATCAATCTGGGATACACCGTTTTCGTGAACTCAGAAAGTGTTTTTTGTTGTTTAAAAGTACAATCAAGTTTGGAAATCTCTGCCGTAAGTGAAGGAACGAATCGCGGTTAAAATTAAATCATTTCTATGTTGATTTATTATTTATGGAGAAACAAATAATTATATATTTCAAAAGTATTTTTTTTTTTTTAAATCGAACTTTTTGCACTATAATTTAGTAACGATATCGAACAAAGCTTTTGTCTTTTTTTATGTGGATTATATTAATGAACTGTTTTTTTTTTGTTTCCATATATCAGTAATTTGTATGTCAAATACCAATCTATCAATAATTTACATAACATGTGTAATAGAATTCCAATTATCCGAACTCCAGTTATCCGGACCAAACAAAACGAATTGTAAATTATCCGGGTCCGGATAGATTTGAGACAAAAAATTTAAATAATCGAAATCCACATTTGAAAAGTTTCTTATCGGTGAATGATATTATTTTTAATATTCATTAAATTAATAATACTGAAGCAACATTCGTTTTTTTTTTTTAAAAAATAACCTTTTTCTGTGAATTATCTAATTGTCCGGATATTCGATTATCCGGGTGGGATCTGGTCCCAATTGATCCTGATAATTGGAGTTCTACTGTATTACACCAAAGTCTAACATATAAATAATAGCACTAACAATTAAAAAATAATAAAAAAATAGTTAAAATTGTTGCTGATTGTTAAATAACATAACCTTTCTAAAAAAAAAGGAAAACGGGCTTTAAGGAAAATGCACTATAAAGTAAAAAATAATTTTTAATTTTACGAACGAGTTGGAAAAAAATTGAATTATTTAATATCAATTTTATACTTATTAGAACTTATTGAAGTTGGTACCAAAATTTAGGTATGATTTTTGTAAATTGGCGCCAACTTCAATAAGTTCTAATAAGTATAAAATTGATATTAAATAATTCAATTTATTCCAACTCGTTCGTAAAATTAAAAGTATTTTTTACTTTTTAGCGTATTTTCCTTTTTTTAGAAAGATAATTTTATTTTTCCCTTTTTAGTTTTTAATTAGTAAGTCTAAAAAAGAAAACTAAATATTTAACTATTTAAAATAAAAATATATATTATAAACGTATTCAAAGGTGATTTCCAAAAGTTGCGTATTAATAACTTTTTTTAAAAAGTAAAACCAACTTTGAATGAAAAATTAACACTTTTTCTACCTATTTTACCCCACTCAACCTTACTAAACCATTAAAATACAAAAATAAAGGGACATCTAATGTAGTTTTCTGCGTTTAGAACACTATAAAAATCACCCAAATATTCTTAAGTTTACAATACTCCAAATAAGACCAATCTTTCCAAATCAAAACCCTATTTCAGCAATACATACACCATTTTTCCAAACACAAAAAAAAGTATTAGAAACATTTAATTTCTGTTCCCCATCCAAGCGATTGGGGGGGGGGGGGGAGCATTTGTCTTCTCGATATTCCAAATGATAATTTCCAACTTTTATGACCCAGGCAGAAAAATAAACACCCAATTCGGCGGGCTCTTAAAATTTCCACTGGTCCATTTAATGCCGGCAGATAAAGTGGCCCAGTACGTTCATAATTTACGGATCGAATATTACAGAAGGTATTTTGAAAGTTCAAACATTGCGTTCCGCCATTTTTGGTCACTTTCATCAGAAATCCACATCATATCAGTGCTCCATATGTGTCTTAATATCCTTTTAATTCTCATATCAGTACTCCATATGTGTCTTAATATATTTTTAATTCTCATATCAAGTACTCCATATGTGTCTTAATATACTTTTAATTCTCATATCAGTACTCCATATGTGTCTTAATATACTTTTAATTCTCATATCAGTACTCCGTATGTGTCTTAACATACTTTTAATTCTCATATCAGTACTCCATGTGTGTCTTAATATACTTTTAATTATCATATCAGTACTCCATATGTGTCTTAATATACTTTTAATTCTTATATGGATCAAATAAACAGGAAACTATTATGTAGAAAGGAAATATAGCATTGAATTTGCTTAGAATTAATAAAGTTATCTGCTAATAGAAAGCTTAAATAAAAATAATGGTCTGAATTCACACAAATTTTACTTTTTGCATCCCTTTTGACAAAACTTTCACATAATACCATGGTGTGTTTTATTAAAATTACATATCTTCATTCCTGTGTATTTGATAGTATATAAATCTGATCAGTCTGTTTAAAACTTGAGCTGGCACCCCTTTTCTCAAAACTTTCACATAACAATCTCTATGGAGGAAATTCGGCCACGATAGTTTTAATGTGCGCCAGCATCCTCTCTGCATCGCGAGTCCTCCATGACTAGGCCGTTACCGGACATCGGACCCAAGACCAACCAATCCTGAGTTCGGTGTCTTACCCTTAAAACAACCACAATCTTCTTTTTTCAAATCATCTCCTTTTTTCAAACGTCTTTATTTTAATGCATCAGGATAGAAACACTTTTAGAATGGTCCATTCCGGCATTATAACATCCTGAACAAATAGCCCGATGGACTTTAATTTGTTCTGGTGCAATATTAAATCAAACGTCGATGCGTATAAATTAAAAAAAAAAAAAAAGTAGGGATACTGGGTGGGGTTCTCTGCATCAGACGGAACATTTTGTTTATCTTCCTTCTGTTAGAAAGGTTTTGGTTGATGACCCATCCCTCTTTTCTATACCGAAATGGCGTTTCATGTAAAACCCTACAACCAGAGCCGTTACACAAAAAATATTTTGGGGGTGTTGAAACAAGAAATTTTCCAACTTAATTATTCGAAATTCTCAACTAAACTATTCGAAATTTTCAACTCAAAAGTGCTGAAAATTTCCAGTGCCAACTTATTGACATTTTTCATCTTTTTTTTATATATATATTTTAAGTAATATTAAACAGTTATCACACAAGCATTGATTTGTAGCACCCATATTCCAATGCAGTGTCCGTTGTGAGGTCTAATCTAAATGTAATCTTACAAGTTGGGCGATTTCTTATCTTCCCTAGCTTTCATTTGTTAATAATATTAATTTTCTTCAGGCATAAATTTTCCCAACTCGGAGTTTTATAAATTGAAATTACCAACATTCTCGGGTATCCAGATTATTGGGGGGAGGGGTCAGACTCTCAACCCCCCCCCCCCTACCCCCGGTGCGACGGGCCTGCCTACAACCACAACAGATTTATATAGGTAGATAGAAACGTACTTCCCATTCTAGTGGGTGGTTAAAAATGGCGGCAACTCGAACACCCTTGCATAACAGAACACACAAGGAGAAGAAACCCGAAGTTGGTTGCGTGCAAAGCAAAGAAAGCACCTGCACCGAGAAGTTTTGTGTTACTCACCAATTACGTGACAACGACATATAAAACAATGTAAGGGGATCAGAAGAGAGAAAAGAAAGAGTGGTAATTGTGTGTGGTTGGCAGGAGTGTAGACATTCCGACCTCCGACCCCGTGCCCAGTTTATTATTTCGCATATCTGCGCCCGCGGCGAGGGGGAGGGAAAACCCCCATTTTTTAGCTACTGCGGTATTTAGGAATTATTATGATAAAAAATATCCAGTGCTTTTGGATTGTAATCCTGTAGATAAAAATAATGCGCAATTAAAACGGGGAAAGGAATGTGGGGACGTAAATTAATTTAGGGAATTTGTGTCGTCTATTTTTATTGTTTGCTCTAATGTTTTTCTGTGCTGTTTTCTTAAATGCGTATTTTGATTGACGACTGAAAAAGGAATTAAAAAAAATGACTAACGATTTTCATATTGTTAATGTGATATTTCATTGGATAGTTTCAAAGTCAGTAAAACATAAAGAACAGTTTGAGAGTGATCAGTCGATTTGAGCATTTTAAAATTTAATGTTTCCTAATAAAATCAGATGATAAATGTTAAAGTTATAAATTTAGTTGAGAAAATGTCCATGTATTAGAAATAAAGCTATTTTCGGAAAATAATCTGATAAATTTTATAATTCATAAGTTTCATTCAAGCATATTCATAAGTTTCATTCAAGCATATTCATAAGTTTCATTCAAGCATATTCATAAGTTTCATTCAAGCATATTCAAAAGTTTCATTCAAGCATATTCATAAGTTTCATTCAAGCATATTCATAAGTTTCATTCAAGCATATTCATAAGTTTCATTCAAACTTATAAGTTTCATTCAAACTTATAAATTTCATTCATACTTATAAGTTTCATTCTTACTTATAAGTTTCATTCTTACTTATAAATTTCATTCATACTTATAAGTTTCATTCTTACTTATAAGTTTCATTCTTACTTATAAGTTTCATTTACTTAAAAGTTTCATTCAGACTTCTAACGAGGGTCCACAACGTGGGTCCACACTCTTAACAAAGACTAATAGCCTACGATAATCTTTGTTGAAACAACAATATTTGGTCTTGAAACTGAAAAGTTTCATTCAAACGTATAAGTTTCATTCAAACTTATAAGTTTAATTCAAACTTATACATAAGTTTCTTTCAAACTTATTCCTAAGTTTCATTACTTATTCCTAAGTTTCATTCAAATTTATTCATAAGTTTCTGTCAAACTTATTTATAAATTTGTGTGGTGATTTAAAAGGGGTCCAGCTACTAGGATCGCGCCGGGTCCCGACTAAGTGAGGCCCCGATTTTTATACTTGGAGGAACTGAGTAAAATGGCGATACACTGATTAGAATAGAAATATATTGAAAATTACTTTTACAATGTCTCGTATTTTACATAAAAAATTAAGAAAATTACAATATTAAACTGTTTCTATACATAGACGAACAATTATTATTACATATAAAATTTAAACGTGGTAAGATATATACGTTGCTGACTGTCAGATGGTTAAAACATCTATTCTGTCAAATTTCGGTAATGTTTTCGTCCTGTAAACGATTATATATTCGGTAGCAGTATAGGTGGTCGATGATACCATCTTTACTCATCCCCCCTATGGCTACGACTTCTGGGCTACACCTTTCCGCTAGCGCCAACCGTGTGTTTATCCTGCCACCCGACCTCTCCATGTCCCAGGCAACGTGGGTCCACACCCTTGACAAAGACTAATAGCCAACGATAATCTTTGTTGAAACAACAACAACAAACAAACAACAAAACAAAGAACTATTAGCATCACCCTACGCTCAAATAATCCTTCTTTTTTAGGGCAAGATTCGCCGCTGGGCAATAAAAAAAAATGGCCGAATCGGAAAGAAAATGGCTTTTCTTTAATCTCCCGAGCCTTGCATATAATAATCCGATAAAGATCTAAATAAATAATAAAATACAATTTGAGGGGAAAGTTATCAATCTTGAAGATAAAAGTCCTTCATAACAATCATAATTATGCCCAGCAGAATATTGGTTGCGATGACGAGATATTTTTGTTCCTGGGCTCGTTAACGGTCGCTCCCCACCCAAAGTGGGATAATGAAACTTGTATGGGACTTTCATCGTTATTAGTTATCTTGGTTACGTTATTCCATGATGATGACAGCGAGCTATTTAGGTTAAACAATCATTTTGAACTTGAATAGGCAATATGCTGAAGTCTGGAAAATACATTTGCTGCTGATCCCAGTTAGTTAATGACACTATCATGATATGCAATTCGTTTAAATTTAACGTGTGGGTTCAAATAGATGTAGGTAAAGTTAATCTGAAAGCTTTTAGTCAATGTGTGATACATTAGTGTAGTTTTAATAGATGAAATTTCGAATTTTATCTTTAAAGAAATGCAGTATTTGGTCTTGAATGATTTGGGATAAAGAATTCAATGTTTACATTTTTCTTTGAGTTATGTTTATTAAATATTTTAAAGCATTAAAACAAGGAAAGGACGTATGGTCTCTTTTATAATATATTAATGGCTTAAAGTGATCTATTTGTTGATTTGACTAGTTATTTAAAATATATATATCACTTTAAAAATATTTTTTAGTTGCGATTCAAAAACCCATTTTTAATCTTGTTCTTTTTGATAATAGGCATATTATTAAAATATGCAATTTCAGTAGAAATTTTTTAAAGGAAAAATATTTTTAGTTTTATAAAAACTGGAGATGTTGATTTGAACTATATCAGTGTATTTATATATGTGAAAAAAATTCTTTTTTGCCGATGAACGGATGAAACCTTAAGCCACTTTATTTCACACTTTAGGAAGTTTTAAAAATGTACATACATGTTTTTATGGTAATTTCCATATAATTTCGGTTGCATAAAAGTGCTAGAACAGTTTTGTAAAGATATTTAATGACTTAACTTAATTTTGTTTTAATGTCATTTGCGACATATTTTCCTCATATATATATAAAGATAACTCTGACAAAATACTATATATTTCATCTTTAACCATTCTAACAAGAATTAATTTCAATAAGGGGACTAATACTAATTAGTTTGAAAAACAAATTTGTTTTGTGGCATTTAAATAATAAAAAAAAAACAGAAATACTTTAATGATTTGGAATACATTTTCTTTTAAGTCTACTGTAGGATAGATTTACGTGAGAGACTTTACTAAGATATTTTTTTAATAAAATTATTTGGAAAATACTGTATTAGAAGTATTAGCAATTTTGTTTGCAATAAGTTAAGTAAGATTCTAAGATATTTCCACGGCACTTTTGAATATTTTAATAGCTAATCCCTGTACCGATGAATATTTATAAGACAACTGATTTCTTTGAAGATTCGTTTGTATTAAAAATTTAAGATCTTATGAAGTGGTTTACATTAATTTTTTTTTCGAATGCTATACAAAAGAATTTAAATGAAAAATATATATTAATAATTTTACGATACGTGCCTTTAAATGTTTTGCAATGAACGCGTCCAATACTAAAAGAATATTTATAATGTTGCAATGCATGGAACTTTCTTAATGAGCATTTTAGGATTTTTACAATGTGTTGGCGTATTTTACATTCCAAACATGGCAAAAACTAAAAATGTTTATTGTATGATAAAAATTCGAACTTTTTAAATTTTGGAAAAACTATTGTTATTTTAAATAATAACTCTTAATTTGAATTTTGTATTATTACTAATTTTAATTTTGACTGTAGAATATAAATTTGATATTGTAGAATATAAATTTGACATTGAAGAATATAAATTTGATATTGTAGAATATAAATTTGATATTGCAGAATATAAATTTGATATTGTAGAATAAAATTTCATATTGTAGAATATAAATGTGATAGAATATAAATTTGATATTGTAGAATATAAATTTGATATTGTAGAATATAAATTTGATATTGTAGAATATAAATTTGATATTGTAGAATATAAATTTTGTATTGTAGAATATAAATTTGATATTGTAGAATATAAATTTGATATTGTAGAATATAAATTTGATATTGTAGAATATAAATTTGATATTGTAGAATATAAATTTGATATTGTAGAATATAAATTTGATATTGCAGAATATAAATTTGATATTGTAGAATAAAATTTCATATTGTAGAATATAAATGTGATAGAATATAAATTTGATATTGTAGAATATAAATTTGATATTGTAGAATATAAATTTGATATTGTAGAATATAAATTTGATATTGTAGAATATAAATTTGATATTGTAGAATATAAATTTGATATTGTAGAATATAAATTTGATATTGTAGAATATAAATTTGATATTGTAGAATATAAATTTGATAGAGCAGAATATAAATTTGATAGAGCAGAATATAAATTTTTTATTGTAGAATATAAATGTGGTAGAATATAAATTTGATATTGTAGAATATAAATTTGATATTAGTAGACTGTAAATTTTAAGTTTTGGCTTTCAATCAATAATTCGAATTTCAGCTGAACGATATAATTCCTTCCAACTATACAATAAATTTTTAAGCATTTTATTTTAAATCGTATCATTAAAAAAACCATTTTTTTTTTAATAAACAAATTTATGACAGATTCTAAATTCATTAACTTAAAACCCTAATATTACCTGCTCGCCATTCGTTCCAAATCCACTCTTATTTATCGCACACAGTTAAGAGGGTGTTGACTGCAACCGGCTTTGTTCTTTGACGAGAAGCGTGCGAAAAATTCCACTTACCTAAGAAAACAAAAACACCATAATGAGCTACCTGGAAATAAAAATAAGAAATCGAAGCAGTAGCCTGGAGGGTGTGTAAACAATTAGAAGCTATTTATCAACGGGAAAATGGCGCCTGCTGAATATGCTCTCTTGGAGGGGCGTAAGGACGGTAGCGCGGGCCGTTTATCGGGTAGGCGATACACCGTTGCCACCGTTGGGTCACGATTTTTGGGGCTAAATAGGGGCGATTGCAGACGATGGAGATGTCTGGTGGAAGTAGAAGTGGATTTTTTTTTATTTGTAGGATAAATGCGTATTTTGAATGAAATTGGAGTGTGCGTACGAGAGTTAAATCACGATCCATGGAAGGAAGTTGTAAAATTTGTGGTTATTTATTTTTTTAAAAAAAGAAATGTAGATGAATGAGATTATTTGAAAGGACTAAAATTATATTTTAAGATGTCTTACTCTGAAATTAGTTTAAACAATGGAATTTTTTAGCATTGTTTCCTATACGATAAAGATAAAATTAATGTATATGTGCACTGTAAATTTTTTTTGCATGGACCACCCGTTGATAAATGAGTACATGGACGTACTCATTTTTTTTAGTGCAATTTCATCGTAAATGAGCGATGACGTACTCAAATTTAAGTTATCGTACATTCGCAAAATTTAACAGTGTGATTTAAAATTGCTAATCTCAGCTTCTGTTCAAGCCATCTTAACAAAGCGACCTGACAAACTTAAATTATTTGTTCAGGATATGGTTTTCCACGTTATTTGATGTCGATTGCTTAAATGGAAACTGAGTTATTACGACTCAATTATCTTACTTCACGTTCTTTTGCCACGCCTTTTTAATATTACTTCTATTTACAACTTCTTCACGTGCTTGGGTAGTAAAACGGATAGTACCCTGGACTTCGATGCGGACGACATCAGGTAGACGGATTGGGTTCGATTCCCGGTAAGTCCTGGTTGTAATTGTTGAAATTTATTGAAAGGAATTTATGAAGGCAGCCTATGTAAGCCAGCAACTGCTCATTTTACTCAATTTTGAGTACATGTCTTTTTCAAAAATGAAACTTAAATATTCGGAGCTGTGATAAGAATCGAATGTACTCAAAAATGAGTACATTTTACTTATTTTTATGTACCTTTTTTTAATAGTGTACTGTATGCAGAAATATTTGTTGTAGACATTTTGTATCAATTATTATAGCTAAATGCTTTTAAAAACTTTTATCTTGTAAATTGAAAATTTTTACTGTTTAAGGTTAAAAAAAATTAGGTAGGATTCGTGTTTTGAGATAGCCGCAGGTTTTAAAGCGTGTAACGTTAAACTAAATATTGCATCAGGATGCAAATTTTTGGAGTTAAATTTTTGAAAAGTTTGCGTAGTACTTTATTGTAAATTAAGTTACGGACTAGAATTAAAGTTAATTTCATTGTCGGTGGTTATAGCGAGTATTCTACACAAATCTGGTCTACATCAAGAAAATTATATTTTGTCTGAAATTAGAATTGCGAAACGAATTATTTTCTTTTGAAACATCATTAGAATAACTAAACTAATTTGATTTGTTTCTCAGATGATTTTAGAAACGTTATTTTATCTTCTAACGTATACAGACGCATGGCGTTCATTTTTCAATGAAAACGTGGTCGTGTTAACAGTTTAAAAAAACGTGCAAAAATCCATTACTTCGGATAAAAGAACACAAATAGTATACTTTTCCTACTTGAAATATAAAGGACAACTCTGCTAAATTTTGTATTACTGCACTGTTAAAAAAGGTACTTAAAAATAAGTACCAGAACACACTTATTTTTCTTTGAGTACAATTGCATCGTAAATGGGCGATGACGTACTCTAATTTAAGCAACTGTACTTTAAAAAAAAAGCAGTGTGGTTTAATATTTCTAATTTCAGCTTCTGTTCAAGCCATCTTAACAAAGCGACCTGACAAACTTCAAATAGGTGTTCAGAAGATGATTTTCCACATTATTTGATGCCGATTCCTTAAATGGAAACCGAGTTATTTACAACTCAATTATCTTACTTTCAATTCTTTTTGCAAACTTTTTTTTAAAACGTTTCTTCTGTTTATAACTTTTTCACGTCGCCCTGATAGATTAACGGATAAGGCTCTGAACTGCAGATATGATAATTGTCGATATTTATTGAAAGTGATTTATGAAAGCAGCCTATGTAGCAAGAATCTGCTATTTATATTAATTTTTACCCATTGTACTCATTTTTGAGTTCATGTCTTTTTCAAAAACGAAACTTTTATATTCGAAGCTATAAGCATGGAATGTACTCAAATACGAGTACACTTTACTTACTTTTGAGCACCTATTTTTAACAGCGTTATTTCTAAAATTGATCTGGTTTTAAAAAAAAAAACGACTCTTTTGACACTTAATATTTACTTAAAATCATTTAAAAAAAAAAAGGAATTTTACTCATTGTACTAATTTTTCAGTTCATGTCATTTTTAGTAATGAAACTTTTGTATTCGGAGCTATAATAAGCATCGAATGTACTCAAAAATGAGTACATTTTACTTAGAGTACCTATTTCTAACAGCGTTATTTCCGAAAGTGATCTGATTTCGAAAATAGACGACTCTTGTGACACTCAGTATTTACTTAGAATAATCTTTAAAAAAAAAAAATTATTAATTTTTACTCATTGTACTCATTTTTGAGTTAATATCTTTTTCAATAATGGAACATATATTCGGAGCTATAATAAGCATGAAATGTACTCAAAGACGAGTACATTTTACTTACTTTTGAGTACTTATTTATAACAGCGTTATTTCTGAAAGTGATCTGGTTTCGAAAATACACGACTCTTGTGACACTTACAATTTACTTAGAATCATCTTTAAAAAAAAAAACCAGAACCGTAATCCGAATCCCACGAATTTCATCAGCTTCCAAATACAAGCTCACTATTTTCTATTTCTACCCCGATGAATTATCTCTAGGTCGTGTATATATATTTTTTTTTCATATTTAAAAAAAAAAGTATTTTATTCGTTTTTACTCATTGTACTCATTTTTGAGTTAATGTGTTTTTCGATAACGGAACTTATATATTCAGAGCTATAATAAGCATGGAATGTACTCAAAGACGAGTACATTTCACTAACTTCTGAGTACCTATTTTTAACAGCGTTATTTCCGAAAGTGATCTGGTTTCGAAAATAGACGACTCTTGTGACACTCAGTATTTACTTAGAATCCCCTTTTAAAAAAAACACAGAATCGTAATCCTAATCCCACGAATTTCATCAGCATCCACTACAAGCTCACTATTTTCCATTTCTACCCCGATGAATTATCTCTGGGTCGTGCCCATTCCGGGGCATACAAGATTCCACTCTTTTTTTCACACGTATTACCCATTCCTTATTCCTCAACAATGGAAGATTGCGCAAGTCCACCCGACAACAGCCTTCGAGTAGCCATTGTTTGCGCAAGCTCACGCCCCGCCACGTACTGTGTAATCTGGGCTCATTACGGGACGTCTAATAGACGTCGTTAGCCGGGGTCGACTCGAGGCACGGCCAATTGACCCCTGCGTTTAATTACGAGACCCTTCTCGGGTCTTCGCTTCTGTGCGAGATCCCGGTCGTGCTCACAGGTAGGCTTTAAGTGCCACCTTTGGTGAGGTGTTAAGTAAATACACGTTAATTGTGAAAGTGTGTTCCGATGGGTTTCCGATCAGTCTCCGATTAAATGGTCCGTGGATTTACTATGAATGGGTTGGGGCGGGAAAAATAGATTCAATTAGCGTTTTCAGAGTGTGGAGGTTTAGTTTTTAGGGAATGCCAAAATACGTTGTTTTAGTTTTTGTTTATAGAATGTATTAAAATTATATTTTTCTGTTTTATTTTTTATTTAGATTCCAACCAAACCCTTCGAGCATGAATGGACTGTAGTAAGGAAAATATGACGTCATAATCGTGAAGCCCACATCTCAGAGCGGAAGGCCCATATCACGTTTCATATTACCTTGGCTATTCAGATTTCGGAATTATTATTAGACCTATCAGCAAAACAATAAAATCTCCTATTCAGGTATTTAGACAATTACTGAATTTTCTATAGTTTCCATTGGATTTTTTTTTTTTTGAAAATTAAAAAAACTAACGCAATACACTGTTAAGAATTTCAGTTCAAAGATGTACCATATCTTGGTACAAAACAGAGGTCTACACCATATTATGGTGGAATCTAGGTTGAACCAAAAATCCTTTATCGGAAAAAAGCGTAAATTTCACCTATAATTGGTTCAACCTCTTTAACTGCAACCGAAATTTTCGCTGTCGCTACATAAACAATCACCTCCAAGAAAGACAACGACGAACATGGGCCTACGTGGCCCAGTGGATAAAGGCGTTCAGCTATGAATTAGAGGATTCCTAGTTAGAACCCGATCGGTGACAAGTTGTCATCTTGCGATCGGAGGGTTGCCAGCTTCGCTACAAAAATACAACTACTACAATATTAAGAAAACTCGAATTTTGAGTTTTATGCAACGTTATGAGTTTTGGTGCAACGTTTCACCACTAAACCATCCGTAAAATGGTGAAACTAAGCAACAAATGTTTTTTTTTTGCAGCTAAATGGGTACCGAAGTTTGGTGCAAGGTCGTTATAATTTTTAACAGTGTAATTATGAACATTACATGAGTTCTGTACTTCTTGCCTAGACATCCGGAAGATCAAAGGCTAAGTTCACAAGAACGCTTAATAGAAACGAAATATGCTTCAGTCAAGAAAAAAAAAACTACGACATTGAAAACAATTATCGAAAGGTCATGGACCAGTAACGACATTACCCACATCAGCGCCAAGTCTCACCATCATCCCTAATCAACTAAAAAAAAAAAAAACGACTGACTGTAATAGTCGCCAACCTGTGAACTGCAATCACCCAAAGTTTTGCACAAAAACCACCTCACACACAGAAACATTGCTGTGTAATAACACAAAGGGCAATTATTACCCAGACAAAAGCCCCAACCCCCCCTCTATCCCATGTGCTACAAAAGGCCCTGCTGCAAAACAATTCGAAAGACGTCAAGTGCCCTTGGCTGCTTCTTGGCGGTAATGACCTGCCAATGGAAAACTGGAAGCCAAATAAAACAAGAAAATGGCGTTATTAATAAAACAAAAGCCGAGGTCCCGATCTATTACAGAACAAGGGACGACTTGTCTTCCTGAATTGCTTGTCTCAAGGGGTCCGGCCCTAGGGGTCTTGCAGACGATGTTATTAATGACCATATCATTGGTCAAGAATGTTTAGGTCGGTAATAATAGTTCGGGTGCCAAAAGAGGGGGGGGGGGAAGAGATAATATTTTATGCAAGTCTTTCCTCTTGATTAATGAGATAGGGCAAATTTAATTTGGGGCGATAAAGGCGGTAAAAAGGGTTGTGAGAGTGGATATGGGGTTGAAAAATCGATTCCTGGGTTCGATACGAATCTCGACACCCCAAGGCCCGATCTAGAGTTCGATGTGGAGTCAGTTTTTAATTGGCAAATTTCAACAAGTTAGCGAATTGGTTTTTATCTGGGATAATTCAATTAAGCAAATTAGCTGTTAAAACTTATATTTGCGTTTGAATTAAGTATACAGTCATTTATCTTCAAGATCATAATGTTATATGTAAACGGATTTTTTTCTTCGATATATATGTAGAGATAGGGATACAGTGCAAAGGTTTGTAGGGTTGGTTTAAATCACTGATTTCTAATTGTAACTTCTGGATTGGGCAAGACATTTTGTGGACTTGAAGCCAATTGAAAGGGTAACAACTGTACCCCACTGTCATCGCTACCGCAATATATTGTATGTTTTTCATGTTAAAATAAGCCGACATGTATTGCTTTTGTATGAGTTTTTTTTAAAATTTATTTTGAAACCCATTTTAAATGCAATCTGATTTTAAAATGGAAAGTCGTTTGGAATTCAAAGTCGAAGTGGTTAAAAAGCAAGAAAAAAAACTATTTGTTTGGAAATATAAAAATTAATTCTATAAGAAGAAAATATAATATTTATATATTTTTGATATTTCTTCCATGCTATGATATTAAAAAACACCACTAAATACCTTTACAAAATATTTTGGGGTGCAGTATGGCTGCTTCCACATTGGCTTCAACGCGCCCATAAAGGAAACAAGTTTTAAGTCTTCCCGAAGTTATAATTAGAGTTTAGTGGTTTAAATCTTTTAATTACACATTTTTATGGAATTATACTTATAATACAGTACAGCCATGCAGTTCACAAGTCGGTTCTGCATCTACTATCTACCCTAAATCTAATATTATCTTCTCTCTATCTACTCATTTTATCTACTCTCGCTCACTGAGCTACAAAATTATAAACACTGGAGTGAAGACTCCCATCGGGTAACAATGTACTTTATCATGGCGCGCGGATGAATACTGTTCGGAAGAGAAGGTAGAGTAAACATTCTATCTTTGATTTTACATTGGAAGTCGTATCGGGTCGGTCTTCATTATTTGATTAATTAATATTTTTGTCTTCTTATAAGTAAGAAAGTAAGTTTGTAAAAACATTAAATGTGTGAATTTTAATGTATTTTTGAAAGCCAGAAATGTGGTTTATAGGTTTCTGGTTATAGGGGCACTGTAAGAAATGCAAGTCCATTTTTGAAGATACTTTTGACGAAATAGACAGTCCAATCAGAAAAATCCCAGTTAGAAGATTCGATCTGGTTGAAACCCTCTGACGAAGAAGTCATCCATTTCTCTTTGCTTTTGTTGCATTTAAAATCAATTTTATTTAATTACCCACTTTATAGTTTTTCAACAATTTGTTTGTTACGACAGTTTTTAGACATTACAATTCAAATAAGTCCAATTTTGTCCGAAGCAATATATATATATATATATATATATATATATAAATTAATAGAACAAAGCCATGTTATTTAAGTATAGCTTATAATGATATACGAGTTCGATTTGTATTAACATAATAAAAGATCTGCCCATTCGGCAAACGCAACACGCACAAATCCGCTCGCATGTTTTGTCCGAAGCAATCTCAAATCTAACATCTCGCACTGCTTGCGTAAACAATCTGAATCTACCTCATCAACAGACAAGTCAAGGCAGAAACGTTCTGGCAGTTAACAGCACCGTGAATTAATAGAACCAAACCATCCACTCGAAGCTTCTGTCTGCGCAAAACCTAACCAGACTTGATGATAATTAAAGGCTAACCAAACTTGCCTAACTATATTCTGCCTGCTTGCTATCTTAAATGATTTTTACTTAGGCATGATTTATTCATAGCCGCGTAATGCCAGGGCCCAACCTCACAACGATCAAACAAACTGGTCGCTTATTGAATACTAATAAACGCTTTAATGTCGGTGAAGCATTGACGAACCTTCTTTCCACTCCCCGACTCCGGGCCATTCTCTTCTGGACGATTCATTTTACAGAAACTAGATTAAAATTCTTAGAAGTCTGCCCTGATTAGCTCCGATGTCGAATGGTTGATGGATGCTTGCTTTAATCGCAAGGCCCTTGCTGGAAACGATCCATTGTTGTTCTGGAAGTTTGGCGAAAGAAATGAGAGATGGCGAGATGTGGCGAGAGATAAACTGGAATGGGATTGCCCGTGCCCCATACAAAGGAAATTCTTCAAAATCGCTCCCGATTAACAATTATTATTATAATGCTGTTTGGTATACGGAATGAGGGTTGGTTTTAATTTACAATTTTAACGTTTTTAACTAGGGGTTAAACTCCATGACGGATCACTTATGTGAGATGATGGACCTCTTGGGGGCACAAGGGATTTGAGGGGACCTTGATAAAATGACGAATATGCAGTCTGAAAATGGAATTGGACTAATTGCTTTTTACGTCTTTACGTCTCTTCGAATGTTTTTAAATTTGGTCCGGGTTCAGCGGTTGGTAGAAACTTGCACGACGTAAAAAGTGTTTAAATTTCAAAACCCCATAACTCCAGGGGGAAACCATCTATTAGTTATAAACGACATAATATCGTATAGAAGACGATAGGTTGCGTCGACCAGATCGGCCATTATGTCACATTCCACTCCAGAGAATTTTCCCACAAATGTTTTAAACTGTCAATTAGTCAAATAGAATTGTAGAACACTCTCGTTCTCTTTAATTTAAGCACGCTCCCTCACCCCACCCTCTGACCTTGGGATCTCTTGATGGGTCATATTTCGGGAATACGCTGGCTTAATTTACCACGGTAACGTCACTTTTAATCTACGGGTCGTGGCGAGAGCTTGCTTAATATTAATGAAAACGAGGATTCTATAATTCTATTTGACTAATGATAACAGTTTAAAACATTTGTGGGTAAATTGTGTGGAGTGGAAAGTGACGTTTTTCCGAAGATTTCACTATGATACCAAACTATCGCATTAAAGTTCAGTTTCGGAACTAGAAACTGCAGCAGGTTGAAATAAGAGTTCAAGATGAACACAAGAGTACCAAGAAGTCTGTAGTTACGATAAGCGCGGATAAATCTGGAGCTGAATGCCCGAAGCAGTAATGCATTTCGTACAAGAAATTCACGAACTGAACCTTATTTTGCAACAGTGAAAACTGCGCTCACGTAACTATCCTTGTGGTTTTTTTAAATTTTCAATTTCAAAATCACCCAACTTGTGTCTGACTTGTGAAAATGTGTCGGTTCATATCAAAAGAAGGGTTCGAAATTCGGAAAATTCGCCTATGTGTTGCAGTTCACAATAACCACTAATAGTTTCTATCAATGGAGGCCATGTTAAAGTAAAGGGGGCAGGGGCTAACAGTATGTGGTCAAATGCTTATATTCTTTACAATTGCTATGGAAATTTGTTAACTTTTTTATTTTGAAAAAGTGGCCTGGCATTTGCTTCCAGAAGTCACCCTAATCGTTATTACTGGGAGCCATCCAGCATTGTTCGTAAGATAGGCATAGTCACAGAGCAATGAACTGTAATTGTAACCTCTGGAACGCTCATAACCAATTCCTTCTATGCACGAGGTTGAAGCCATACTGTAAGCAGCTATACTTATACCATAACTAATTTTTAAAAGTGATTTTGTGGGGGGGTTTCTTCTCAGACCGTTATAGAAATGTTAAATATATTTTGATTTTTACATATAGAATCAATTTGTATATCGCAAAATATATAATTTTTCTGTTTTCTGCTCATTCACCTGTTATTGGTTAAAATGGATTTCAAAAAATGGGCGTTCAAAATGAGTTTTAATGGAAAATTTTGAAAGAAAATAGCCAAACGCACTACAATTCGGCATTTTTTAACATGAACAATATACGAAAAAAGAGGTAGAAACGGAAATGTGGTATAGTTTTTTAACATTCAATTGGCTTCAAGTCAATAAACTGCCTTTCCCAATCCAGAAGTTATAGTTAGAGATCAGTGTCACAGAGCCATTACCAACTTTTTACGAAGGTGCCTATCCTGGCCACGTACAAAACATTCTTTAGAATTCTATTCTTACGTTTCCATTCTTGTAGGCACGTCACTGCTTTAGAACGCTAGTCGTTGCACATGTTACACGTGTTATTAACGTCATCTCCGAAATTGATGGGCATCGAGGAATATCGGTAAAACAATGAGGCATTCTGCCCGGCGCGATTAAAATGAATGATACTCGTAAATTAATCGTAATCGGCCTCCGCAGATTGGGAAAATTGGACTACAAAAGCTCGTTACACCTTCGGATTTTGTTTCGGGGAACAACAGCACGCCTTGTCTCTTGGTGGTGATTGGGACTATTAATATAACTGGTTGGGAACTGGCGTGGTCAGTCTGTAGTTGTCCGAAGACCACTTTGGATTGATGATGGCCGCCTGCATGGGGGTTATTACTACTTTGGGCAAATTGCTTTATGGTCTGAGGACATGGGGCTGTGTTTGTTGCTTGATTGGATACCCACACGAACAATGCATCGATCTTTTAATGATATGTTTCAAGACCATTTCAAATTGACTAATATATTACGATATTGTATCAATTACCGGAGCAAGTAAAGGGGAACGAATGATAAGAACCCAAATAAAAATATTTAAAAATTGAAACGTATATATATATATTTTAAATTTTGCTTTGATGTTTTTGTAATATTGTTGTGATATAGTTTGTAATGATTTTGTAATATAGACCATTTCAAATTGACTAATATATTACGATATTGTATCAATTACGGAGCAAGTAAAGGGGAACGAATGATAAGAACCTAAATAAAAATATTTAAAAATTGAAACAAGTATATGTATTTTAAATTTTGTTTTTATGTTTTTGTAATATTGTTGTAATAATTATAGACCATTTCAAATTGACTAACATATTACGATATTGTATCAATTACCGAAGCAAGTAAAAGGGAACAAATGATAAGAACTCAAATAAAAATATTTAAAAATTGAGACGTATATATGTATTTTAAATTTTAATTTTGTGTTTTTGTAATATTGTTGTGATATAGTTTGTAAGGATTTTGTAAGACAGCTATATAGACCATTTCAAATTGACTAATATATTACGATATTGTATCAATTACGGAGCAAGTAAAGGGGAACGAATGATAAGAACCTAAACAAAAATATTTAAAAATTGAAACAAGTATATGTATTTTAAATTTTGTTTTGATGTTTTTGTAATATTGTTGTAATAATTTTGTAATATAGACCATTTCAAATTGACTAACATATTACGATATTGTATCAATTACCGAAGCAAGTAAAGGGGAACAAATGATAAGAACTCAAATAAAAATATTTAAAAATTGAGACGTATATATGTATTTTAAATTTTATTTTTGTGTTTTTGTAATATTGTTGTGATATAGTTTGTAAGGATTTTGTAAGACAGCTATATAGACCATTTCAAATTGACTAATATATTACGATATTGTATCAATTACCGGAGCGAGTAAAGGAGAGCGAATGTTAAGAACCCAAATAAAAATATTTTAAAATTTGAAAGAATATATGTATTTTAAATTATATTTTGATGTTTTTGTAATATTGTTGATTTTCATAATATTTGTTGACATTTGCGGATAATTATCGTTTACAATTAAAGACGTAGGGGCAAGAACAAGGCAGATCCACTTTTTTTTATTTATACTTTTTCACTTATTTCTATAAAGAAAATATCTTTTACCGATTAGTACAAGAACCAGACAGCTATAAGCGATGGCTATAGAAATATAAAGGAAAATGAGCTAGCCGATGACAGATCCTCGGAGTTACGGACCCTACGACGTGTATACGGGATTGATGCACGTTAAATCTGATCGAGGCCAAATGTCTTGACGCTTATTGAGGTTGCATCGGGTGCGAGATCAGGTGCCCTTTCCTTACATCGTTTTGGGTACACATTTGGGAATTAACACATTTAGGCACCAGTGCCATACTATTTTTTTTTTTTTTGGGGGGGGGGGGGGGGAAGAGGTGGAAGGAGAAACTAGAAATGTCCCAAATTAGCAATTCGAACTTAACGGCATCGGGTGCCAGCCCAGGTGTTGTTCTCGTTATTTGACATTAGTAAAAAAAAGCAGAAGCGTTGTGGGACGGACCATTCCTACACGATAGATCCCGAACCATCTTCAATAACTCATTATGCAGCCCTAGTGCGACGTTGTTTCAAGCAACCGATACGAAGTTAGTGGATTCTCGTTAGCAACAAAAACCTCAAAAAAACAAAACGACGTCTAAAAAATATGACGGTAATAAAACAGACTTCATTGACTCCTCTGCTCGACTGAAGAAAGCCTCTGTTGTCCACAAAAGAGAGACACGTGTATTCCATCCCCCCCTTCTATTCTTTTATCTTCCCCATCTTCCACAGAGAGGAAGGGATGAGGTTTCCACTCCGAAAACATGTTTCCATTCTCGGACGGAAAGGGTTAAAGATGCTTTTTTTTTTTGCCGTTCAGCCCCCGCTTCCTGTAAGTGCTATATTTACTACCGCTCGCTCGTGTCTCTCTCTCTCTCCATTCACAAAGTCATAACGAATCAGGGGCGGTGGTGCTGTTGTGGGCTATCTATGGGATGCTCTGTCGACAAAACGCGGTCTGTGTTTACTACCAATTGCTACTGAAGAGTTGTCAGCAGGAAAGCTTACAACAGGAAATTTTCTGCTGGGAAAGTTGCTCTAACACCATTTCGACAAGATTCAATATAGTCGAGTTGTTACACACTTTTTCACACGCCTCGGATAGTATATTGTAGGAATATCCCGGTTTAATAAATGGTGGGTAAACGAATCTTCATTGTAGTGCAATCTCTTTTAACCCTTTGGGTACATATGACGAGTGAGACTCGTTATCTGTTTACTTGGGCGAAGTTACGGTGGACGAGTCTAAATCGTCATCTGAATTTAAGAAGCACGCGTTGATGTTTGCGGCACCCTCGCCAGTGGTCGTTGATCGCAAACAATTTGTTGTAGGGTCGGTCAAGAATGGGATCAATTGATCAAATTAAATCCGTCCCAGGGGCTTAAAATCTTCAAATAATTCAGTACTCAAAGGTACACCTTTCAATATATTCAGTACACCTTTTTCCTCTATGTAATCGTGGTAGTCATACGTAGATAAACTTTTTTATCCTGTTCAACAAAATCAGGAAGTCAAGAATTGACAACATTTAGGCAATAACCACAAAATCAATTTAACATGCAGTGATCTATTTCAAACATGCAGTCTCTACGTTCAAATAATCACAACATCTTTGCATAAATGCAAGCCCCCTCCTCCACTTTCTGCACGGTAGCGATGACAATCAAGGTTTGGAGGTAGATAGGAAGGCGTGCGTCAGTTATATCTTTAAAATAGAATAAATGGCCACCTTCTCATTCTCTGGTCTTTCCCTTGTTGACTTTCGAAATTGACAATTCCGTATTTCATAAATAATGATAACCCTTCGAGCATGGATCCTTCATAGTAGAGAAAACATTATGTTATTATCTCGCTAACATCAAAGTGAGGCCAACATGTATGGCCTCAGACACGTGGTTAATTGCGTCATTCCATTCATAAATTTTCACTGTTACACATTTCCCAATTCATCAGCCAATCGCGAGTATTTTTTAATTCATAATTTTGAAAAGAAGTCACGTGTCTGAGGTCATTCGGTCTGAAATGTTGGTTTCACGATTATGACGTCATATTCTCTCTACTACAGTCCATTCATGCTCGACGTGTTAACCAGACACATACAGATTCCCGGTAAGATTCAAATCTATTACTGAAGGAGTCCAGGCAGGAATTTTTTTTAAAAAAAAACTTTAATTATCGAAAATTAAAGCTAAAAATATCAACATTTTATGAAATTAATGCTAATTAGGTTATTAATTTTACATACTGTTGACTTAACTAAATAATTAACTATCTTACATTTATGAAAAGAAATTATTTCCTTACAATTATTTCGGTAGGGTCCGGATCTCGTCCTCATGTATCCCCCCCTCCCCCTCCCTTTGGCACGTCTTTTTACTGTGCTCCCCCCTAGAATTTTATTCTGGATCCACCTATGTGGGCTGATGTACTTTAAATAAATTCAAAGAAACATCAGAGTCAACATTTTAAGAGCTACATTTAAAGTTTCATTTTGTGGTGAGGAGGGGGTGAAACAGACACCACCCTTTCCATGTAAAAAAGCAGTTGTTGGAAGAAGGCACAGTTAAGATAATCACCCTTGATTCCTTTATTTCCGGCACCTTAAATAAACACGCGTAGCCTTTCAGCGGCTATTCGCTATGCTTGGGGGGGAGGTTTCCATGCACTTAGGGACACCGTCGAAAAGCAGGACTATTTTTAAGCGTGTAATTGTTTATTTTCAACGAAAGGGGGCGCCGGGGAAGGTCCGCTCGGTGACGGGATGGTGCAATTAGGGTAATAACATAAATCCCCTTGTCAAACATGTCGTGTAGTTTGTTGCTGTAATTATTTTTGGCCGGACCAGACGGAGGACAAAATGGTATGGGGTTTGGTGAATGACATCGCTTTAACCTTTTCAAGTGGGCTAATTCCTAAACGGGGTGGGAGAAAATGTCGCCAAGACAGAGATATCTCAAAGCATTGTGGAAGTACGACTTGCCTTAGAATAAAGAGGCGTGTAGCTGTCTGCCGGATGCATCATTGACAATTTTTCCTCAAAGCAGGTTCACTGTTAAAAATAGGTATTTAAAAATGAGTAAATATACTTATTTTTGATTACATTCGATGCTTATCATAGCTTCGAATACATAAGTTTTTGAAAAAGACATGTACTGAAAAATGAGTAAAAATTATTAAACAAGAGCAGTAGCTTGCCTACATAAATATAAACAGTTACAACTTAAACTTACAGGGAATGCAGTACCGCTGTCCGCAGTCTTATCCGTTCATAGCTATCAAGGCGATTATTTTGCCATGTCTACAAGAATTTACAGATAGTCTTACGGCCCACATAGGCAAGAAATATGTTGGGGAAATCATTGTAAAAAACTGCAATATTTTACTTTTGGTAAGGTTGGCAATTTCGCATCTAAAACTATTTTTTTTCCATCCAAGCGGGAAAAAACCGGTAAATTACCGGACCTCTAAAAAAAAGTTGATAATTTGACTTTTAAAATTGTTGGTAAGATAATTTTAAGCCCTCAACCCCCTCTCCTCCTCCGCCTCCCAATCACAAGCTCTTGCATATAAGTATATAAGTCATCAGTAGTTATAGTAACTTAGTTAACCTAGTCATCATTAAACATATTTGTTACTGATGGTTACTTACTTCATAATTTAACTTTTGGGCAACATTTTCCACCTAACTACGCATAGTTTTATAGAGATTTCTACACACTTGGATATTATTCCCCGAAAAAGCCATTTACATTTTTAGGCTAACGACCCACTTCATCTACAAACTGGAACCTTATCACTTATAGCCCTGAATCCCAGTTTAACAGCCACAAAACTCAAAAGTGCATTATCTCATTCGTGAGCATCACACTCCAAAAAGAATACATTAAAAAAACATCGAATCGTTTGTCGGTGACAAAGCCACTCTCTTGAAGGATACTATAAAAAGTGTCTTGTCCACTATCTTCCTCCAGAAACAAGATCCAGCCACAAAGTGGTAAATCGTCATTTTTTTCCCTTCTTCCAACCCCCTTCTTTGTTCTTGGAAAGAAGAAGAAAGGGAATTTAACGACGGTCTTGACGTCACTTCGGCACTTTTTGGATGGTTAGTTCTTGTGGACGCGTCGTAGAATTGCAATGGCAGGGCATGGAACGTGCCCGATAAGTGGACCAAAGAAGCCGAGGCGCATGCAAAGAAGGGTGGCATTGAAGATGGTCGCCATAAGGAGCCACGTCTGTATGTTAGTGGAAGCATTGTTGCTTTGGTTTGATTAATTAACTTCGCACTAGAGCTGCACATTGGGCTATTGGCGACGGTTCGGGGTCAATCTCGAAGGAAAGACCCGGGAACACACAGACATTCATACATGCACCTCGTTATTTTAGAACCATGGTCAGATGACGAGGAAACACCTGAAAAGGCACCCAACTCCTTCAATAGACGTCGGGACTTTGGACCCCGATCAGATTGATCGTGCACCAGTCCCGTATACACGCCAGTATAATTTGTTGGATATTCTGTTGCTTTGGATCATCAAGAGGAGTATTTCATCATGGCCAGTGGCGGATTTAAGAGAAAGGGCACAGGTGGCAAAACTTTGTTTGGGTTTGTGTGGCGTAGAAAAACTGAGATTTTTTTTTTTACACTTCTTTTAGAAATTTTAATACAAGTCGCTTTTGTAGAAATCGCTATTTTCTAATCGACTAATTTTCGAGTGTCATTGTCTAAGCCCTCACCAAAATAATAATAATCTGAAAATCTGTTAAAAATATTATACATCTTACATCTCTATTATAGTTCATGATGTATGGCTGCTGCATTTGCTACGGCCCCTGAAGCATCCAAGACACAGGACCCACGTCTGTTTGTAAAGAATTTGGGGGCTTTTCAGAAATGGGAAGTGTAAGTACTATCTGCACGGGCCTTTCCGGTAATTGGGCCCTGTACTGTAACAAGGGGGTGGGCCCGGGCCAGTCAAAAAAGGTCGCCTATCTACACATATGAAAAAAAGTAAGATAATCCAGAGAGAAAGCTGCACTGAAATATAATTTTAAAAATCTAAATAAATATTTCTTTTCCTGTCCGTTTTTAATTTCTGGGGACAAGGGGGCCCCAAAAAAACTCAAGGCAAGGGGGCCCCAAATAAACTCAAGGCAAGGAGGCCTAGGTGGCAAATGTTCATTTGCCGCCTGTTAAATCCGCCACTGGTCATGGCGTTACAACTCGAGTTTGGTTTGATTAATTAAATTCGCACTATACTGTTAAAAATTATTACGACCTTGTACCAAAATTTGGTACCTATTTACCTGCAACCAACATTTGGTGCTTATTTTCACCATTTTACGGTGCTACAACGGATACCATTTAGTGGTAAAACGTTGCACCAAAACTTATAACATTGCATAAAACTCAAAATTCGAGTTTTTTTTTTTAGTATTTTAGTAGTAGTAGTATTTTTATAGCGTTGCTGGCAACCCTCCGATTGCAAGATCACAACCTTCTTACTTTTCTTTGTCAAGTCCACCGATCGGGCTCGAAATAGGAATGCATCAAGATATGGCACATTGTTGAACTGAAATTCTTAACAGGATAGAGCTGCAGTTCAGGGCTTATCTCGAAGGAAAGACCCGAGAACGATGCCTCGTATTTTTGAACTATGGTCAGATGACGAGGACAACACCTCAGCTGGCACCCGATATAACCTCAATAGGCGCCAAGCACATTGGACCTCGATTAGATTCATTGTGCACTTGTCCCATATACACGTCAGTATAATTTGTTGGATGTTCTGGACGACTTTCTAGTATTTTTATAGAAGAATCTGGCAACCCTCCGATGCCAGATCACTACTGTTTTACTTTTCTTTGTCAAGTACATCGCACGGATTCGAACTAGCAATCATCTGATTACTAGCTGAACGCCTTTATCAACTGGGCCTCTGGATGCCCCGTTTATAACTTGAGAAAGATATAAACTTCAAAAGTGAGCCCTTCCATAAATGAAGGTGACTGCGCAGGCCCTTCGCACCAAGTCGTTTGGGGGGTTTTCGAGATACCTAAACCTAGTACTTATGTGGGGCAACGTGAAGAAGTTATAAACAGAAAAATATTAAAAAGGTGTGCCAAAAGTACGGGAAGTAAGGTAATTGAGTTGTAATAACTCAGTTTCCATTTAAGCAGTCGACATCAAATAATGTGGGAAACCAACGTCTAAACAACTATTTTAAGTTTGTCAGGTCGCTTTGTTAAGATGGCTTGAACGGAAGCTGATATTAGCAATATTAAATTACACTGCTCATTTAAGATACAATTGTACTCAAAGAAAAACGAGTATGTTCAGATACTCATTTTTCTTATTTTTTTTTTACAGTGAGTTTATGATACTTATGTTGAGCAATTTCAACTTGTCTGTTTTGTGATTACGAATTCAATGAAGGATTTCCTCTAGGTAGTGGGAAAAAAAATGACGATATTGAACAATTCCTTACCCAATCGACCGTGTAATTTTTAAATCGCCAATAAAGCAAGGTTAAAACGCTTATAAAAATACAACCACTGAATAACGTTTTAAATAACAAGAAGGATTTTTTTTAACGCCAAAACGACTCCATTCAAACTATTCGACGCACATAAATAAAAGATTTTCCAGCCTCGCTAAAGCCGCGCCATATCTGGTTTTCAGATTAGAATAAAAAAACGCGTGTCGAAAAAGGGTTAATACTTATTTAAGGGCGACTTCTGTATAATTTAGTCAATGTTGGGAAGTCGGGCGATTAATCTTTCAACAATGCCGAATTGCGACAATTGGCGATCACTCAATCTGGAATCCAGTTTCCACAATGGTTTTTATTTTGCGAGTTTTAACGCGGAGCCGCCAAGTTTGGCGAACATAAAACAACCAATCTGGCGAATATTGTTCTGAATTTTAGAATAAGAATATGGAATTTGTTTTCAGTGCTCTTCATAAACTTACTATTTCAACACTTTCATTTCGATTTTGCGTTCGAAATATATGTATAGAAATTTTAAACAAAATTGGCGATATTGCCGCCATTACTTTGGCGATTTTTTTTTTAAATTTGGCATTCCTTTTGAGGATGTGATATTGGGCAAGGATGGGAGGTCACAACAGAACTGGTTTCTTTTTTTTATACGAGTTGGGATTATGCACATCACAAAAGAAATGATGATGTTATTGACGTTTGCAGGTGGTTCGTTATTAATTCGATTTGCGCTATTCGAAAGACCCGAGCATTTGTTTGCTGTTATTGTTCTCCGTTTGAGGTGGTAATTAGCTTTTGCTCAAACTGGCAGTGACCGGATTTTTTTCTCTCTCTCTCTCTCTCTCTCTTCTTTTCGCTGTAATCCTTTTTGTTCTTTGGATTTTCAATGATAACTGCAATAATTGTAGGATTAGGTTGTAAAAGTCAGAAATGATTGCGAAACCGTGTTGATGATGATGCGTTAAAAGGCGACTTCAAATTTACCGAAAAGACGACGACCGGATTAATTCAAAATTAATGATAGTCCGAAGCAAAATTGGTCTATGTTTATTGAAAATCCATTAAACATGGACTAGTTTAGGTCCAGGCAGCCAAAATATAATACATCTCAACCTACAATTTTGGGATAAATATTTCAGTTTAAAATATTAACATATTTTTTTCCGAGAAATTTTAAGAAAAAAGTCTGGGTAATACTTTTTTACATGGTTTAATTAAAAAAAAATATATTATGTTATAATATACTAGTTGAAGTGACCGATGTAGCCCGGGGGATACCTGAATGATATTTTTACATATATTACGATATTTTAGTTTAGTTGGCGACATATTTATTCGAAAAGTTTTTAGCTCGAAAAATGTGACTTTAGATACTTGTGATTCATGCTTATGTTTAGTAGTAAAATCTACGAGCATGAATGGATTGTAGTAGAGCGAATATGACGCATTATCGTGAAACCAACATCTCAGACAGAAGGGCCTCAGACACGTGTCTTCTTTTCAAAATTATGAATTAAAAAGTACCCGCGATTGGCTGATGAATTGGGAAATGTGTAATAGTGAAAATTTATGAATGAAATGACGCCATTAACCACGTGTCTTAGTCCATACATGTTGGCCTCACTTTGATGTTAGCGAGATTATAACATTATGTTTTCTCTACTATAAACTATGCTCGAAGAGTAAAATAATAATTTTTGAAAAAAAGAAAAACCTACTTTAAGAAAAATACGTTAAAAAGTAAAAAAATAATTTTTAGTTTTATAAACAAGTTGAAACGAAATATCATTGTTGTACAATCTTTATTCAACAATGAAAATATTTTGAAATCGGAAAAATTTCGGAAAAATTGTTAAAAAAACTCCGGTTAATCGATATTTCCGGATACAAAACAGCCGGATAATCGATTATTATTTTTTGCAGTTTTTGCATACGTGGATTTTTCTCTATTCAACAAAAAAAGAATTTCCGAAATTGGACAATGTTTTTTTCTAACGGTCCGGTTAATTGAAAATTCTGGATAGTTAAATGCCGGATAACCGGATACTTTAAAAAAAAATTCAAGTAAAACATACTCTATCCAAAAAAAAAAATTGTCCAAATATCTTAATTAGAACAGAAATCTTGCGCGAACATACATAAAAACAAATACATAAAAGTCGAACTGATAACCTCTCTCCTTGGCGCGTGATTTGGCGGTTTTAATTTAAAGTTTCTGGCGGTTTTATTTTAAATTTTTGGTTGGCGCGCTTTTCAGTCGATTAAAAATTGTAAGATTTAGGTATTTTAAATAACAATACATTAAAAATCATAACCTTATAGTGGTTTGAATTTGGCTTCATCTGTACACTTATCAAATAATTAAACTAAAAATAATAATCATATACACACTTTTCACTTTTTATGTTTAAAAAAAACTTGAGATAACTTTCAATACTTAATATGCCACCCAACACGAACAACCATATTTGCGACTCAAAGAAGGCGTTCACTTTCAAAATTGAATTTTAAAAGCAATTCGTTTTTTAATTAACATAATTTGACAAACGTCCTTTAGACGGGATACAAACAAAAACGTTTCGAATACATAAATTTTAATGAGCGACGAAACTTATTAAACCGTCATTCACGTTCCTTTAATAACACTGGAAATAATAGGAAAATAAAGTTATTTCTCACTACGAACTCATTCGGAACAGCCGAAATTAATTGCACTCAGGTATTTAATTTCGATAAACTGAATAGTAAATTACCCGACAGTCTCGCTAACCAATGAAATCACTTAGAAGGATTTTAAAACAAGCAAACGATTTTAGAATCGTGCCGACGGCGTTCTGCTCAAGTCATTTATTATGGAACTTTTTCTTGAGCAGCCATTTTGCGAGTTTACTAATCACATTTTCATTAGCGGAGTTGAGGAAACCGTATTAATTAGAGGTTCATTCCTATTCATTAGTCGATTAGGAAACAATGCCGTAAACAAACTGCGACCTTAACGGTAGGGTTGTAATTAATTGGTTCCTGCGCGGGGAGGCGTAATTCGAAGGCGTCGAGGAAGAATGCGATTATTCGCTTTATTCAGAAATAAGTAGAGTAAAAAAGTGGCTCGAGGGTGAAATATTAGCATTTGGAAAGAATCACAGGATACAGAATTTCATGTGTAAATGTTTAAATTCAAAATATATCATTTCTTATCCACGGAGTAAAGAAAAAGGTGGAGATGATTTGGCGAGATTTCATGAGACGTAAGTTAGCAACCCCAAACTAGGAACAAACAAACCTAGTTTGCAGTAGTTTTCCTACGAGGGAAAAATAAATTATCTCCAAGTACTGGTACAAAGTAGTGCTTTGGAATAGCGTCAAACACTTCGCCAGTTCCTACTTTTTAAGCGATTGCTTACTTCACATTGCAAACCGGTTTTAGACTTGTTCGCACCTCCACCTTTTTCTTTACTCCGTGTTTCTTATCCCTTTCATTGCGGTTGCAAGTACAAGCGAATTTTGATAAAAATAATAAAGGAAAATAAAGGCTGGAAAATATTAATACCTAAATAAAATAAAAAGAAGTTCCGACTTTTGTTTTAAATTTAGCATATTTTGTAAATAAAAGCTGTTCATCCGTCAATACATAATACTTTTGCCATATGTGGGCCTTTCTTAACCGAGTGAACAGCGCGCCAACCAAAAACTCCGAAATAAAACCGCCAGAAACTTTAAATTAAAACCGCCTAATCGTGAGGCAAAAAGAGAGAGAGGTTATCAATTCGACTGTTATGTATTTTTTTTTATTTATGTATGTTCAAGCAAGATTTCGGTTCTAATTAAGTTATTTGGCCAATTTTGTTTTGTTGGATACGGGATGTTTCACTTGTGAGCCATTCGAAAAGCATATCCGGTAATCCGACATTTAATTTTCGGGAATTCTCAATTAACCGGGGCGTTTAAAAAAAAATATTGTCCGATTTCGAAAATTCTTTTTTTATTGGATAGAGAAAATTCCAGAGCATATTTTAAGGAATTTTAACTGGTGGGGCAAATTAAATTCTGCAGAAAATAGAACCCAAGAAGTTAATGAAAACTTTGTACTTAAAATAGCAAATTTTAAACTAATTTAATTAATTTAGTTTAAAATTATATATTCTGTAAAAAGTTTATTAAAAAGTTTATTTAAAAGAAATGATCGAATTCATGAAATTTTCTAACGATTCATAAAAGTATTTTCTATTTGTTTTCATAATGCAAAATTTTATTAAATTTAAAAAAAAATAACTTAAAAAACCTAATGTTTTGTATTTTAAAATATATATTTCCGAAATTTTACTTCACACAAATATAAATTTTTAAATCTATAGTATATATACATCTAAATCCGTTTACTTAGGTAAATTTTAGACTAGTACCCGAGCATATTACAAACAAAATGTGCATTAATAAGTAGCATTTACTTTATAAGATGAACAATAATATTCTATTTATTTGTATTCGAAAAATATTTTATTTTACAGCACAAAAATGTAGAAAAATAATTAGTTTTAAATTTTTAAAAAACATAATACTTTCTTAAAACTTGTTATCATTTCTGAAATTTTTTTTTATGTAATTACTGTTTTTCTAAATTGCTGCTCCGACAACTTTTGTCGCCGCTCCTTCAGCTGCAGAAATTTTAGCACTGATGGGCGGTGATTGAAAGATGCTGTTCCTTTTCCATTTAAGACTATGATGAATCTCTTATTAATTGTTTCGAGATTATCTGACTGCCTATGATCTGACATCAACATGTTGTAGCAGGAAATTACCCTTTCCACTTGCATGGAATGTGGTGCGGCCACGAGTTAAAATTACATGAATGGAACTCCTTTTTCAAACTTCCCTTCCCTTAAAGATCACATATTTTGAAAATATTAAATAATTATTTTTCAAGACTAAAATAAATAAATTATTCTAGTTAGGAAATGGAAGTTTATTGTGAATCAGAGTTATTTGAGAATTATAATAGTATTATTAAAAAGAAAAGTATTGGAAGCATTGCCGTTTTCACCGAAGCATGCACATCTAAAATAAAAATTTAAGATAAGTAGTTGAATAAAAAAACTAGTATTAAATGGCATTTACAAAAGTTTTGACTAATTTTTTGCATCGGTTTGAAGTATTTTTTTAATCAAACTTTCAGACACTTTTTTGTTTCTACCAACCTTTATTAAAGTTACACATATATTTCATATAACCTACGCATAAACGTAAGCTTGTATTGGGTCCACGGGCTTGGGGCTATCCCCCCCCCCCCTAAAAATAATTATATTGAAAACTTTACGCCTCTGAACCTACGAAATAAATATCCAATGAAAGATTTGGTGGCGAGACTAAGACTTACTGTCCCAGAATTTAAATGTGTTACCGAATGGCTTTTTATATAAGATAGTTGGCATTAACCTGGCATATTACATTGTTAAAAAGTAATATATCCAATTTTTTTTACTTTTTGATTAATTTATATTGATATCAATATAATGAGAATATCTAAAAATAAAACATTTTCATAACAATTTTAATAAAAGATATTTGATCTCTTTTCGATCATACGTAAGTAACGAAAAAAAAATATTTTTCAATTAAATTATTTTAACCTTATTCTTGCTGTCGTTTCACTCAACATTCAGTACAAATAACTTAAATATGCTAATTTTGGTTACCTTAGAATTATACATCCATGATATATTTTGTTCATATAAAAATACCAATAAAAATTTAAAAAAGAAACTAAAACATATTCATAAGCATAATATTGTATAATCTTTTGAATGACTGGCTATACTTTCATATAGTTTATGCATTTTATTAAAAATTAGAGCTACCCCTCCCCAATAATTTTGAAAAATATTAAAATTTGTAAATAATGATTTCAAAATCCTTTCGAATCCCTTCAAAATGTTATTAACATCGGGAAATACATTTTCCCCCAAAAGTAAAAATTATAAATCTTTTTTAACTATACAAATAACATTTAGTTAAACTACACACCGTAAAAGAAATCTACATAAAAAATAAATGTAATTTACTTACTTTTTGTAGCTGTTAAATCCAGGTAAAAATATCTTTTAAAATTGAAGTGAAAAATCGGCCTAAGGAATGATACTAGAACGTCTTGTTACTAAATAGGTATTTTTTGTACTGACAGTATTTCAAGAGAACCATACCAAAAGAATCCATTGAAACACTTTCCACCCCTTACCCCCCACACCTCCAGGCCATATATTTCTGCCCTAATCCCTTCAAATACGGCAGTGCAAATACATGCCAATATTTTTACCGACTATAAAAAACCAGCTGGTGCCCACTTAAGAGATCCTGCATAGATAAGGAATGGGTGCAATAAAACGATTTTGAGCAGTAGGCAATCCGAAATATATTGTCAACTGCTCGACCACTCAGTTCTGAACAAAAGGATTTTTGTGGATGGGAGATCGCTAGACCGGGGAGGGGTGTGAAAGCTTTTTTCCCTCGTTAGGAGATTTTTTCCCTCGTTAGGAGATTGAGTGTCGAAATCGGGCCTTTTCACAGGAATTGGGATCTGTCTCTGTCTAACGTCATTCTTTCCTATGCCAACGATTCAAGTTTATGTTTTTACTGTGGAAAATTGATTAAACAAAACAAAATTCCGGTGGGGCAAATCTGCATGACTGGTGGGGCATTTCTAGACACTGGTAGGAAAAATCCCCACCAACTCTATGCTAAAATAGGCCCTGGAACAATCCACTTAAACAAAATCTGCAATAAAAATGTCGGTAATCCGGTTGTTATATATCCGGAAATGTCGATTAACCGGAGTTTTTTTAAACAATTTATCCGATTTAAAATATTTTCATCGTTTAACGGAAGTTGTACAACAATGACATTTCGTTTAACCAGCATTTATTTGCATTGGATAGGATTGTTTCACAATATACATTGTTGAAACAAAGTTGAGCACAAGTTTCTACTAGTTGCTAGGGTTTTAACAATTATAAAATTTATATTAATTAATCCAATTTTTTCAACTTGTGTAGTAAAATTAAAAATAATTTTTTACTTTTTAGCGCATTTCTTAGAAATTGGTTTTCTTTTTTTAAAAAAAAGATTATTTTATTAACAATATAAAGACTAATTTAATAAAAAAAATCCCATTCCAATTATGTTAGCGTTAAGAATACGATGAATTTTTCAACGTTTAAGATCCTACGAATATATCATATAACACTTTTACGAATTTCCCATTTTTTTTTTAAAATAGCCCAAAACTTGACTTCAGCACATCATGAGCCCAAAAGTTGACATTCAATTGCAAATTTATTCAGTGAAGTCTACAGAGTTAAATAAAGCTCTATAATCAATTTTATAAAGTTCTATGATCATAAAGATACATTCAAATCCAAATTTTCAAAGAATGTACATAACCAAGTTCAATAAAGTTCTATAACCATTAAGTGACTTTAAAAACCAAGTTTTTTCAATGAAGTTCTATAACTGAGTTCAATGAAATTCTATAACTTTAAAGTGACATCTGTGAGTTTATTCAATGAAGTTCTATAACCTAGTTTAATAAAGTCTGTAACCGTAAAGTTACATTCAAGACCAATTTTTTTCAATGAAATTCAAAACTTTAAAGTGACATTCGAGACCCAGTTTATTCAATAAAGTTCTATAACCAAATTCAATGATGTTCTGTAACGGTAAAGTGACATTCGAGACAACGTTTATTCAATGAAGTTCTATAACCAAATTCAATGATGTGATGTAACCGTAAAATTACATTCGAGACAACGTTTATTCAATAAAGTTCTATAATCAAATTTAATGATGTGCTGAAACCGTAAAGTTACATTCAAGATAAATTTTTTTCAATGAAAATCTATAACTGTGAGTTCAACGAAGTTTTATAACTTTAAAGTGACATTCCAGACCCAGTTTATTCAATAAAGTTCTATAACCAAATTCAATGATGTACTGTAACCGTAAAGTTACATTCAAGACAACGTTTATTCAATGAAGTTCTATAACCAAGTTCAATGATGTTCTGTAACCGTAAAGTTACATTGAAGACCAATTATTTTTTTCAATGAAGTTCTATAACTTTAAAGTGCCATTCGAGACCCAGTTTATTCAATAAAGTTCTATAACCAAATTCAACGATGTGCTGTAACCGTAAAGATGCATTCAAGACAACGTTTATTTAGTGAAGTTCTATAACCGAATTCAATGATGTTCTGTAACCGTAAAATTACATTCAAGACAACGTTTATTCAATGAAGTTCTATAACCAAATTCAATGATGTTCTGTAACCGTAAAGTTACATTCAAGACAACGTTTATTCAATGAAGTTCTATAACCTCGAGTGTCCTTTCCCTGATGTTCGATAGCGAACAGACAAACAAAAATGTGTGTCTCAGACCCCGCAGAAATGCCATGAACATTCTTGCATACTCTACTAGATGCCTTGACTTTTCCCGACACTCTGCAATATCACTCAAAACCTTACGTGAAAAGACTCCAATGAACGCATTATTAATGAGTATTCATAGTTGTTGTCCACAGGAAGCAATTTGTCCACTGGTAAGTGATTGTCGAAAGACGACTTTACTTACGAATGTCGTGCCCATTTTTTCACTTTTTCTGGTATTAGTATTAATCACACAGATTATGGACATACCATAATAAAATGTCAATTTATCTCTAACGTTTACTATTAATTATGACATCTGGGAGATAACTAATCGATCCTTGAACTTTAGCTTTTCCTGCAAGACCATAATGACGCTCGAGTAGTAACATTGTATCAAGTGTATAATTAACCCTACACTTGTTTATCCTTATGGGTTATTAGTTAATTATTCTTCTACTCTTATGGCTTATAAAAAACAAAATAGGAACTCATTTTGTTCGTTTACACTTAAGTGTACCATTTCAGTAAGTATTATTAAGCAAATGCTAGGAACTGCACACTGTTAACAATTGGTACTTAAAAATAAATTAAATAAATTCATTTTTGATTACATTCAATGCTTATCCTGGTTACGTAAGTTACATTTTTGAAAAAGACATGTACTCAAAAATGAGTACAATGATTAAAAAGTGTAGTTGCTTGCCTACATAGACTGTCTTCAAAAATCACTTTCAATAAATACCATCAATTACAACTAAGACTTACCAGGAATCGAATCCAGATCGTTATTGCTCAAGCATCGCAGTAAAGTGCTTATTCCGTTAAACTGTCAGGGCGACTTGCAGAAGTTATAAATAGAAGACATGTTAAAAAAGTGTTGCACAAGAATAGGAAGTAAGGTAGATGAGTTGTAATAACTGAGTTTCTATTTAAGCAATCGACATCAAATAATGTAGAAAAGCATCTTCTGAACAACCATTTTAAGTTTGGCAGGTTTGCTTTGTTAAGATGACTTGGAACAGAAGCTGAGATTAGCAATATTAAACCACACTCATCTTTTTGATAAAGTACGATTACTTAAATCTGAGTACGTCATCGATCATTTACTACGCAATTGTAAAAATTGACTATAATATTAATAAAAGAAAGTGTCTGTCTCTGTGGCAAGCAAAACACTATCTTCTACTGCTCGGACATGCCTGAAAATTTATATAGAGAAATAATATTCAACCTCTAATAAGTGCACTTAAGACTTGACATTTTAAAATTCCGTTTAGCTTTCCATTTAAAAAGGTTTTAGAAGCTATTTTATTTTTAAATGGCCATTAAAAAAATAGTATTTACATTGTTATAAAATCATAAGATCTTGACAAAAATGAAATACTTTTAAATAAATTAATATAAATTTATTGTTTTAAGTAATTGATGACTCTCATTTGCACCACTTGGTTTGATGCGTCAACTCCAGAGGTGACTCTCAGGCACCACTTGGTTTGATGCGGAAACTCGAGAGGTGGCTATCAGGCACCACATTGGTTGGATGCGTCAATTCCAGAGGTGCCTCTCAGGCACCACTTGGTTTGATGCGTCAATTCCAGAGGTGACTCTCAGGCACCAATTGGTTTGATGCGTCAATTCCACAGGTGACTCTCAGGCACCAATTGGTTTGATGCGTCAACTCCAGAGGTGACTCTCAGGCACCAATTGGTGTGATGCGTCAATTCCAGAGGTGACTCTCAGACACCACTTGGTTTGATGCATTAACTCCAGAGGTGACTCTCAGGCACCAATTGGTTTGATGCGTCAATTCCAGAGGTGACTCTCAGACACCACTTGGTTTGATGCATTAACTCCAGAGGTGACTACCGGGCACTACTTGGTTTGATGCGTCAATTCCAGAAGTGACTCCCAGGCACCACTTGGTTTGATGCATTAACTCCAGAGGTGACTACCGGGCACCACTTGGTGTGATGCGTTAACTCCAGAGGTGACTACCGGGCACCACTTGGTTTGATGCGTCAACTCCAGAGGTGGCTATCAGGCACCACTTGGAACGGAAAATCGTCTCGAGTTGTTTGTTCGCTCGAATAAAAAAGGCATCGACATCAAAAGAGTTTAAATTTCTGATTCAAGGACCAAACAGACACCAATCAAATACCACGGACAAAAATCCACCCACAAAACATTGAAACTAAGTTTCTTTTGTGGCCCATTCGGACGAAATTCTTCCCAGCACGTTCCTGACCTCATCACAAACAAATGCTCCATTTAAAGGCATGTTCCGTTTAATAGTGGGAGCTCCATCAAAATTAATAGTCGGGTCCTCTTCGAAACACAAGAAGCGCAGGGAATCCACTAAATGAAATTAGTTTTGAGTTGTGGAAAATCGCTCCATCATGATCGATCATTGGGTAACGAAGTAACGAGAAATAAAAGGTCTTTCCAACAAAAGGCATGGGTTGGAGGAGGAGGAGGCGCTATAGGACCCCAGCTGAGAATAATATCTGGGATAGAGACTCTGGAAAATGGAGAAGGTTACCTTGGAGGAAGGATTCTGCTAAAGACCCTCAACTACCTTGCGAATACGTGAATCCAATTTCATGGACGATTTTAAGGCGTCGATTATCTTTTAAAATGTATATAAACTGGCATTATGACCCCGCATTTCCCAGTGTCTAATTGAAAATGCAATATCATTATGTGATGTTTAGTGGTAATAACGTTTTGTTTAGTAGGAGGACGTTATGTTATTTACATATCGATGTCTTAGCAAAGGTCGAACTGGATGGTACGTGCACTGCGTGTGATTCAGTTAGTGCCCAAATGTGTTAGTTCACAAATGTGTTAATGCCCAAATGTGTTATTTCACAAATGTGTTAATGCCCAAATGTGTTAGTTCACAAATGTGTTAATGCCCAAATGTGTTAGTTCACAAATGTGTTAATGCCCAAATGTGTTAGTTCACAAATGTGTTAATGCCCAAATGAGTTAACATCGAATGTATAAGTGCCCAAATGTGTTAAAGTACAAATGTGGTAATAACCAAATGTGTTAGTGCTGAAATGTGTAAATGGTCAAATGTGTTAGTGCCCAAATGTGTTAATGTCCAAATGCGTTAATATTGAATGTATAAGTGCTCAAATGTGTGAAAGTACAAATGTGGTAATGCCCAAATGTGTTAGTGCTGAAATGTGTAAATGGTCAAATGTGTTAATGCCCAAATGTATTAGAGCTCAAATGTGTTAGTGCCCAAATATGTTAATGTCCAAATTCGTTAATATATGAATGTATAAGTGCCCAAATGTGTTAAAGTACAAATGTGGTAATGCCCAAAGTGTTAGTGCTGAAATGTGTTAATGTCCAAATGTATTAGTGCCCAAATGTGTTAATATTCAAATGCGTTAATGTACGAAAATATAAGAGCCCAAATGTGTTAGTGCCCAAATGTGTTTAGTGCACTTCTCATGAATTTGAGAATGAGAGCCCATTCGAATCCTCAAAGCGTAAACTATATAGCCCTTTACATGTGGTAGGTGAAAAGTAAATGTTCTAATTGGCAGGTGCCCCTGGTTTCAATTGTTCCCTTTTTCTCATATAACGCTACAAATTTACAAAGGGCATTCCTAAGAAAATAGGGAAATTTCACTCACCACATCTGTTCACATCGATTTAGTGAGTTGGATGGAATATCAACTTCATACCTATTAAAACTTTTTGAAATCGGCGCCAAAATTTATGTATGATTTTTGCAAATTGACACCAACTTCAGTAAATGCCGGATAACCGCATATATTTTTCAAATGGCTTCCAAGTGAAACATCCTCTATCCAACAACAACAAAAATATAGTCCAAATATCTGAATTAGAACCGCAATCTTGCGCGAACATACATAAAAAAAAATAATAATTTAATTTAAAGTTTCTGGCGGTTTTATGTTTGAGTTTCGGTTGGCGAGTTGTTCAGTCGGTTAATAAACAATGGCTTCCGAGATCACGGGTTAAAAATTGGGTTGCCACCTTTAATTATGATATCCTATCCCACTCTCAAGATTAACAAGGCAATTCCCGAAGTATAAAATTACAAATTTCCATGCATTATTTCTTCTCTACAATATAAATATTTATCGTGTTTACGCTTTAATATATATTTACTCCGCCATTGTTTTCCTCCTGCAGGTCAAGAGACGGCTCGGAGCGTTTGTCGCATTCGAGACAAAGACTTTGACCCAGAAGAACAACAACGAGAATTATTGTTCAACGGAATCCGAAACCGCGCGAAAATAAATACTCGTGGGAGTCCGGTTACCTCATTATCCATTCTAATTGACCAGCCACGGAATATTCGAATGCGAAAGCGTTCTGGAATATGTCATCGAAGAACTTCGACAAGTTGCCTGGTGGAACAAAAGGCGGCAGAACTATACGCTCGCCCAGCCCTGCGGCTATTCTCTCCGCCTCCGTTGTTTGTTTTTGTTCTTCGGTTTCCTTCGTGGATTATTATTGTTTGACTTTTCGATAGGATATCACTCGTAGTGTCCCGAGGCTACGCGTTGTTCGAGCCGAAATCGATCACTACACCTGACACTGTTTTTTTTTCACAACTGCGGACAGCTGATATCGATTCTTCATTGGCAGTGAACACCCTGATGCTGGTCAAAATAAATTGAGCACATGCCATATAAATCAGAGGTATACATCAGAGCGATTTATACGAGCGTGCCCAACTTGGCTGAGTTCAAAGATAAGAAGCACAGTCAAAATTAACATATTCTTATTATTTCCGAGCCACTGATATTTTTGTTCTGAAGAATTCGTTAAAGTTTGTATTTTCCTTTTTCTTTGGTCAGATTTTATTTTCGTAAACCGTTTCAAAAAAATGATTTTTTTTTAAAATTCTTGGAAATAATGAACACCAGAATTTTAAAATATCCAATATTTTTTTCTGAAACAGTTTTTTGCTTGACCCAAAGGTGGTCACAAAATTTGTCATAAAATATCCTGTGTAACAATATTTTATAAATCTATCCATTTTCGCACTAACATTTAACATTGCAGTTACATCCATGGCCCTTGCTAAGGGAAAGGGGGAACGGACCAACCCCCTCCCCCAATTTTGTTGAATTCCTGAAAACTTGGTAAAATCACAAACCCAGCTGGCAAATTTGTGAAACGTTCAGCATTTTTTTTCCTTAAATGAAATTAAGAAGTTTTACTTTTAAAAAAGGCCAAATGTTTCACAAGTTTGCCAACTAGGTTTATAATTTTGCAAAGTCAACAGGAATTTAAAAAAATTACGGTCCATGTAGGCATGAAAAATGATGAGGAAATCAATGCAAAAATTGTTAAATTTTAATAAATTTCACTTCTGGTAGGGATGGCAATTTTCTATCTAAAACAAATTTTTCCCATCAAAGCGGGTAAAAACAGGTAAATTATCACACTAAAAAAAGTTGGTAATTTGACTCTAAAAAAGTTGGTAAAAACCAACTTTTTTCCGGTTGATTGCATTTCTATTATAAACTAGGGTTTAAAAAATAATCTCTGTAGATAAATAATTCTTACTAGAGATCAAAATGATATTTAATAAGAATTACTTATCTACAGGCAGTAATTTTTAAAGGCTAGTTTATATAAAGAGTCTCTAAAGAATAGGAGGACAACAGCAAAAGATCCCAAACGTTGTGCATTAAATCAAACCTCATTTCTGTGATAAATTTGGGATTTAAACTACCTACCTTATAACGAGTAGGTCAATTAGCAACCCAGTCTCGTAACTTATCGTATATGGGTCCTTCATATTTAACTTACTGACATTATTTTAGTGTGTCAACCGTTCTAACTACTCAAAATTTCATCTGGAAGACGGGTCTATAATTTGCGCTTCCTATAAATGTCCACAAATTAATCTACAAATATAATTACATGTAAGGACGGTTCATAATTCGTTATGTCTGACAAAGGAGTAATTTTTCCTTCACATGAAAATTATTAAGGGATTCCAAAACAATCAGATGTGATGGGTTGGACATTTACTGACGGGTTTACAGACGGGACGGTCGTATGAACTAAAAACGAGTTAAGTATTGAATTTGATAAGGGGTTCGTGTGATTAAGGACACAGTAATTTGTAAATTGAAATTGAGATTTTCGTTTGGTTTATTTTATATCGGTTTGATGGGTTGACATTGGGTTTTATAGCGTTATAACGAGGTAAATGTCAACCATGGTTATTTACTTGGGACCTTTCAGCTAAAATCAACTAGGTTACAGATTGACACACAGAACATTAGGAATAATTTAGAGAGTAATTATCTGAAACAATATTTTTGGCAAATGATCTTGACTTTCAGGATGTGCAGTAAAAAAAAAGGTGCTTAAAAATGAGTACATGAACGTAATCGTTTCTCTTTGAGTACAATTGCATCGTAAATGAGCGATGACGTACTCAAATTTCAGTAATCGTAATTTTTAAAAAATGAGTAGTGTGATTTAATTTGCTAATTCGCTTCAAGCCATCTTAACAAAGCGACCTGACACGCTTAAAATAGTTGTTCAGACGATGGTTTTCCACATAATGTGATGTCGATTGCTTAAATGGAAACTGAGGTATTGTAATCCAATTATCCTACTTCCCATTATTTTAGCGCACCTCTTTAACATTACTTCTGTTCATAACTTTTTCACATTGCCCTGGTAGCTTAAGGCTCTGGATAACGGTACTTTCAGATGTGGGTTTGATTCCCGGTAAGTCTTGGTTATAATTGTCGATGTTTATTGAAAGTGATTTAAGAAGACAGCCTATATAGGCAAACAACTGATCTTTTTATTAATTTTTAACCAAATGTATTCATTTTTAAGTACATGTCTTTTTCAAAATTGGAATATGTATTCGGAGCCATGATAAGCATCGAATGTATTGAAAAATTTGTAAATTTTACTTATTTTTGAATACCTATTTTTAACAGTGTGGAGGTCTGTTAAGCTATATATAGTTATTAGCCTTATAATTTTGCATCTGGAGCAATTGGCGTTTTTGGCTATAATGGATACAGTTTACATGATAATGGGTTTTCTATCTTTAATATGGTAATGTATCTTTGTCTTTAAGATTCAAATTAATGAATGACGGCAGTCTGAAATTGAAGACTTTAGAGCCAAAAGTGCATAAGTGCATTTGCGGTAATTGTCTATATGATTTCTCTTGGCGATGTTTTCACCTGCCGCATCTTGGCCTCAAAAAAGTGATGCCAAAACCAAAATGCTAGATAATGAATTGGAGGAAAATATAGCCGAGCACTGGTCTTGGCAACATTTGTTTGAAGCCAATATGAAGCCAGTTGAACAACGCTAAGAGGACATGAGTAAACAAGTACAGCAAATGTACTTCAGCACTTAAAATCTTAAAATTAAGTTGTTCCTAGCCAGTTCAACTGTTCTTTGGGTACCATATGACCCTTGATCGTAATACAGCCAAATCACATACACACATCAAGTTCCATGCAGAGAGTTGTAATATCAAATAGAGAGCGTCTTCAATGCCAGACTCTCGTAAGGCCGCGGTGTCAACATTGAAAAAAAAAACATCACGTGGTTTTAGCGCTGCAACGTTTGGCATTTTCCACATATCACGTGGTTTCAATGATGCACACACGGAAATCAGCATTTTTATTGCCCTATTTGTATTATTGCTCTATGGTTCCATAGCCTCCAAAAGTATACAAGCAGTATATTCTTGCCGTAGCTTAATAGCTGCGAAACTGAATAAAGATATTTGGAGGCAATTGGTTGATTTGGATACAACAATTAATTACAAACTGCCCCATTATTAACGTTCGCGACAAAGAACAGACGTTTGCTGCATGTTAATGCCCCCCCCCCCCCCCATTCCAGTATGCAATAGAAGGGGGGGGGGGGTGAAAAAAAAGCACCTCTCGAACAAGGAATGCGATCGGAAGAACGACAAAAGCCCAGTGTCTGATTTATGAAGTCGACTGTCAATAATATTCAGGTAGGAGAAAGGCAAGAAAAATCTTATCATTTTTTATTCTTATGTCTTTGGACAGCTCCACCCTAGGTATTCATAAGTTCATGTCACGTGGCTTCACCCCGCCTTGGCCCCAGGGTCGCATCAGGACACAAAGGGTCTCTCTAAGCAGCCGACGGTGAGGTCGACGGTTTGGCAAAACAATCTCCAGATTGGCGTGTTGTGCGATTAACTTTGTAAATTTCGGTATCTTCAATATTACCTTTTGACATCTTCGATGTTATCTTTTGATATCTTCGATGTTATCTTTTGATATCTTCGGTATTATCTTTCGATATCTTCGCTTATTATACTGCGATAAGCAGATGAAGCAAAATTGAATAATTATTGAAATCGGGTGAGTTTTAATTAAAACAAGCCTTTGAAATATGCATCATTCAAAATTTTGAAAGAGGAGTTCCAATTCGGAAGCTTTTTTAAATTGTCGATTTTGAATGCTTTTTTTTTTAAATTGGAAATTATAGAATTTTTTTTAATATTTGTGTGGCATGTTTTTGAATTGAAATTGAAATTTTTTTATTTTAAAAAAGAAATAGTTCTCTGTTTTGAAAAGTATGAATAATTTTAACAATATGCCAAAATTTGACGTTGATAGTTTTTTCGGGCTTGTGAAATCATTGTTTAGAACAATTGTGTTGAGTGGTATGTTTTTGAACATTTTTCATTGTACAAGTGAAATAAAAGATTTTATTTGCTAAAACTACAAATAATTTTACAGAATTTGTAATGATACGCAGGCAATTTGGCGATATTTACAATTCTGTCAATTTACATAATTTTTTTGGCGGTTTTGAAAATTTTATTTAAAATAAATATGCAGTACGATTTTTTGGTATATATTTTTCTTTCTTGTACCAATGAAATGAAGTTATTTCCTTGTTAAAACTACGAAATATTTCACAAAAGTTCGAAAAATAGGCAAACGATTTGGCGATATTTTTTAAGCTTGGCAATTTTTTTTCCATCTTCTGGCGATATTGAAATTATTGATTTGGCAGCCCTTTTGAGCCAATCCTTTTAAAGTGACGGCCCTTGCTACTGGGAAAGAGGTTCGCATTGTTGTTTTTTATAGCGTAGATGGGGCAAAAGAAAATCATTGAGCATTGATTAGATGTCGCAACTCCATGCTCGACTATCTGTCTGGTCGGGTTCTTTCATTAATAAAGCTCCGAAAGAGGTGGAACCATTGTGTGGAAGCCGCAGTTTCGTTTTAATTTATGGATGTCTTTTTTGAATAAGCTTGCTTGTTGTTGCTGCAGGGAAGGTCATCGGCGTTTACGCGTGCTTCACATGCATGAAGGATAGTTTCGAGATTCTGGACGCAGTGCTGTTACACAAAAAAATACTTTGAGGTGGTTGAAACAAGAAATTTCCCAACTAAACGATTCGAAATTCCCAACTCAACAGTACTGAAAATTCCCAGTTCCAACTTATCGACATTTTTCATCTTTTTTTATATATATTAGGTAATATTAAACAGTTCTCTCACAGGCAATGATTTGTTGTACTCATATTCGAATGCAGTGTCCATTCTGAGGTGTAATTTAAATGTTATCTTACAAGCTGGGCAATTTCTAACTTTCTCTAGATTTTTTGCACCCATATTCCATTGCAGTGTCCATTCTGATATGTAATTTAAATGTACTCCTAGAAGTTGGGCGATTTCTAATCTTCCCTAGCTTCCATTTGTTAATAATATTAATTTTCTTCAGGGATAAATTTTCCCAACTTGGGGTTTTTAAAAGTTGAAATTTGCAATTTTCAGAGTTTCCAGATTATTGGGTGTGGAGAGGTTCCCCCCCTGCCCCCAAACGCCCCCGATACGACGGGCCTGTCTGGATGCTTTATATAATCAAATGATATGAAATGTTTTAGAAAGTTGATTGTATAAATGTGACAAAAACCTTGTTTTGAGAAAAACGGTAAGTTTTTATGCCGTAAAAGTGGGGCTACCAGAAATTCTAACGGCCAACCCGGGACAAAAAAACTTGGACCATAAAACATCTTTTCCAATTTCTATCCATGTAAAATGGCTTGCTTTCTTAAATCTCGTTTCCCATCATTCTTTCAAGTAGCAAATGCAGGTTTGATAAAAAATTTTAGACGTAATCTATGAATTCTTTGACGAGTCCATTTTTTTTTAGTTCATTCAGGGTTTGCCTTGCTAAGGAATGTATGAATTGCTCTTTTTCTTTCTTCAAATTTGAAAATGAACTCTGAAATAACTAGTAAAGCCAATGGACCGCTGATATAATTGGACTACGGCTTCAAATATGCAGTCTGAACTATCTGCAGTGTTCCATGTGTAAAGGTTAGGTACAGTTCATTCATGCAATTATCAAAAATTCTTCTAGATGATTTAGACAGCACTGTGTTGCTAGACAGAAAAACTTCAGAGATATCCCGGGACTTGATCATGCATGGGACAGATATCCCGGGACTTTATCCTGCACGGGACAGATATCCCGGGACTTTATCCTGCACGGGACAGATATCCCTGGACTTGATCCTGCACGGGACAGATATCCCTGGACTTGATCCTACACGGGACAGATATCCCGGGACTTGATCCTGGACGGGACGCTTCCCAGGACAAGGGTGAAAAACTGGGATGTCTGGTAGCCCTACTTATAAGGCTTAATGATAAATAACTTTCATATTTCGAAAGTTGTTTTTTGCATTTTTTAATGTCATCCATACATATAAAAAAGAATATCTGTGGTTTTGTTTTTTTATAAAAATCTTCAGTTTTATTCCGGACCTGATGAAATTTTGCACACTTGACCTTCAAAATAAAGGCACTGTCAACATGAGATTTCGAAAAAATACCATCACCTCTTCCACCCCTTAAAGTCGAAATTAATTCTTACTAAAACCGACAGATGGCGCTACGGTGAAGAAATCAGCCAACCCACTCCGTGAAGCCCAGGCAACCCCTGGTACTTAATCTTGTATTGCCTATTAAGCACTCGGTTTATTCAATTACAAAAATTGAAATATCATACCATAAAATATCTATATCTATCTCATAAAAATCTCAAATATATCATAAAATATCTACGGCAAAATAAGGCGTTTAAAAATGAAATATTAAAGAAGTGACATTAAGATTTTTTTTCTCAGTTACAAAACGCTCAACTGCGCAGTATTTCTATTATCTTATTTATATTAGTTAGTTAAATGATGGAATTCAGAAACTTTTATTTTCTACAGTGACCTCCTCTTTCTTTCAAAACGAAAAAAAAATATTTAAGTGCATACCGAAGTTATTTTTTTGATAGTGCGAAAAATTGGTCTGGATTTTTTTTTTATAATTGATATATTAGCCATTAAAAATTGATTTCTTTAAATATTGCGAAAAAACAATAGAACAAGAATGATAATGTAATTTAAAAAATTAAAAAAAATTATGCGTTCTAAAACAAAATTTCAATCGACACACGAGGCAATTCGATTATTTTCAATTGAATGATATGTCGAAGAACAAAGCGTCCCCTTTTTTACTTGATAATTACCGAAATTTCATGCAAATTTATAATCCTTCAATCATTTTAAACATAAGTTAAAAATAACGCAAAAAAATAACGGTGGATAACAGACAACTGATCCCTATTGTTGCCCGCTGGCGTCACGATTTTAAAGTCACACGCGGTAATTAACGTGATCCAATAATACAAATTGTTTCTGCTTAACATTTCCAAAGTGACCGCTTCAATTTGATTATTCCAGTTCAGTCATCCCTGTTTTGAAGTTTGAACGCTCAGAGCACATTTCGCAAACGGGTTCCACTCAAAAATTCAAATTAAGTAATTGAATGAAGTGTAGCAGATCTTTCATCGATATCGTTCGATGAATGAAACGTGTCCCCGATTACGATTAGCATAATCGTAACGAGTCCATTTGCGGGGGAATTCGTGATCGTGTTTACCGAAAGAATGATCTTTTTTTTTCTTTGTGTTCGCTGCCTTTGGAACGTAAACTGTTATATGAAGTTATAATGATCGTTATTAAGCGCTAAAAGCTCGAGATATCAATCGTGGTGTTTTCAAATTCATTTATAGTCACTATTAATAACTTGATAGTGTGTTGTAATACTGGGCAAATACCCGGCCTGGTCGAACGAAATATCTTTTGGAATAATGACTGCCTTGTTTACTTGGAGACTATCTGAACAGGTAAATTGGGGAGGTTGTCCCTAATTCGCAAACAATAGAATTTTGAAATCGGCCAGTTGATTGAATGATTGACTTTGCAGATAATTCTTCACAAAGGTGTTTAGCACAGAGTTGTAATATTAAATAGAGAGCGCCTTCAATGCCAGACTCTCGTAAGGCCGCGGTGTCAACATTGAAAAGAAAAAACTAATCACGTGGTTATAGCGCAGCCACATTTGGCGGTCAGACATCTGCAGGAGTTTCAAATTTGGCGCACTTTCTTCTTTTTTGATGATTAGGAGTTCTGCCCGTATTCAACTTTTTAACATATATGTACGTATTTACTTATTTTCAAACAATATGCGCTAAATATTTCCTCTTCATTAACGAAACGAAAATATTTTATTTGTGTTCAATACTCGAAGAAGCGAAACTCTTTATATTTCTCAGGTTTTATTGTTTATATTTTCTTATTGAAGTATACAAAATAACTATTGAAAGAACTTCGCTTATGGTAAATTGTTTACATAAAAACGTAACGCAATTATTTCAAAACTACAAAATAAGAAAAATATCCTTAATATACCTGTTAAACTCCCTTAAATTGTGACACTCGTTCAAAAAAACGATATTTAAATACAAAATTAAACACAAAACCTTATTACAATACTTCGATCTCGTTTAGTTCTTAAAGTCGCCAAGGCCTGCCAAGTAATATTGGTGTATGAATGAATTGGCATTTCCACCTATCACGTGGTTTCAATGTTGGACACACGGAAATCAGCATTTTTATTCCTCTATTTATCTTACTTATTAACCATTACTCTATGGTTTAGCAGAACCAAACTGAAATGTTATCGTTTACAACACTGTACAAAAAAAGGTACTTAAAAATGAGTACCTGAACACACTCGTTTTTCTTTGAGGAGAATATATATATTGATATTTGAAATTTATATTTTTTATAGTGATATATTAACAGTAGATAATTTTTATCTACTGTAATTTTTTTAATTATATAAAACTCATTTTTTATATGTTTATACTTAAAGTTTGAGTTTTCTTGATTCTGTTATATTTTTCACTGTAAAAAAAATGTACATAAAATAAGTACCTGAAAATACTAGTTTTTTCTTTGAGTACAATTGCATCGTAAATGAGCGACGACATACTCAAATTTAAGTAACCATACTTTCTCAGAAATGAGCAGTTTGATGTAATACTGCTCATCTCAGCTTCTGCTTAAACCATCTTAACAAAGCAACCTGAAACACTTAAAATATTTGTTCAGAAAGTAATTTTCCACATTATTTGACGTCCATTGCTTAAATGGAAACTGAGTTATTACAACTCAATTATCTTACTTCCCATTTTTTGGCACACCTTTTTAACATTAGTTCTGTTTATAACTTCCTCACATCTCTCTGGTAGTACAACTGGACTTCAGTGCCTTAAGATATGGGTTCGTCTTGGTTGTAATTGTTGATATTTATTGAAAGTGATTTATGAAGGCAGCCTATGTAGGCAAGCATCTGTTCTTTTTATTGTACTCATTTTTGTGTACATGTCTTTTTCAAAATTGAAACTTATGTATTAAGAGCTTCGAATATAATCAAAAATGAGTACATTTTACTTATATTTGAATACCTGTTTTTAAATGTGTAAATGCAGCCGTGCCCAGTGGTACGAGTACCTCATATTGATAACCACTACATTAAGGTATTTAAAATTAAATTAAGATACGGGATTTCAATGCAATACGGCAATGCAATAGAAATAAAGATATAGCCTCTGAAGCGAGTCGAGACTTCGATTCGATTAAAAAGTAAATGAAATTACCATTCTTCCGAGGGATGGTTGTTGGAGATAAAAGACGATCGGCTATCGATTCGTTCATCGATCATTCGCGTTAATCGGCCCACAGGTGGGAAGGGGTGCTCCTCAAACGGAATGTCGTCAGGTGACTTAACCACACAATGAGAAAGAATTGCTCCGGGTCCTCACTAGCCATTGTGCGCAATGAAAAAGGCTCAAAACACGAATTATTTTCGAATTTACCTGGAAATGCCCCCCAAATGATTTTTTCATAGATTTTCAACTTATAACATCACTGTAAAAAATGAGCTTAAAAATGAGTACATGAACGTACTCGTTTCTCTTTAGGTACAATTGCATCGTAAATGAGCGTTGGCGTACTCAAATTTAAGCAATCGCACTTTTGCAAAACTGAGCAGTACGATTTAATGTTGCTGATCCCGGCTTCTGACAAGCCATCTTAATAAAGCGACCTGACAAATTTAAAATAGTTGTTCAGAAGATAGTTTTCCACGTTATTTGATGCCGACTGCTTAAATGGAAACTGAGTTATTACAATTCAATTATCTTACTTCCTTTTCTTTTGGCACACTGTTTTAACATTATTTATGCTTATAACTTCTTCACATCGCCCTGGTACTTTAACGGATAAGACTCTGATCAGCGATGCCTGCAGATGTGGGTTCGATTCTCGGTAAGTCTGGGTTGTAATTATCCATATTTATAGAAAGTGGTTTATGAAGGCAGCCTATGTGGGCTAGCATCTACTATGTTTATTCATTTTAACCCATTGCACTCACTTTTAAGTACATGTGTTCTTCAAAATTTAAACTTATGTATTCGGAGCCATGATAAGCATCGAATGTATTCAAAAATGAGTACATTTCACTTATTTTTGAATATATGTTTTTAACAGTGAAATTAATATATATTTAATTTGTAATTTATTTCTTAATAAAAAGTATTTTGTGTTAATCTTCTGCAAGTTTATGTGCACATCGATTGGAGACATAAACACATGGATTGAAGTCATTAATTCTTAACAGCACTATACTATTGAAGGATAACATTAATTAACTTAAGAATTTTGTGTTTGCTATTGATTACTTTTTTAGGTAATTGTGTTAATTATCTAGTACAAATTGCATTTTGTACTAGCTAATTAAAACAATTTTTAGAAGAGATTTTAATTCTGAGTTAATACTGTAACTCTCAAATTACAAATGTAAATTATTTTGTACAAATTTAATGTAATTTATTTAAAAAATAATTTATGATGGTCTTTTTTAAAATTCATATAGAATGGAAGTTTAGTAAATAAAAATCATGCATTTAAGGGTTTTCCATAGAGTTGTAAAATACATGCTAGTCTTTTTTATTTATATAAAAAAATCATTACGAAAATAATATTGAACCTATATTGAATTTGAAAACTATTTCATTGCCCCAGGGTTTATCGAATTAAAAATGTACAGACGATTATTGTTTATCAAATAAAAAATAAACAAACGATTATTGTTTAGTAAATTGAAAATGTACAAACGATTATTGTTTATCAAATTAAAAATGTACAAACGATTAACGAAAATGTACAATTATCAAATTAAAAATGTACAAACGATTAACGAAAATGTACAATTATCAAATTAAAAATGTACAAACGATTAACGAAAATGTACAATTATCAAATTAAAAATGTACAAACGATTAACGAAAATGTACAATTATCAAATTAAAAATGTACAAACGATTAACGAAAATGTACAATTATCAAATTAAAAATGTAAACAAAAATTGTTAAAATGTAACAAATAATGTACATTTAAGGTGAAGCTTCTTTTAAAATGAATGCAATTTATTACGATTTCGAACATGAAAATTGGTGTCAGTTAGTTGCAGTACTGGATTACAAATATAATCATAAATTACAAACGATTATGGATAGTTAATAATTGGTTACAGACTCTTGAGATGAAACCTATATTTAAGATTTTAAGATGTCTTTTAAATTAATGTCCAATTTTTTTACGATTGCAATTCTTACGTTCCCATCTGTCTAAACTTAACTCCAAAATTTTCCTGTCAATAAGTATGACAGTGAAAAATAATTTGACATATGGAATGGATAGTTAAGAATGTCACACTTTTCTTTCCTTATTGATTCTTACTAGTTAGAGATACCATACCATAACGTTTCATTATTTTGTACTATAATTTTTTGTAAAGATAAATAAAAAAAATATGTCAGAAATCTCTGGAAACTCACGTATCATCTTAAAGTTATTCTCGTTTGAAACATAGTTGCAATTATTGCTGTTATGTTGACAGTTATGAGTTCATAGTAATCTGCGAAATTACAAAGTATCATTGCATAATTACCACACCAGTCTTCAAATGTTGCATAAATCAACCTTAACAGTCATAGATGAAATTGATGGATATAAACAAGAAACATGCAGATTGTTTATTATGTATTTTATTAGAATAAAATTATTCCAATGAAATTCCAGAATCGAATGGCATTTATCCCGGACTTGTTTCAATTTCTTATTATAAGTTTCTTATTATAAGTTTCTATTATATACTTCTATTATATAATCAATTTCTTATTATATATTTCTTATTACAACACTTAATCCATAATAAAAACCTTTTCTTTCCTGTATACATAGTAATAATTCTCTTTCATTGTTTACAAATGCGTTATTCTTACAAGTGTTAAAATACTTAGATGTTACAAGTGTTAAAATACTTAGATTAGCAATTATAAATAGCTAACTGCTAATACTAAACTGTATGAGTTTTTTAATAATCTAATTAACTCAATAAATGTGGCATTGAAAGGGTTGTTATCTGCTTAGTTTAAAGCATTTATAATGAGAGATGAGTAAAAATATTTGTGAATGGAAGAAGGGTTAGGGGAGATTTGATTCAACTATTCAAATTTATCAAACAAGGAGATGTGGAGGGTTCAGATTTTAATATGAGTGATAGAGCGAGAGGTCACGGGTTTAAGTTAAACAAATCCCATTTTAATCGGGAAGGGAGAAAACACTATTTCTATAATAGGGTAATAGACAAATGGAACAACTTGCCAGTGAATATTGTTATTTGTAAAGGAGTAACGGATATTAAGAAGAAGTTAGATATCTATTGGGGGATAGTTAAGAGGACCAACCTTGTTGAGCCTTGAGCCTGTTGTTGGTCGTCAATATTTGTATTTGTATTTGACTATGATTTGTGAATCTAACTTAGTGTTTTTCTAGTATTGTTTAATTTTTAAGTATTGATAAGTATTATAAGAACAGAGAAAAATATGTATCGCATATCTAAGTTTTACCAGATATAAATAATAATACACCGTTAAAAATAGGTACTCGAAAATAAGTAAAATGTACTCATTTTTGAGTATATTCAATGCTTATAATGACTTTAAAATACAAGTTTCAAATTTTGAAAAATACATATACTCAAAAATAAATACAACGAGTAACAGTGAGTAGATGTTTACCTACATAGGATGCCTTTACAATTCAATATCTACAAGCCCATTTAAGATTCAATTGTACTCAAAGGAAAACGAGTAGGTTCAGGTACTCATTTTTAAGTACATTTTTTTTTTACAGTGTACCCATTTATTTGGTTCCCTGTTTTTTATATAACTACAAATAATTCTACTTTTTAATATCGTTCTTAAAAAACATCGATAATTCTGTTTCAACTTCTTCTCTTGCTAATTCCAAAACAGATTATGGTGGAAAAAACAGATGGAAAAAAGAACATAAACAGTAATAACTGTTCCGTAGAAAATACGCAAATGTCGAAGATATACCATGAGTGCAAATCTACAGTGAGTAGATGTTTACCTACATAAGATGCCTTTACAATTCAGTATCTACAAGCCCATTTAAGATTCAATTGTACTCAAAGGAAAACGAGTAGGTTCAGGTACTCATTTTTAAGTACATTTTTTTTTTACAGTGTACCCATTTATTTGGTTCCCTGTTTTTTATATAACTACAAATAATTCTACTTTTTAATATCGTTCTTAAAAAACATCGATAATTTTGTTTCAACTTCTTCTCTTGCTAATTCCAAAACAGATTATGGTGGAAAAAACAGATGGAAAAAAGAACATAAACAGTAATAACTGTTCCGTAGAAAATACGCAAATGTCGAAGATATACCATGAGTGCAAATCTACAGTGAGTAGATGTTTACCTACATAAGATGCCTTTACAATTCAGTATCTACAAGCCCATTTACAATGCAATTGTACTCGAAGGAAAACGAGTAGGTTCAGGTACTCATTTTTAAGTACATTTTTTTTTTACAGTGTAGGTATAAAAATTTGACGAAAACGTCTAAATATACTCCGATTAAATTTTTCGTCAAAAAATGAATCCTTAAAAGTACAAAATAATTCGTCGTTTTGCAAATTTTATTAAAAAAAACTCGGGAAAAGATTTTGTTATTTTTGATTAAAATCTTAGGCGAAACATATTTGGGCAGCCGTTTTCAAAATGGCGGCGTCACACATTTTCTTGTAGTTTATCTTTATGAAACCAGATACAGCACAAAAGTCATCTATATTTCGAAAAGAAAAGCATATCATTTTAAAGTTTTAATATTAGAAACTATTTTTTAGAATTTTTTTTTTAGGTTATTAACTTAAAATAAGTTTTTGAAAACGATTAAATCAAAAATTGGCAAAAAACCTCTTCATACGTCTGTAGTACATGTATATACTTTGACGTTATTTAATTTTTTTTTATTTGGAAAATTGAAAAAGGAGTGTTTTTTTAAAACATATTTAAGCTTAAAAAACAAAAATAAATTTGTATATATTATTATATATTTTTTTTATTATTTTAAAAAAAAAATTGTTTAAGTAATGCAAAAAAAAAAAATGGTCAAGCGGAATTAATAATAAAATAATCTTTCTAGAAAAAAGAAAAACCCGACTTAAAGAAAAATGCGCTAAAAAAGTAAAAACTAATTTTTAATTTAACGAATGGGTTAAAAAAATTGAATTATTGAACATCAATTTTATACTTAATACAACTTTTTGAAATCGGCGCCAAAATTTAGGTATGATTTTTGTAAATTGGCACCAACTTCAAAAAGTTGTACTAAGTATAAAATTGATATTCAATAAGTCAATTTTTTCAACTCATTCGTAAAATTGAAAATTATTTTTTACTTTTTAGTGCATTTTCATTAAAGTCGGTTTTCCTTTTTTCTAGAAAGATGATTTTATTTTTCCCTTTTAAAGTTTTTAAATTTAGCAGGGTGTTTAACAATGAAATTATTATGAAATCGGATAAATTGTTCAAAAAAAACTCTGGTTAATCGACATTTCCGGATATAAAACCGATTTTTTTTTCGCAGATTTGGTCTAAATAGATTTTTCTCTATCCAACAAAAAAAATAATTTTCGAAATCGGACACATTTTTTTCAAAAAGTTTCCGGTTAAATGAGAATTCCGGATAGTTAAATGCCGGATAACCGGGTATTTTTTTAAAATTGCTTCCAAGTGAAATATCCCCTATCCAACAAAAAAAATTGCGCAAATATCTGAAGTAGAACCGAAATCCCGCGCGAACATACATAAAAAAAATGCATAACGGTCGGATTGATAACCTTTCGATTTGGCAGTTTTAATTTAAAATTTTTGGCGGTTTTATTTTGGAGTTTGGGTTGGCGCACTGTTCAATCGGTTAAAAAAAATAGGATTTGGGGCTCGGGTCTCCCCAGATGTGTATAAAATATAATCAAATCTTCATTGTGCTCTAATATTTCCGAGGGAGAGAAGTTGCATCTGTAAATATGCGCGGGGATTGGGGGGGGGGATAAGGAAAGGGGGGGGGGGGGGCGATTAAATAATGTGATAGGGCTTCGAGCAAAACAATTACGTCGCTGACAAAAAAAAAACCCGAATTAAAAGTCTGTTACCTCCCGGCATGTCACCACATCGTAACCTTGTTGCAAAAGAGAAGTGCTTATCAAAATCCCAACCACAGAATTGAAAAGTATCGCTGTCCCTTGGTGACAGTTGCCAACGTTTCAATCTCTTCTTCATGCCCCGATCCCAGACGAGCCACATGCCCCACCTCTCGATTGAATCCGCCTTCAGCAGCAAGAATCCACCCATCAAGAATGACTTGTGGAACAAGCAAAATAAAAGATTCGCACAAAAACATCAGATCCACAATGAAGTGTGAAAATGTCGACGACCCCTCCTTTTTGGTGACCCCTCCCCCCTTCTAACGATGCCATATTTGGCGAAAAATAGCCAATACGGCGAGATTAATAATGCCTTCTGGTAATAAAATAAGAATTTTGAAAGTTCATTCACTGCATCAGGTGCCGTTTTTAAAGGGAGGGATATCTTTTTTATGTAACTGTGGGGCGATACAGGGGAAGGGGATCTCAGATTTATCGTGACGTAAAAAATGCCGAAGAAAAGTACAAAATATTTTTACGTTTAAATGAGTCTAACTTTTGTTTTAAATAGAAATTGGGATTATCATTTTTGAATCGGGAAAATGTTAAAGATGCTTTATATAATACAAACAGTAGAAGTTTTAACCTTCTGACCGTTAAAAACGTATTTTTTCGTCCTTGAATCTCTAGTTTTTCCAGCAATACACACAATTTTTAAATTTATAAAAATACTTTATTTTCTAATATTTTCCTGACTTTTTTTAGGGGTATAAATTTAAAGCCATCTCTTTAAGAATAAATTTTTTTTTCTTAAAAAGTTTGATATAAATTTATTAAAATATCATTTAAACTCTCTAACACAGAAATCAACTTTACGATTTTGTTAATTTTCTGAATGGTCAGAGGGTTTTAACAACTAGCAAAAAGGACCTAATAGACGTTTGTTCTAACTAGAAAAATAATGAGAAATTTTTTAATTAATTTAAACCATAAAATGTTAAGGTAGCTTTACCATTTTACTTTAAAAAAATAAAATAGAATTAATAAAAAAATTGTTGGAGGAAAAGTAAGAATAGCGCGGCCGTGACGTTTGGAGGGAAAGGGTACAAAATAATCAAAAATAGCGTGACGTAATAATAAATGAATGCTACTTTTAAAAATGTTATATTTTTTTATCCCTTTAAAAATTCAACTTAAATTGTTCCTTCGAATACATTTATAACACACCAAATTTTGAACACTATGCGATTTTAATTATATTCAAATTGGCGATTATTTGAGTAAAATTTGGCGATTTCGGAATTTCGAATTCGGTAGCCCTACCCACCTAAAAAAAAAAACACATAAAAACATCGAGAATTAACCCCCAAACGAGCTGGTGAGTAGTGCAAGAATTCGGCTTCTGCTACCTTTTCTGACAAGCGAGATGGGTGGGGGGAGAGGAGGGGATGACCACGCCCACCGCGAGAGTTGTGGGCAGTTGGACAAAACTCAGACGATCTTTCAGGTGAATTCGAGCGAAAAATTGTGCCTCGGTAGCTTCTGTTACGGGTTAATTAGAATGCACCGTGATCTCCCACTCAGATAGGGGGCAACACTTGGAAGCACCCTGGCCACGGTTCTGAAGTAATTTCGTTTGCCTGATTGTTATCGCTCGGTCATAAAGGAAAGGGATTACATTGTTGCTCTTCACGCCTGCTTTGGGTTTGTTGGAGTGCCTTTTAATGTAACGATTATTTGCTGTATGTTTATGACACTGAACTCTAACTGTTACTTCTGGAAGGCTCAAATCGGTTTCCCCCTAGGAAGCGGTTGAAGTCATACTGTACCCATACTAAATTTTAAAAGTGATTGTGGGTATTTTTCTTCTCAAGCCGTTATAGAAACGTTAAATATGTTTTGATATTTTATTTTCTACATATAGAATCAATTTATATATCACCAAAAATATAACTTTCCGCTTTGCTGCTTATCCACTTGTTATTGGTTAAAAGTGATTTCAAAGAATAATCATTCAAAACGGGCTTTAAAGAAATTAAAAAAATAAATAACCAAAAGTACTTCAATTCGGCATATTGTAGCATGGACAATATACGAAATATAGAGGTAGAAATGGAAGGGGGGTACAGTGTTTTAACATTCAATTGGTTTCCAGTTAACAAACTGCCTTGCCCAATCCAGAAGTTGCAATTACAGCTTAGGGGCCATCGGGCAAAAGAACATTAGGGGGCCCGTCGATGTAACTCGCAATAAAACTAATAAATTTATGTACAATCACACAATGCAAAATAACGTAATTTATTAACTTTAACGCAAATGTAAATGCCGCGATTTTTTTTTTTAAACAACTAATTTTTTTTTCTTCTGAGAATTTGAATTAACGTTAATGGTTAATAGTTCCAACAGAATTTCTTCATATGTTTTTGGTTCTGTTCTTTCATCCCTTTTAGCTTTATTTTAGTTGAGCCAGATTTGTATGTTCTATAACTTTTATAGCTAGAAAATCCCTAATGATTACAATATCAGGAAATTTGGTATAGGAAACAAAATATCCGTAAACGAGAAGTCTACGTGCAATTAGTAAATACAGTTTGTTCATGGTATTGATCATGAATTGAATTTTGTAAGTGATCCAAAGGGTATTTCTTTGACAAAACGTGCAAAAGGGGACATACATCATGGATGTGCAAAAAAAAAAAAAATCATTTGATTAGATAGAATTGTAAAAGTTTTGCAAAAAAAAAACATTAAATTTTTTTTATTAAATTAAATTTAATTGATTAAAAAAATTATTAGTAAATTTATTTTGACCTTTTAGGGGTCCCATTAAAATGGGGGCCCTGGGCAAGTACCCCGAATGCCCTGCCTTACAATCAGTCTCTGGTTAGAGATCAGCGCCAAACAAACACAGCCATATATTCAATGGTATTCACGTGGGCATCTTCAGGGAATGCGACCTAAAAACAGGAGTTATTCTGACTTATATACGGCCCCCCGATCAAGTCAGAAGTGATGCTGCAGGTTGATAAGGAAGGACAAGGGAAGCAGCGATCGACGACACATCATTGCTTTTGTGTCTGCAGCGGCTGATAGCCAATTACGTCCTGCGGGACCGTTCACCTCCCATCTCGGCATTCCTGCATCATGCTCATCGGCCCTCGTAGATAATGCCCGAGACTGCACCAAAAAAAAGTGACCCGGGCAGTCGGGGTAAGGGGAGGGGGGGGGGGATTATGGAAATGGGCATGTGGTGTAAGAGATAATGGGCTCAATGAAAGGTGGCATTTTTTCTTCGTAATTATCTGGTGGATCAGTGTCTTGATCTCTTTGTTCGATGGCTATTGGGAGAGGGGGGGGGGGGGATGAGTCGTCAAAACGGCTGATTTTTTTTCTTCTTTTATTTCTTGTTTTGGTTAATCAAAGAATTTGATGATTTGATGTTAATAGAGGACCGATTGCTATCTGCTCAGAAATTGAGCTCGATATGAGGTTAATTCAGTTTGTTATGCAATGGAAGTTTTTTGGTTTGGGGAGGGGGGTTTCACTCCGCACCTATTTCGAGTTTGGTGATGTTTGTTTCGAATTACATATCGATAACTTCGATTCTGATTTTTCGGCATTGAACAAGTGTTTTTGAAAGTCAAAAGGAAAGTCGATTGGATTTGTTCGGTTTAATTCCTCGCCCCACCTATTTTGAATACAGTTATGATTTTTTCCCCCGTAATATTTCTATCCATCTATAACTTCAATCTTGATTCTTGGGTTCGAACAATAAAAATCCAATGTTCTTTATTATTCTAAGAACAACAAATTTCATGACAAAACAAATGATTTCGTGTCGAAGTATATTCATTTTAAATTAGCAACGGAATTCAATTCTGATATGACCTATTTCGAGTTTGGTGATGTTTGTTTCGAATTATATATCTGTATTCTGATTTTTTGGCATCGAACAGTATCAATATTGAAAGTCAAAAGGAAAATCGATTGGATTTGTTCTGTTTAATTCCTCGCCCCATCTACTTTGAATACGGCGATGTTTTTTTTTTTTCTCGAAATATTTCTATCTATCAATAATTTCGATCTTGATTGTTGGCCCCGAACAATAAAAACCCAATGTTCTTTATCATTCTAAGAACAACAAATTTCATGACAAAACAAATGATTTCGTGTCGAAGTATATTCATTTTGAATTAGCAACGGAATTCAATTAGGATATGACCAATTTCGAGTTTGGTGATGTTTGTTTCGAATTATATATCTAATATTCTGATTTTTTGGTATCGAACAGTATCAATATTGAAAGTTAAAAGGAAAATCGATTGGATTTGTTCGGTTTAATTCCTCGCCCCACCTTCTTTGAATACAGCGATGTTTTTTTTGTTTTTTTTTCGAAGTATTTCTATCTATCTATAACTTTGATCTTGATTGTTGGCCCCGAACAATAAAAACCCAATGTTCTTTATTTTTCTAAGAACAACAAATTTCATGACAAAACAAATGATTTCGTGTCGAAGTACTATATTCATTTTGAATTAGCAACGGAATTCAATTATGATATGACCTATTTCGAGTTTGGTGATGTTTGTTTCGAATTATATATCGATATTCTGATTTTTCGACATCGAACAGTATCAATATTGAAAGTCAAAAGAAAAATCGATTGGATTTGTTCGGTTTAATTCCTCGCCCCACCTATTTTCAATACTGTGATGTTTTTTTTTTTCCGAAATATTTCTATCTATCTATAACTTCGATCTTGATTGTTGGATTCGAACAATAAAAACCCAATGTTCTTTATTATTCTAAGAGCAACGAATTTCATGACAAAACAAATGATTTCGTGTCGAAGTATATTCATTTTAAATTAGCAACGAAATTCCATTTTGATAAGTTTGTTAAGATTCAGCAATAAACTTGAAATCTTTAACGTAAAAGGGAAGGAGGGTCTTTGGAAGAGAGTCTATAGTTTAACAAAGAAATTGTGATATAATGCACTGTTAAAATGGGTACTTGAAAATAAGTACCTATTTTTAACAGTGTATACGTGGATTTTTGGGCAGCTTGTTTATCTTCAATATGTTGGTACGCTGCTAAAAATAGGTACTCAAAAATAAGTAAAATCTACTCATTTTCGAGTACATTCGATGGTTATCATGACACCGAATACATGAGTTTCAATTTTGAGAAAGACATTTATTCATAAATGAGTAAAAAAGAGTGTATGCTTGCCTACATAGGATGCCTTCATAAATCCATTAAAAAAATATCGACAATTACAACCAAGTCTTACCGGGAATCGAGCCCAATCGTGAAACTTCCAGGGCGACATTAAGAAATTATAAAAAGAATAAATGTTTAAAAAAAGATGCGCCAAAAGAATAGGAAGTAAGATATAATTGAATTATAATAACTTAATTTCTATTGATTTAAGTACTAGATATCAAATAAAACCATCTTCTAAACTACTATTTTAAGTTTGTCAGTTTTATTAATATCGCCCAAACATAAGATGATAACTCTTTATAGAGCATTAAAATTCCCCCATTAGATCCACAGTTAATTAAATATATATAAATTAAAAGCTATAAAAAATAATACTTTAAACATTAAAACGCAAGATTACAATCATATTCTACAAAATGATGAATTTACCTTTGTCCTTCTATTCATCTCTTGTCAGGTTTTGGCATGCAGAAATAACTCGTTGAATTTTGCTATTGCGTTTCTACTTTAAATAATGCGATTGATCAGTTTTTTCAACGAGTCAGGAACAAAAAAGAGAAAAGAATGAACTACAGACATAAAGCGAAGAAGAAGAACAAAAATCGAATGCAGACAATTCCCAAAGGTGCAATCTACACATACGACGCACACAATGCTTTTCATCTTTGAATTTATATAAGCTATTTGAGTTGGTGTAATACTGACCTTTTCCACGGTTCTCTTGGGAGCTATAAAACTACAAAAGAAGTGGATATATAGGATGAATATGTAACTAACAACGGTTATCTGTTAAAGGATAATATTATTGGATATCCAAATGTTTCGACATAATTCCTAATTTAAGAGTAATCTTTGAGTGCCCTCTTGACCTTTGGTCGTCTTTACCATAGAGTAATGATACAAATAGAGGAATAAAAATGCTGATTTCCGTGTGTCCATCATTGAAATCTCGTAACAGGTGGAAATGTCAATTCATTCATGCGCCAATATTACTTGGCAGGCCTTGGCGACTTTAGGAACTAAACGAGAGCGAAGTATTGTAATATGGTTTTGTGTTTAATTTTGTATTTAAATATCGTTTTTTGAACGAGTGGCACAATTTAAGGGAGTTTAACAGATACATTAAGGAGATTTTTCTTACTTTATACTTTTGAAATAATTGCATTACGTTTTTATGTAAAAATTTTACCATAAGCGAAGTTCTTTCAATTGCTATTTTGTGTAGTTCAATAAGAAAATATGAACACTAAAACCTGAGAAATATAAAGAGTTTCGTTTCTTCGACTATTGAACACTAAGAAAATGAAATTTTCGTTTCGTTAATGAAGAGGAATTATTTAGCACATATTGTTTGAAAATAAGTAAATACCTACATATATGTTAAGAAGTTGAATACGGACAGAACGCCTTATCACCAAAAACGAAGAAAGTGCGCCAAATTTGAAAGTCCTGCAGATGTCTGAACGCCAAATGTGGCAGCGCTAAAACCAGGTGATGTGGGTTTTTCTTTTCAATGTTGACACCGCGGCCTTACGAGAGTCTGGCATTGAAGGCGCTCTCTATTTAATATTACAACTATCTGGTCTTTAATAGACTTTTTTGTTTTTCTTATACTTGAACGTCTACGGACACTTGTACAGCAAAGTCGACATTTCGTTTTTTCCTCAATGGTTACAATATTTAAATGAATGAAGAAACAGAATTTATCTGCTTCTTTGTAATAGAGATCAGTAGGAAGCTCAAACTGTTCGTTTGAACTCTTTTTAAGTGAGTTGTAATTTTGGTGTCTCATAAATAGTTTTAATGAAATTAAATAACTGCAAAAGATAAATTAATTCTAACAGTTGCTCTCCCCCTCCTCCAGTAGAATAATTACTTATTAATAAGCCTAATCGATAAAAAAAATTATGTATATTTATAAACAACTGAATGGACTTTAAAGAAACGTTTGTTTGTGAATGTTGACTTCCCCAGCAAAAAAAGTCAGCATGAAACCTTCATGAAAATTGTCAAATTGAAGGTATTCTAAAGGATATTGAAACAAAAAACTGCAGTTTTTTTTAAGTGTTTAATTTTCCTGCATAAAACCTTTAAAATAACTGCATTTTCCCTTTATGATTAAACATTACAGGTTTTTTGCAGGTTTTTATGAAGGTTTTATACAGTTTTTGTGAAGGATATTGAAACTAAAACCTTTAATTTTATAAATCTTCAGTTTTTATAAAACTGCAGTTTTCCTGCATAAAACCTTCAATTTCAAAATTTTGATGAAGGTTTTATGCTGACTTTTTTTGCTGGGTCTATTGGTGACATTTATTGGTTTTACATGACATCTTAAAAAGTAAAAGGCTTTTCATTTGTGTTAAAGGTACTGTATTATTTTTGTATTAGACATTGATTGGTATTAGACACATATTCTTTCGTTTTTGTATTTCTATTATGAAAGATTTAAATATCTATGAAGCAGAATTCTATAAGTTATTGTTTTGAAATGTCCATTAAAAAATAACTCTTTAAATTGAGTCAATCGTTTGTTACTGAAAGAATAAAATTTAAAAAAATATATTTATATCTGAAAAAGTGATAGTATTCCCTTTTTTCTTAAATGTAAGTTCAGTTTTAAAATATCGCTAATGCGTTCTCTTCAAATAACCAACTATTTTCTTTGGCACCTTGGTAGTTAAGGGCGTTTTATCTATAAAAATATGAATAAAAATGTGTGTCTCTTTATATTTACATCGTTTAACGGTACAATTATCCAAAACGAAACAGCACAAATCAAATTCGAAATCTGTCTTACCATTTACATAATTTAAAACCCGTCTAAAAATTGACATCGTTTACAAATGCGAAAACATTCACTCATTTACCGTTCCAATCATCATCAAAATTCTCCGAAATTTTACTTTAAAAAAAATTCGAAAACGAAACTTAACAAATCAAAACCTCAACAACACACTCCCCCTACCGCCATCTACCGGCCGCTATCCGAACCACCGCTAAGCACCACTTAACGCCTGTACTCACCGCTTCCCGGCCTACCGCATCAACTCGGCAGTGAAATACGCGCTATGCGAAGGCCGACCACAAGTGATACTCTGTTCGAAATGAACAAAAAAGGAAACAAAATTAAGGGGAAGGTCGTGAAAAGAGGTCGGCCGTGAAACCGTAACGGGACTCAGTTTACCTGTATAAAGGGGGGGAGGGGGGTGTTTGCTGGAGCATAACTTCACGCGTGAGGGAGCACTGGGGCATTGTTGGGTGATGCTTATATATTCGAGGATGATGAGTGAGCGTGAGCACTGGGCAAGGTGAAGAGTAGAATGGACAGTGTTGATATACTATTTGAAAGGGTGAATGGAGTGTGATAGCGGGGTGTGAGATCGCTTATTCAAATATTGACACGCGGAGTGAGATTATTTTGAACGGGGTTGTTACTCGGTGGGATTTCGTTTGTGTGGTGTTTGAGCTTGGGATTGATGTTGGACATGTTTGGCGATATTTTGCTAAGCTTGGCATTTGACATGTTTGGTGATAATATATTGGACATGTTTGTTGATATTTTTGCTAAGCTATGCATTTGACATGTTTGGTGATAATTTGTTAAGCTTGATATTGGACATGTGTGGTGATATTTTGCTGAGCTTGATATTTGACTTGTTTGGCGGAAATTTGTTAAGCTTGATAGTTAATAATGCATTGTTGAGTTTGGTATTGGAATGTTTGGTGATAATTTGTTAAGCTTGACATATGACATGTTTGCTTAAATTTTTTTAAGCTTGATATTCAACATGTTTGCTGAAAATTTGTTAAGCTTGATATTGGACAGGTGGGGTGATATTTTGCTAACCTTGTTGACTTGTTTGGCGGTAATTTGTTAAGCTTGATAGTTAATACGTTTGGCAATGCATTTGTTGAGTTTGGTATTGGACATATTTGGAGATAATTTGTTAATCTTGACATTTTCATGTTTGCTGAAAATTTCTTAAGCTTAATATTTGACACGTTTGGTGAAAATTTGTAAAGCTTGATATTTGACATGTTTGCTGAAAATTATGTTTGGTAAAAATTTCTTAAGCTTGATATTGGACATGTTTGGTGATATTTTTCTAAGCTTGATATTGGACATGTTTGCTGAAAATTTTTTAAGCTTTATATTGGACATGTTTGGTAATATTTTTCTAAACTAGATATGTTACATGTTGATGGTAATTTTTTAAGCTTCATATTGGATATGTTTGACGATATTTTGTTAAGCTTAATAATCGACACGTTTGGCAATATTTTGCTACGCTTGATATTTTGCATGTTTGGCGATAATATGATAAGCTACATATTGGACATGTTTGGTGCTATTCGCTAAATTTGATTGTTTTTGACATTGATAAGGATACACTTTTGTGAACGGTATTCGGACAATAGTGCCACATAAGATTTTATGGAATAATATTTTATTTTAGGTGCATTTAAAAAACTCTCAATTGCATAATGTGATCCAAATATAACTAGCTTTGTGATCAATAATTTAATTGATTAAACTTTGACTTTGCTAATTTTGTAAAGTTATGCTGTGTTTATTCTATTTTATTTGAGTTTTGTGACAATAAGGAACTATCGATTATTAATTTCTCACTGCAGCAACTAGTTTTTGTGAAAGAAATTAAAATTTCGACAAGTAAACTAATTTTCGGTTCTCTTAAAAGCCAACAACTTTCGCATTACTCCATTATTTGTTTACCAGTAACAAATACCGACAAACGTATTGAAATCTTAGATAATTAGAGTAATTATATACTATTTAGAATAAATAAATCAATTCGAGGCAACAGAATACTGAGCTTTACTTTAATTGGTTCTTTTTTTACTGATAGTTTTAAATAACTAATTTAGATCTAGACTGTAAAAACAAACAAAAAGAACATAGTTTTAGCCATGCAGAACAAAATTGAGGAGTAAACATTCCAAAAGTGTTTTGTCCCAAAATACTATTATCTAGATTATTGTGTTAATAAATTCGCTTCCGAGTTTTCTATAGAACTAATTATTTTTTATATAAAACATTTTTTGTTTAATTGAAAATAAATTGCATGGATTGGAAACTATATAAAAGTCAATGATTACATTTGGAAAAATGGCAAAGCTAAAAGCGTATAGAACAGGAGAAAAGAAAGCTCAAACAATAAATACAGAAGAACTCTAATTATCCGAACTCCCGTTATCCGGACCAAATAAGAAGAATCGCAAATTATCCGGATCTGGATTGCTTTAAGAAAAAAAATCAGCAAAATCCTCATTTTTAAAGTTTCTTATCGCTGAATGATATTGTTTTTAATAGTCATTAAATTACATTACATACTAAAGCAAAATTCGTTTATTTTCCAAGAAATTTCCTTTTTCGAGAATTATCCAATTATCCGGTTATTCGATTATCGGGATGGGATCTGGTCACAATTGATCCGGATAATTGAAGTACTACACTGTTAAAAATAGATACTAAAAAAAAAGTAAAACACTCATTTTTGAGTACATTCGATGCTTATTCTAGCTCCGAATACATGTTTCATTTTTGAAAAGGACGTACTCAAAAATTACTACAATGAGTAAAAATGATTAAAAAGAACAGATGTTACCCTACATAGGCTGCCATTATAAATCATTTTCAATAAATATTGACAATTACAACCAGGACTTACCGGGAATCGAACCCATATCCTCAGGCACCGCAGTCCAGTGCCTTATTTGTTGTACTGCCAGGAGACGGGAAGAAGTTATAAACAGAAGAAATGTTAAAAAGGCGTGTCCCAAAATAATAGGAAGTAACATAATTTAGTTATAATAATAACTCTGTTTCCATTTAAGCAATCGACATCAAATAATGTGACAAACCATCTTCTGAACACCTATTTTAAGATTGTCAGGTCGCTTTGTTAAGATGGTTTGAACAGGAGCTGAGATTAGTTCACACTGATCATTTTTGAGGAAGTACGATTACTTAAATATCTTTTTTCACAGTGAAGAATATAAAAAAGGATTAATAAAAGCTCAAACTCTAAGTATAAACATATAGAAGATGAGCTTTATATAATTAAAAAACAAATTATAGTAGATAAAAATATTTAATTGACACCTATACAAGTTTAACTCTTTGCACTCCAATAACTGTTTACGTTTTCCGTTCTTTCTATGGAACAGTTATTCATCCATATGTTTTTTCCACTAAAATTTGTTATGTTAATAGAAAAAAGAAACCTAATCTGTTTTGGATCTGCAAAAAAACGAATTGAAAAAAATATCGATGTTTTATAAACACAAGATCATGCTGTTCTCGTTTATTTTAAAGAACAGGGAACTAAAAGAACGAGTCGTTATGTTGTCGCCTGAGCGGAGCCAAAGGAATGCAAAGGGTTAACATTAAAAAATATAAATTTCAAATATGAATTCACACAAAGAAAAATTCGCTTATCCACAAAACATCGTATTTTTTGGATATGGATTTTTCATTCTACAACACCAAAGAGAATCTATCATTCTACAACAGTGCTACAAAATTTTCAACGAAAAAAAAATAATTTACCAACCACAGCCGCTAATGTCCGTAAAAAGCCTCCAGGTTGCCAAGAACGCTCGAGAGCGCGGGTTAACTCGAAAGAACACAGCTTGGAAAAAAAAAATGTAAATAAAAATTAAAATTAATTCTGACGTCGGTGGCAACCGCAAAAATGTCCCCCTACTGCTTGTACGACAGCCCATTCAGATCGTCTGCTTGTGTATTTTTAGTCCTAAGAATCATCTCCAGTAAGGAAGGGGGTGAGGCTAACAATGACTCTGAGGGCTATTTCCAGTCGAACAGAGTCTAAAATTATTTACTCTGGGCTAAATTTAGAGGTTTGTGCATCTAATAATTCAGACTTTAGAGCGGAGAACTCGTGACACTCGTAAAAATTCCTTTTTTTTTTATTCTTCCTTTCCCAAAAACTAAAACAGTTTCTTCACAAATCTTTGGGGTTGGCGGCGAGATGATTCCTTGGGAGTGGATGATTTAGGACCAGATCTTTCTGCACCACTTTTTGATATTTATAGGGGGCGATTGGGATGTTGTACGTGCCGCAACACGGAGTAAAGAAAAAGATGGAGATGATTTGGCGAGATTTCGTGAGACGTAAGTTAGCAACCCCAAACTAGGCACAAACAAACCTAGTTTGCAGTAGTTTTTCTACGATGGATGCATTATTTTCAAATTAAGAAAACGCATGCTAAAACTTAAAAAATGACTGTTTGCGCAGTTGTGGGATGCAGTACAAGTTCCAAATCGATAAAGGATGCTATTATTTCCAATTCATAGGTAAATTAAATTATAAAATAAATTATCGCCAAGTACTGGTACAAACTAGTGCTTTAGAATAGCGCCAAATACTTCGCCAGTTCCTACTTTTAAGGCGATTGCTTACTTCACATTGCAAACCGGTCTTAGACTTGTTCGCACCTCCACCTTCTTCTTTACTCCGTGATGCCGCAGCGACTTGTCAAACACTCGAAATACTTTCGCGAAATGAGGGTTCTGCAAACGCGAGAATGGTTTTTGCATTGTTCCGGTAACCTTTTCACATGGGATCCGTATCAGAAAAGTTGCGCTGGATGTGGCCGAATTCCTAAATGTTAAAATGATACAGGGACATTTTCGATTTGGGAGACAGGAAAAAGAGTTCTCAAAGCTTTGTCGAAGGATGAGCTGCTTTACAATAAAAGGCATGCAACTGTCTGACGGAGGGGTCGTTAACAATCATTCCTAAAACCAAGCAGAAACACAGATTCGGGGCAGGACCTCAGGTGTCCAAACACTGAAAAGCGCAACCGAATATGGTTTGCAGAAACCATTAGTAAAATATCACCTAATAGAACAGGTGTAATTACCTGTTATGCCCCAAACAACATATTTCAGACCATACGCTTTTTAACCTTTGCACATGTCGCCCCTCAGGCGTCAACATAACGACCAGTTCTTTTGTTTCCCTGTTCTTTAAAATAAACGAGAACAGCATGATCTTGTGTTTAGAACATCAATCTTTTTTTCAACTTGTTCTCTTGCAAATACAAAACAGATCAGTTTTTTTCTCCTTTATGAGTATCCGAGTGGATTAAGGCGTCATCTGGGAATCCAAGGGTCCCCGGTTCGAACCTGAGCGACGGACTAGACTAAAGAATAGTAAAAAGTAGTGATATTGCGGTCGGAGGGTTGCCAACTTCGCTACCAAAATACTAGAATTTCGTCCAGAACATCCACAAAAAATCAACGGCGTGTATACGGGACTGGTGCACGATAAATCTGATCAGCGGAACTTAGTTTTCCAAATAAGTCCACAAAAATATGTCAAATAATGTCCATACAAATATGCCATGTCCAAAAATATAAAAAAGGAGTAAGCATTGAATTTTATATAAAAAAAGATCTGTATTCGTTTTTGCAAATAAATAGTATTAGCAGAAACTGTTTTTTTAAACATTCACTCAACCCCCTCTGACTTGTTGAAGGGAAGCGTATAATAGGGAAATTCTCCCAAGCATGCGTAAAGTTCCGTATTTCAATCTTTTCTTCGTCACTCTGACAGGATTCTACGGTTTAATCGCCAGTATTTCCCGTAGAAAATAGCTTTTTTGTCGGAATTTGTGGTGGATTAGAGCATGCATTTTCACTCACGGCTTTGTTTGAACCCTCTGAGAGGTTACAAAAAGGACAAAATTTTAAAGTTTTTTTTTTGTTGTAAAATAGTTGTTCAGTTATAGTTCAGTTATAAAATATGTATAAAAATGTTTCAGTTATAAAATATGTATCTTGTCAAAGGAGTTTGTGTAAACTAATGAAGAATCCTGTTTTTGCTTTGAGAAAATTTACATTATTAGAAGGATGAAAATCGATTGCTCGTAAAATAGTAAAATAGAGGCAGTAAAACTTTTATTCGGGATACGTCTTAAAACGCAGACCAGAAAAAAATATCTTAAAATACATAATATACTTTTGTAAAAAAAATACCTTATTTAAAAAACAAACAATTCGTTTATGATTGCATTTTTTGCAAATAGAAAAAGATAAGTCAAAAACACAATTTTTATTCTTTATTTTTTTTCTAGTTCGAAATTCCAGATGAAATTTTTAAATGAAATAGGCTTAACTGTGATCATTATCATAGCTGATTTCTTCTTTATTTAGTTAGTCGTAAAACAACAAAAAGTTTTTTTTTATTAAGTTAAAAAATTAAACTAATTCTTATTGTCCCGTTTTTCTTGCTTTATTTTCATGGAATTTTAATTTTTTACTTGTATCCATAGTCTAAAGAAATTTTTCATATTTTATTTCGGAGTATAGTCAATGTAAAGCAGATTTTTTTTATGTGATACTGTATCTGTTTTAAAATTATAGTACAACATAAAAGATTATGGAAGAGCATGATGTTCAATTTTTCGCAAAGGAATACAATCAACCTCTACGATCAGTGGCGCCGGAACCATAGCCAGATTTAGAGTGAGTGCCCCCCCCCCCCCCCCCAAGTACTCGGTAGTATGGCATACCCTTATAGTAAAAGAAAAGTGGGGGGGGGGGGGGGGGGGAGGGCGAAATTAATATATATATATTCCAAAACTGCAAATTAAACCATTTTTGAGTTCTTATAAAATTGAGATCCACTGTATTTTCTTTTCATACATTTCCAATACTATGTTAAACAATTCTACGGTTTCTAGGAATCTCAATCTTAGGAAAGGGACAATTCACTTTAGGAAAGAAAGATTTCAAATGCAACATTCTTCAACAAGCAACACTCTTCAAATAAGAGTACCCTCCAAGTGTAAACTGTGTTCGTGTTCGGGAAAAAAAAGTTTGCATATCACTCGGTGAAAAACACAGCCACGTGCGTTTTATTATTTCACAATGAGTTTTCCACTAAAAAAAACTTGTTTGGCACTTATAAAAATGTTTCCTTTTTGTTTGACGGATTTATTTTCAAACAACGTTGCCACAACTTTTAAGTGTTGAGGGACCAATTTTTCCAGTAATCTATATTATTTTTGGTGTGGGACCCTAGGCTTGAGCCTATATAGCATATGCCTAAATCCTGCCCTGACAGGAACAAATTTCAAAAAGGTATGGCAGAGACAAAAAAAATGACTTTTTCACTATTTGACATTCGATAATTGTTTGTGAAATCTTTTTTACAGCCCGTTATTTAGATTAAAGTAAGTATGGCAGTAGTCATACCGGTTCCGGGGGCCAATGCCTACGATATACCCAACGTAGGTTTTAATAAAAAACAAACACAAAAAGGAATAATGAATGTGGTTGAAAAATAACTCTAAAACACTAAATATACCACAAACAAAATCAAATAAAAGACCTCAATTCAATTTTCAATCAATATTAGTAAACAAGTTTAACTACTGACAACCCCATTCGCATTGTTTGGAAACTCTATAAAAGAACGCTACCAAAAACAAAATATCTGTCATCTCCTGACATTGATCCGTATGTTTCCTCAAAACTGGGTCGCTTGCAAGGAAACAGAAATACCGAGACCATCAAGAAAGGGGTGGCCTGTGCTACGACAACCGACGAGGAACAACACAGCCCGAACCGACCTCGAAACGTCTCGACGTCCGACAGCTCATAAACGCCCGACAGCTCAAAACGCCCGACAGTCTCTTGTATACGTCCAAGAGTGAAGTATATACGACGTAGCGCGCATAGTCTTCTGAAAGGTTTTTATTTTTGGACACGTTATCCTACGTGGGCGATTGATACTAAGAGGGATGGTAAAAAATCAGAATTATAGGATTTGGGAGGGTTTGCTGTCGTCCTGTTTTGTGAGGTATGGGGCACTGGGATGTCACCAATGTGAAGTTTTTTTGGGGGGAATTGTGACAATGATTTTTGTTGGGGAAGTTATATTGTGTCGGCTCCTGACGGGGAATTTGATTTGTGGTGCAATGGCATCTTTATGAGGGACGTCGAGAATTGAAATGTCAGTGTTTAGTGGCATCTTGGTTTTGTGGTGAAAGACATAAGCCTTCATTGAATCATGTGTCTTTTGCTCACACATTGTTTATTGTCATCTTTCATGATGTGGATCATTAAAACAACATTGCCCAACGAAATTGCTGATGGTTTAGGGTAGGTAGACTAGGTTTAAGGTTTACATTTTTTTAAGACATCCTCACATTAAATTTGAAGCCAGCAGGGTTTCATTATGGTTATGCATTTCTAGATAAAAAAAAATTGTAGTAAAAAAAGTGGCGGATAAAACATTTATAACATTCTATTATCACCTCAAATATCTCATTAAAAATATGCTTTTTACCTTTTCACTGCGGTAACGGATAAGCCCTAACTGTGACGTATTATTTTTTATGTCACATATAGAGTTCTAGAATATGTTTAACGGACGTGGCTAAACATGGGGAAGTTGGTCAGAGTACATAACGTGGCTAAACATGGGGAAGTTGGGGAACATGGGGAAGTCCAGTCTGGCGTTCATTTCTTGTTGGCTGCTTTGGCGAGGTGGCGTTAATCTCCAGGAATTGCGAATACGACGTCTCGCTTGATAAATAAATAGTCGTAATTGATATTGTGATACCATTTTAGTTCATTTTTATGATTAATATTATTAAAATAATAACGTAGTTAATTTTTATCATTTCACCGTATATATATTAGGATACATTATGTCTTACCATAAAACAGTATTTTGCGAATTATTTTATTGCTTACTTTTCTTACAAAGTATCAAACTTAATCAAATTTATGAAACAATATAGTAAGAACATTAACAAACATATTCATCAGTGGACAGAACATCGACACAGAGTTTCTCTACTGTAACCATTGAGCTAGAATATAATATAACTATAAGCACTGGAGCGAGGACTACCATTGAGCGACACTGTATTTTACCATGCAGCGCGGATGCATACAATTCGGAAGAAAGGTTGATAAAACATACGTCCTTGACTATGACGTCTCACGTGACGTCATAGAAATGTTTTTAAAAAAATGTCGGTGTCTTTTATATTCTTTTTCTTGTAAGTAAGTATGAAAAAACATAAATATGTAACGTATTTTTAAAAGCCAGAATTGCGTTTTCAAACCTACGCACAGCTATGCAACAGGACTATTTTGTTTACCGTTGCTCAAAAGGTGTATGTTTTTCTAAAAAGGAGTAAAGTAGTCGGCCACGCTTAGTCCGCGCTCCAGTGCTTAGAGTTATATTATATTCTAGCTCATTGACTGTAACAGAAAATTTATCTTTGATGCATGGATGCCACCAAAAAAGAATTATTAATAAATAGGGAGGTATTAATTTTTGGTTATGCAAGCTTGGTTACGCTTAGCTTTATTAACTCATTTAGCAATACCATTTTATTTTTTTACTCTCTCTTTGCAGATATCCGATCTCCATGTGAAAGCCTTCCATTCTTCCACCCACTCACCCTACCTTTTGAAGTTTACGACGCCGTAGCTCGTCCCATCATCTGCCATGAGTGACATTGGCGCCCTTTCCATTCTTCCCCTGCTTTACGAGCGTCTCCGGTCGCCAACAAGAAGGAAGTCATAACAAAAGGAGGTGCACGCGCGCCATTCTTGTTTTATAAATTTCCTCAAAAAGATTTTTTTTCCCGCCGCGTTTTCCGTTACACTTTATTATTATTAATTTTAGGGTGGGTGGGGGGGGGGGGGGTTGTTCACTCTTGGCGACTATAAAAGGAAATCGTGCCAAAATTGTGAGTTGGGGGAACTGGGGATTGTAATTAACAGTCGCGGTTCCCGTTAAAAAGCGGCGGAATCGAAGCGGGTTGTGAATATTTAATTGTTCGAAATTTTGGGATCGTTTGCACGTCTTTTTTGAGAGAAGGATTTGGAAGAATGGATGTCGGGGAGTGAAATGGGTAGAAAATCTTGTTTGGATTTTGAAGGAAATTACTTAAATATGCAAATAAATTTAAAACATTTATTCATAGAATATTCTGATATTATTTGGTATTGAATTAATAAATTTTTGGTTTCATCAATATCATGAAGAATTATAATTTATTTATAAATTTATGCCATGCAAAATAAAGTAATTAAAATTATTCAACGAAATGGTTTAAAAGTACAATGCAAAACAAGATAAAGAAAATTCATAACACGTAAGACTGAAGAGTTGGTTTTGTTTTAATAAAATATAGCATAGTTTTAAAAAGAAACAAATATAAAATTAAATTTATCCAACAAATAAAGTAACCATATAACCAGTTTGTAATTTATTTTCTATGTTTACTAAAAGCAATTGAAATATTTTTACAGAAGTAGTTCGATTCTGTAAATCCTAGAAATTTTAATATTTTTTATTTGAAGTTCATGAACAATTTTGTAAGTCACTAATTAGGAAGAATAACTTAGAAAAGCAGTAAAATTGATATTTGAATTACTGGCTGTTCAATCTGGCCTTTTTTAATGACCGACTGAACAGCGCTCCAACCAAAACTCCAAAATAAAACTGCCAGAAACTTTAAATTAAAACCGCCAAACGCGCGCCAAGGAGAGATGTTATCAATTCGACTGTTATGTACTTTTTTTATGTATGTTCGCGCAAAATTTCGGTTCTAATTCAGATAATCCACTAAGGCAAAATCTGCACACAAAAAAATCAGTTATCCGGTTGTAAAGTTTTTCGTAAAGTTTTTTAAACAATTTATCCGATTTCAAAATATTTTCATTGTTTATCAGAAGTTGTACAGCAATGCCATTTCGTTCAACCAGCATTTATGGGGCAAAATTGAGCACAAGTTGTTACTTGCATTTCTTGGTGAATAAAAATAAGGGGAGAAACCCCGTGCTAAATTGAAAATTAAAAAGGAGGAAATAAAATCATTTTAAAAAAAAGGAAAACCGACTTTTAAGAAAATGCTCTAAAAAGTAAAAAATAATTTTTAATTTTACAACCAAATTGAAAAAATAAAATTATTTAATATCAATTTTATACTTATTACAACTTCTTGAAGTTGGTACCAATTCACGAAAATCATACCTAAATTTTGGCGCCGATTTCAAAAAGTTTTAATAACTATAAAATTGATATAAAATAATTCATTTTTTTCAAAATGGTCGTAAAATTAAAAATTATTTTTTACTTCTTAGCAAATTTTTTTTGAAAAGTAGGTTTTCTTTTATTTTTTTTGAAGATTATTTTATTGTTAAAAATTGAATAATTTAGGCCCATAGTACACGCTTTAAGAGTAATCAAACTTCGGCAATGCATCATTACAAAATATTTCAAGAAAATATTTTTTATTTTTAGTTCACGAATTATAATCTTGCATACTATTGCCACATGAGAAAATATCAAAATACAATACTTTTGCATACAGAACAAAACGAGTTCGGTTTTACAAGGAAGTTTGCAATAGACTATAAATGTACCTGAATTAACACATTAAATATTCTAATCTTTTAATACAGAGGGGAACCCATCAAAAGGACAATAGTCATAAAAATAAAAACTTGTTTATTTTATAAAAAGCCTTCAAAATTTAAACCAGAATTATTCGCCGTTTTTACCATGTCAATCTGCTACTTTCTGTCAAAACACAATAAAAACTTCAAGGTAAACTTAACTTAATTGCTATAGTTAACCGAAACACAAAAATGTGTTAGCCGAAACAGGAAAATGAGTCCGTTACTAATTGTTTCCGATGTGCTCATAAAATTGCGTGAAAGCCAAACTTTCAAATACCACACTAGTTAAGTAGTTTAGTTATACATGATTTAGAACAGCTTTGAGCAAAAAGTTTACATTGAAATACTGCAAAATTGAAAATAATAAATACTTAAAATAAACAAATAGGGCCCTACCAAAATCTTGAAGTAACTGAAGTCAGTCTTCAAATGGGAGACTCAATGCAATGAAATACAGTGGTGACAAATTTTTGGACGATGGTCATTGTTTGGCTGAATCTCATTTAATGTATTGGCATAATAAAACATTAGTTTTGCCCAACTACTTTGCTTATATTTCAAACAAGTCGCTTAGCTTTATTAGCTACAAACAAAGTAGTTAAAATATAGCAAAAAGACTGGTATAATATGTGAAATTAAAAGAGCCAAACAATGACCATTACCCAATAATTTGTGACCAACACGCTTTATTTTAGAAAATAGGTCTGTACTTTCATTGGTACAGATGTAGTATAGGACACTCGGGGCGTTTTTTTTGTTGGCGACGAAAAAAGTCGCCAAAACGTTTTTTTCGATTTGCGCTGCTAAATTAAAAAAATTATTAGGAAGTTTTATGCCACTGTTGTTAACTATTTTGTTGTATTCTTCCGCTTTCATTCGAAATTGCCGTTAAAAATAGTTCCGGTAACGCAAAAACGATTGCGCAACACGATGACGTCATAGGGTTGCCAGATTGAAAGGCGCCACAAGAATCGGAAAAATACCAACAATCTCAGGTGGGGTTGCCAAACTGTAAATTTATCGCCCCTATAAAACACGCCAAAAACAACTCGCACGCCAAATGTCCTATACTACATCTGTACCCTTTCATTTTACAATGTTGAAGCAGGAAGAAAGAAGGTAATTCGACAGCAACAAAAAAATTAATATCAGAATCAGTATGTCTATAAAACATATCAATTGTCGTATTTCGCACAATCATTCTAAAATGACAGTCTTTGTTCTTTCCTTGTGCCAATCATACACAATATGTAAGCTGGTATTTTAATGGCCTATTAGATAATCAGGTTCTGCATGCAACATTTCAAGAAAATAAAAAAACGCCAACCTAAAGGTCATCCCTAGGAACACAAAGGAAACAAAAGACCTCAGGCTCCCCACAATTTACAGAAAAAAAACGCACAAAGAAAAACAAAAGATGGCGCAACACAAAAGAAGTTTATTGTTCCGTCCAGGAAAAAGCCAAACACAATAATTCCCGGTGGAGACTTCAACTGTGTGACAGCAAGCCTTCTTCCCTGATGACATTCAGGAAGTAAATGATAACTTTTCATTAAAAGAAAAGGGGGAAATCTGAGATCCTTAATATCCAGTATGAATAATTACAGTGGAAGAGGAAGAGAACCGTCTCGTATCGAAACTGGGACGCCATCTTGAAAAAGAGTTACTATCTATCGAAACAGGCTAAGAAGTTCGCTTTTAGAACCGTTTTTGCTGCAAGAAACCCCCTTTTTGTTGTCAGAAGGTGATGTCTTGCTTGATCTGTAATGAGCTTTATCGCTTTGATGGAATGAATGATAACAGAAAAGACTGCTTTTGTTGCGAAAAGAAGGATTGCAATGAGTGTGTTTGATCACGCCGAATGTGCTTGTTCCTTTTGTTGGAGTTCTTGTACGAGTTTCGATTCGGTGTCGGGGCGAACGAGGTTGTTTATTTTTTAAGTGTTTTGTTTCTTTTGAGGCAGACAACCGTTAGACGTTCGCTAATTATCAATACCTGCTCTGTGAGGACTTCCAACTCTTGGCGATTATTCTGTCACTTCGAGAATGAAGCGTGTCCAGAGGAAATCGGCGAAACGTGTTTGCTGAGCGTGAACTGTGTTTTGCGTTGTGTCGGAGAGTCAGCTTGGTTTTGTTAATCTTGTGTTTTGTTATGTGTCAAAATAACAAAACACAAGATTAAAAAAAAAACAGCAGAAGATAAATAAATCGTATTACCTAAAATATGAAAAATTTATAGTTATAATTTTGAGGATAATTACACAAATCGGGCTTAATATAAATTTGTTTCAAAATTAATTATAGCGAATAAATGTTAGTTTTTATTGGTAGTTTGTAATAAAATAGGTGTTTGCGTTGTGTTGGAGAGTCAGTTTGATTTTGTTAATCTTGTGTTTTGTTATGTGTCAAAATAACAAAACACAAGATTAAAAAAAAAAACAGCACAAGATAAATAAATCAATATTATCTAAAATATGAAAAATTTATAGTCATAATTTTGAGGATAATTACACAAATTGGGCTTAATATAAATTTGTTTCAAAATTAATTATAGCGAATAAATGTTAGTTTTTATTGGTAGTTTGTAATAAAATAGGAGTGTGCGTTGTGTTGTGTAGGAGAGTCAGCTTGGTTTTGTTAATCTTGTGTTTTGTTATGTGTCAAAATAACAAAACACAAGATTAAAAACATAAACTCAAGATAAATAAATCAATATTACTTAAAATATGTCAAATTTACCGTTTTAATTTTGAGGATAATTATACAAATTGGGATCGACACAAATTTATTTCAAAATTAACTATATCGTATTAAGTTAGTTTTGTTGGTAGTTGGTAATAAATAAAAGATAACTTTAAGATAAAAAAATAGGTTTTTAAATTAATTAATCACAATTAACTTTTTTGACAATTCTGAATCTCATCGCTTAATTTTGAATTAAAATGATAGCACGTTGTAATATAATTTTTCTTAAATGGCTTTCACAAAATGTCAAGTTTCTAAGCACAAAACTGTATATAATTGTATGTCAATCAATTTACGACTTTGTTATATTCAGTATTTATTTTTAGTTTTAGTGTTATTTTTTTACATTTTAAATTATTTTTTTAATGTTAATTTGTGTTAATTTAGTATAATTTTTCAGTATTATTTATAGTTGTAGTATTATTTTTAAAAAAATTACATAACAGTTATACCTCTCTCTCCTTGGCGTGAGATTTGGCGATTTTTATTTTAAAGTTTTGGTTGGCGCGCTGTTTAGTCGGTTAAAAAAATATTACTACTTTTCAGTATTATTTATACTTTTGAAATATTACCACAGCATTTAACTGTTCATGTACATGTTTCTTAATGGTTCAATCGAAAGATTAAAAGTGTGAATAAATTTAAAATAAGCCAACCATGCAATTTGATCGAGATAGAGTCTTATCAATTTGTATTCCTGACACTCGCAAACCAGAGTTTAAACTATCCGAGTGGAATACTGACTGAGAGTCTTGAGACTTTTACGACACCCAAAGGGAAGGATAGTGTTTTCTTCTTTTTTCATGGGGGGGAGGGGGTTGAAGTCGCAGAGTATTCCGAAACCGAGAGGAGGTTTTATCGGTGCAGGTAACAAATTGCCTTGTCAAAGTGGGTAAGATCCCGGGCAAAAACATTTCTGTCAACCGGCACTTAAAGCTTCCAGCAGGACAAATTATTTACAATCTGCAAACATGATTGAGGGGCTCGGCTCGTAAAGACAATCTGGCGAGGAAAGACCGTTTGATGAGTTTGAGCACTCGGTTTTGAAGTGAGTAAGACCAAATAAAGACTTTGAATGTGTCTGTTTCAGTTCAGAATAAAATTGCTTTTCATCACAGTTCAGTCCGTGAAGCGTTTTACTTGAGTTTGGTTGTAGAAGCGCATTCTTCCGTTTAGGATTATGTGAGATTTCTATAAGCTTACAAATTATGAGGCGTATATTGGATGTGTGAGGCTAGGGGCGGCTTAAGGTCAAAGCGAAACAAGCGATCCATGGGGGTCGGATTAAAGCGGGCACAAAATTTTATATAAAATTGAAAAAATAAATAATATCTGTAAAAAAACTCAAAATATTTCGATTTTATATACATTTAAATTAATTGATTGCATTTATAATAAGTTATTACTGTATTTTCATTCTTGACCCTACATGCTACTTGTTTTCTAAATTTTTGGAATTTTGTCCCTTAGTGAAACCATGTAAGTAGTGTAAAAAGGCCGATTCTAAGCCGCGGTGCTGTGCGGATTTTGGTGGATTTCTGTGGATTTTGGCGGATCTTGGTGGTGCTGTGCGGATTTTGGCGGTGCTCTGTGGATTTTGGCGGTGCTCTGTGGAGTTTGGTGGTGCTGTGAGAATCAGGGAGGATCTGTGAGGAATAATGAGGAATAATTGAGGATTTCTGAGGAATAATGAAGAATAATTGAGGATCTGTGAGGAATAATTAAGGATCTGTGAGGATTTGTGAGGAATAATGAGGATTTCTGCGGATCTTTGGCGGATCTTGGTGGTGCTGTGCGGATTTTGGTGGTGCTGCTGGCGGATCAGGGCGGATCTCGTCTGTCAAGCCGCGGGGGCGTGGCCTAATGGAGATGACCTCAACCAATCAGGTGACAGTAAGTGACGTCACACGCAGGGGGCATGGGAACAGGTGTCGATGACTCATCGCAGCGCTGCCGATGGGCATGTCCCACCGTGTCTCAACGTGTATGTACGGGAACGGACCAATCAGGTTCTTGTGTGAGGATGACCTCATGAACAACCAATCAGGTGTCAGTAAGTGACGTCACACGCAGGTGGGGGAAGGTTTTACTAGTTCTGCTTGTAACCGCAAGACAACGCTGCATGTAGGGGAACGGACCAATCATATGCTTGTTTAAGAATGACATCATGAAGAACCAATCAGGTGTCAGTAAGTGATGTCTATGGAGTGTCATGTGACATGAAAGTTGCTTTTTTGTTATTTTGCGTTTTTATTTGGGTATTGGTGGAAATTTGCGACGCACAGCATCTATACATTTTTAATTATAAGCTGTGGGTTGTGACATCATAGGTATAATGTTAGGAATGGTTGGTTGTTGAAAAAACTGTGAGCTGTGAAAAAACTGTGAAAGTAAATAAAATATGATAGAATTAAACTAATATTCTTATTTTAATATTTATTATATTTTAATATTTATTTATATTTTGATATTTATTTGTATTTTATTATTTATATTTTTACATTTATTTTTAATATTTAATTATATTTTAACTTCTATATTTTATTATTCATTTATATTTTAACTTCTATATTTTATTATTCATTTATATTTTATATATATTTTAATATTTATATATATTTTATTATTCATATATTTCATACATATTTTAATATTTATTTATATTTTATTACTCATTTATATTTTACATATATTTTATTTACGTATACATCTGTGCCAAAAAAATTAACTCAGTGAGAGCAATTACGTCCCACTAGAGCTGCACAATGAACTTATGTTAAAGGGAATGACAGTAGTGTATATATTTTAACTATGGTTAGTACAAAAGAAAAGAATTTTGCAAGAATGGTTTTAGAAAAATATATTTTATGTGACCAACTCCAGCATATAATTTCGCAATATAACTCTATGAGGAATCATCCTATGGGGGTAAATAACATACCATCGTGTACAGGAAGGTAGACCAGATTAATAAGTAAAGCTTTTTTTACCTTTTGACATGTGTACTAAGGGTATAAAAAATGACAGTCTGGGGTTCTATGAAAATAATGTTTATAACAATATACGTTTAAATTACAATTTATATAACGGAAATCAGTCTCAGTGGATGAAAAAAAAGTAATTAATATGAAAGCTGATACTTTGAAAAAGAACCTTGGGAACCAAAACCTTGTATTACGGTTAATTAAACTTTTTCTAAAAGTAATGTGTTCTCTAAATGTTTTTCACATCATACGTAAAATTATTATTTTAAGAGGGAAAATATCATATCGTTATGACTAGAAGGAGGGATCTCACCTTGATCACAATTGGATGCATTAGAATTGCTTACTGTTTAGGAATATGATGTAAAAGTTACTCTATCGCACTGTTTGTTGTGCTGGGCTTGATAAGAGCAGATTTGGGGTTGGTATGTAAGATAATGGATCTATTACTTGTTCTAATACGTGTTGAATAAGGGAATTTGTCTTAGATGTTGCTGTTTTAGGGGTGTTTTATAATTGGTTGTTTGATTGAACGATACAGTGCAGCTATACAAAGGGGTTTATTTATACGCTTGGTACAAGTACACATTTTTTCTTATGTCATAAAATTACACTATAACAAAACGCATAGGTGGATGGTAGAAATGAAGTAGCACCATACAAGGGGAATTATTATGGCTGGCTGATTAAATTTTCAAAGACTAAGAGGCAACAAGTTCCCATATGAGTACAATTGAGGGTGAATGTGTAGAATTTGGCGACATCAAGTATCCACAAGGGGACAATTTGAGAGGTGTATTCGTAAAATTGGCGACATAAAGTACTCATAGGGAGACGTTTGTAGGCGTATACATAAAATTGGGGTGAAAGCGGGGTTTGTAGTTGTACATTAGACAAGAATAAATGAAAAAGTTTAAGTTTGAAATAAATTATAAAAAGAATAAATGTTAAAAAAAAAAGTTAAAATACAATTTAAAAAGCAAAATGTAAAAAAAAAAAAAAAAAAAAAGTTTAAAAAGAAAAATGTAAAAATAAAAAAAGTTTAAGTGTGAATTAAAAACTAAAAGGTTAAGTAAGAAAAAAAAAATAACTAAAAGTGAAAAAAAAATTTTAAAAGTGAAAAAAAATATATATATATTTATATAAAAAATATTTGAAAAAAGTTTAAGTGTGAAATAAATTATAAAACTAATAAATGTAAAATAAAAAGTTTACGTGTGAAATAGATTATAAAAAGTATAAATGTAAAAAAATAAATAAAAAGTTTAAGTGAAAAATATAATGTAAAGATAAAAAAGTTAAAAAACAGTAACTGTAAAATAAAAAAAAAAGTTTGTATAAAATGAACTTTTAAAAGAAAAATGAAAAAAAAAAGTAAAAACAATATATATAAAAAAAGTTTTAAGTGTAAAAATAAAATTAAAAAAAAAAAAATTAAAAAAAAAAAATTTACAAACGAAAAATATGAAAAAAAAAAGAAACGTTAAAAGAAAATTGCTAAATGTAAAAAAGAAATGTGTTAAATGTAAAAGATTAACCATCATAAGTTTTTTACCCGAATCGACCCAAAGCCATATGGTGTTACGGAACGTACTAGCCCCATATAGGCACAGATGCCCGTGGTGAGTTCTGTGAATGGTCTACCCACTAATCAAACGACAAGTACCACAATTACATTAAATAATTAGCAACAAAAAAAAGCAGGAAATACTACTATAGATATAAAAAATATTAACAAAGTATCGAAAATAGAACCAAAGGTAACTAATAAATCTGTATAGAATGAGTGTCTATAAATGTATAAGAGAAACCAATGTATATATTTCTACTAAAATGTTGACACATATACTAAATTTTTAACAAATTAAGTCAAATATTTGCGAAATAGAGAAAATAATACATACTTTTTAAAATTGTATCAAATAGTCTATGAATGGATAAAAAAAAATATCATGACATGTATTAAAAAAAAAATTAAAATAATGGACTTACGTGTAACACATTAAGTTAAGAAATTTATACTTATCAAAGAAAGTAACGTAAGTCATATAAAAAAAAAAACCTGTAGTTAAGTACAATTGTTAATTGAATATGCTACAAAATATTGTCAAATTACACCATTTTTAGTGATAGGACAAGCAAACTTGTTAAAATGTCATATAATTATCAAAAATATTATACAAAGTACGAATTTAAAAAAAAAAAAGTAAATGCAAAAAGAAAAAAAAGTTTAAGTGTAAAATAAAATGTAAAAAAAAATAAATGTAAAAAATAAAAAAAAGTTTAATAAAAAAAAAAGTTAAAAAATAATAAAAAAAAAATTTAAGTGTAAAATACAATTTAAAAAAAAAATGTAAAAAGAAAAAAGTTTAATAAAAATTACATGTAAAAAGAAAAAAGTAAAAAAAAAAAAAAAAAGAAAAAAAAAAGTTAAAAAAGAAAAAAAAAAAGTTAAAAAAGAAATAAAAAGTTAAAAAAGAAAAAAAGTTAAAAAAGAAAAAAAAAGTTTAAAAAGAAAAAAAAAAGTTTAAAAAGAAAAAAAAAGTTTAAAAAGAAAAAAAAAATTAAAAAAGAAAAAAAAATTAAAAAAGAAAAAAAAATTTAAAAAGAAAAAAAAATTAAAAAAAAGAAAAAAAATTTTAAAAAAAAAAAAAAGTTAAAAAAGAAAAAAAAAAAGAAAAAAAAAGTTTAAAAAAAAATAGTTAAAGTGTAAAATACAATTTAAAAAAAAAAATGAAAACATAAAAAATTTAAAAAAAAAAATGTAAGTGTAAAATTACATTTTAAAAGAAAATGTGAAAATAGAAAAAAAAGTAAAAAGAAAATTGCTAAAAGTAAAAAAAAATAAAGGTGTAAAATGTTAAATAAAAAGACCTTAAGTGTAAAAAATAGAAGAAAAAAGTTTAAGTGTAAAATATTACTCATCATAAGCTTTTTACTCGTATCCACCCAAAGTTATATGGCGTTACGGAGCGTACTAGCCCCATATAGGCGCAGATTCCTTGGTGAGTTCTGTGAATGGTCTACCCACTAATCAAACGATAAGTACAATAATTATATTAAAATATTAGCAAAAAAAAAAAGCAGAAAATACTAATATAGATATAAAAAATATTATCAAAGTATAGAAAATAGAACCAAGAATAACTAATAAATCTGTATACAATGGGTGTCTATAAATGTATAAGAGAAACCAATGTTTATATCTCTACTAAAATGTTGACACATATACTAAATGTTTAATAAATTAACTCATATATTTGCGAAATAGAAAAAATGGTACATACTTTTTAAAATTGTATCAAATAGTCTATGAATGGATAAAAAAAAAATTGTATATATAATTTTTAATTGTATCTATAAAAGGATAAAAAAAATCATGACATGTATTAAAATAATGGACTTACGCGTGACAGTTTAAGTTAAAAAATTTATATTTACCAAAGAAATTAACATAAGTTATTATAAAAAAAAAACTGTAATTAAGTATAATTGTTAATTGAATATGCTACAAAATATTGCCAAGTTATTCCATGGTAGTGATTTAACAACCAAACACTTTGTCTTTAAAGATTACGATAACGCAGTTTTAGAAACTAACATAGGGGCAAATGTGTATAATTATCATAAAATACTTCACATTACTGTTAAAATGTCATATAATTATCAAATATATTATACAAAGTAAGAAAAATATTACTTAATATGTTAAAATATTACCAATAGTACATGCCCAACAGATCAAAATGACCTTCAGCACCCTACGACACATGAAAACTTACGGAGATTAACAGCAATCTTGCCTCAAAAAATAAAACCAATAGTGTGCTGCTAAGGATAAAATGTCAAGTACACACCCAGTGTAGGAGATGTATACAAATAATATTGTTGAATTATTAACAAAGTGATTTCATTAATACTAAAATAAGGTCTTTGTTACAATAATATATATATATATGGAAATTAAGTTCTTATTAGTGAAATTTATGTAATATTTTTAGACTGCTTTGTTCAATTTATAATATGTAGGTAGAATTTTTACATAAAAAACCCCTTTGTGTTTATCAAAAATATTTCACAAATTAAGAAGAAGAATACCTAAGGAAGGTCTTTGCACATGATTATAGTACAAAACCATGTGGATTTACATCAATTTTACCAGGAACAAGGGGGTCAGTATACGGCTATGAGTCAAATAGTCAATTTTAAAACCACATTCAGGCATTTGTGTTATTAATGCCTGAATGTGGTTTTAAAATTGACTATTTGACTCATAGCCGTATACTGACCCCCTTGTTCCTGGTAAAATTGATGTAAATCCACATGGTTTTGTACTATAATCATGTGCAAAGACCTTCCTTAGGTATTCTTCTTCTTAATTTGTGAAATATTTTTGATAAACACAAAGGGTTTTTTTATGTAAAAATTCTACCTACATATTATAAATTGAACAAAGCAGTCTAAAAATATTACATAAATTTCACTAATAAGAACTTAATTTCCATATATATATATATTATTGTAACAAAGACCTTATTTTAGTATTAATGAAATCACTTTGTTAATAATTCAACAATATTATTTGTATACATCTCCTACACTGGGTGTGTACTTGACATTTTATCCTTAGCAGCACACTATTGGTTTTATTTTTTGAGGCAAGATTGCTGTTAATCTCCGTAAGTTTTCATGTGTCGTAGGGTGCTGAAGGTCATTTTGATCTGTTGGGCATGTACTATTGGTAATATTTTAACATATTAAGTAATATTTTTCTTACTTTGTATAATATATTTGATAATTATATGACATTTTAACAGTAATGTGAAGTATTTTATGATAATTATACACATTTGCCCCTATGTTAGTTTCTAAAACTGCGTTATCGTAATCTTTAAAGACAAAGTGTTTGGTTGTTAAATCACTACCATGGAATAACTTGGCAATATTTTGTAGCATATTCAATTAACAATTATACTTAATTACAGTTTTTTTTTTATAATAACTTATGTTAATTTCTTTGGTAAATATAAATTTTTTAACTTAAACTGTCACGCGTAAGTCCATTATTTTAATACATGTCATGATTTTTTTTATCCTTTTATAGATACAATTAAAAATTATATATACAATTTTTTTTTTATCCATTCATAGACTATTTGATACAATTTTAAAAAGTATGTACCATTTTTTCTATTTCGCAAATATATGAGTTAATTTATTAAACATTTAGTATATGTGTCAACATTTTAGTAGAGATATAAACATTGGTTTCTCTTATACATTTATAGACACCCATTGTATACAGATTTATTAGTTATTCTTGGTTCTATTTTCTATACTTTGATAATATTTTTTATATCTATATTAGTATTTTCTGCTTTTTTTTTTTGCTAATATTTTAATATAATTATTGTACTTATCGTTTGATTAGTGGGTAGACCATTCACAGAACTCACCAAGGAATCTGCGCCTATATGGGGCTAGTACGCTCCGTAACGCCATATAACTTTGGGTGGATACGAGTAAAAAGCTTATGATGAGTAATATTTTACACTTAAACTTTTTTCTTCTATTTTTTACACTTAAGGTCTTTTTATTTAACATTTTACACCTTTATTTTTTTTTACTTTTAGCAATTTTCTTTTTACTTTTTTTTCTATTTTCACATTTTCTTTTAAAATGTAATTTTACACTTACATTTTTTTTTTTTAATTTTTTATGTTTTCATTTTTTTTTTTAAATTGTATTTTACACTTTAACTATTTTTTTTTAAACTTTTTTTTTCTTTTTTAATTTTTTTTTTTTTTTAAATTTTTTTTCTTTTTTTTAATTTTTTTTTTTCTTTTTAAATTTTTTTTTCTTTTTTAATTTTTTTTTTCTTTTTAAACTTTTTTTTTCTTTTTAAACTTTTTTTTTTCTTTTTAAACTTTTTTTTTCTTTTTTAACTTTTTTTCTTTTTTAACTTTTTATTTCTTTTTTAACTTTTTTTTTCTTTTTTAACTTTTTTTTTTTTTTTTTTTTTTTTTACTTTTTTCTTTTTACATGTAATTTTTATTAAACTTTTTTCTTTTTACATTTTTTTTTTAAATTGTATTTTACACTTAAATTTTTTTTTTATTATTTTTTAACTTTTTTTTTTATTAAACTTTTTTTTATTTTTTACATTTATTTTTTTTTACATTTTATTTTACACTTAAACTTTTTTTTCTTTTTGCATTTACTTTTTTTTTTTTAAATTCGTACTTTGTATAATATTTTTGATAATTATATGACATTTTAACAAGTTTGCTTGTCCTATCACTAAAAATGGTGTAATTTGACAATATTTTGTAGCATATTCAATTAACAATTGTACTTAACTACAGGTTTTTTTTTTTTATATGACTTACGTTACTTTCTTTGATAAGTATAAATTTCTTAACTTAATGTGTTACACGTAAGTCCATTATTTTAATTTTTTTTTTAATACATGTCATGATATTTTTTTTTATCCATTCATAGACTATTTGATACAATTTTAAAAAGTATGTATTATTTTCTCTATTTCGCAAATATTTGACTTAATTTGTTAAAAATTTAGTATATGTGTCAACATTTTAGTAGAAATATATACATTGGTTTCTCTTATACATTTATAGACACTCATTCTATACAGATTTATTAGTTACCTTTGGTTCTATTTTCGATACTTTGTTAATATTTTTTATATCTATAGTAGTATTTCCTGCTTTTTTTTGTTGCTAATTATTTAATGTAATTGTGGTACTTGTCGTTTGATTAGTGGGTAGACCATTCACAGAACTCACCACGGGCATCTGTGCCTATATGGGGCTAGTACGTTCCGTAACACCATATGGCTTTGGGTCGATTCGGGTAAAAAACTTATGATGGTTAATCTTTTACATTTAACACATTTCTTTTTTACATTTAGCAATTTTCTTTTAACGTTTCTTTTTTTTTTCATATTTTTCGTTTGTAAATTTTTTTTTTTTAATTTTTTTTTTTTTAATTTTATTTTTACACTTAAAACTTTTTTTATATATATTGTTTTTACTTTTTTTTTTCATTTTTCTTTTAAAAGTTTATTTTATACAAACTTTTTTTTTTATTTTACAGTTACTGTTTTTTAACTTTTTTATCTTTACATTATATTTTTCACTTAAACTTTTTATTTATTTTTTTACATTTATACTTTTTATAATCTATTTCACACGTAAACTTTTTATTTTACATTTATTAGTTTTATAATTTATTTCACACTTAAACTTTTTTCAAATATTTTTTATATAAATATATATATATTTTTTTTCACTTTTAAAATTTTTTTTTCACTTTTAGTTATTTTTTTTTTCTTACTTAACCTTTTAGTTTTTAATTCACACTTAAACTTTTTTTATTTTTACATTTTTCTTTTTAAACTTTTTTTTTTTTTTTTTTTTTACATTTTGCTTTTTAAATTGTATTTTAACTTTTTTTTTTAACATTTATTCTTTTTATAATTTATTTCAAACTTAAACTTTTTCATTTATTCTTGTCTAATGTACAACTACAAACCCCGCTTTCACCCCAATTTTATGTATACGCCTACAAACGTCTCCCTATGAGTACTTTATGTCGCCAATTTTACGAATACACCTCTCAAATTGTCCCCTTGTGGATACTTGATGTCGCCAAATTCTACACATTCACCCTCAATTGTACTCATATGGGAACTTGTTGCCTCTTAGTCTTTGAAAATTTAATCAGCCAGCCATAATAATTCCCCTTGTATGGTGCTACTTCATTTCTACCATCCACCTATGCGTTTTGTTATAGTGTAATTTTATGACATAAGAAAAAATGTGTACTTGTACCAAGCGTATAAATAAACCCCTTTGTATAGCTGCACTGTATCGTTCAATCAAACAACCAATTATAAAACACCCCTAAAACAGCAACATCTAAGACAAATTCCCTTATTCAACACGTATTAGAACAAGTAATAGATCCATTATCTTACATACCAACCCCAAATCTGCTCTTATCAAGCCCAGCACAACAAACAGTGCGATAGAGTAACTTTTACATCATATTCCTAAACAGTAAGCAATTCTAATGCATCCAATTGTGATCAAGGTGAGATCCCTCCTTCTAGTCATAACGATATGATATTTTCCCTCTTAAAATAATAATTTTACGTATGATGTGAAAAACATTTAGAGAACACATTACTTTTAGAAAAAGTTTAATTAACCGTAATACAAGGTTTTGGTTCCCAAGGTTCTTTTTCAAAGTATCAGCTTTCATATTAATTACTTTTTTTTCATCCACTGAGACTGATTTCCGTTATATAAATTGTAATTTAAACGTATATTGTTATAAACATTATTTTCATAGAACCCCAGACTGTCATTTTTTATACCCTTAGTACACATGTCAAAAGGTAAAAAAAGCTTTACTTATTAATCTGGTCTACCTTCCTGTACACGATGGTATGTTATTTACCCCCATAGGATGATTCCTCATAGAGTTATATTGCGAAATTATATGCTGGAGTTGGTCACATAAAATATATTTTTCTAAAACCATTCTTGCAAAATTCTTTTCTTTTGTACTAACCATAGTTAAAATATATACACTACTGTCATTCCCTTTAACATAAGTTCATTGTGCAGCTCTAGTGGGACGTAATTGCTCTCACTGAGTTAATTTTTTTGGCACAGATGTATACGTAAATAAAATATATGTAAAATATAAATGAGTAATAAAATATAAATAAATATTAAAATATGTATGAAATATATGAATAATAAAATATATATAAATATTAAAATATATATAAAATATAAATGAATAATAAAATATAGAAGTTAAAATATAAATGAATAATAAAATATAGAAGTTAAAATATAATTAAATATTAAAAATAAATGTAAAAATATAAATAATAAAATACAAATAAATATCAAAATATAAATAAATATTAAAATATAATAAATATTAAAATAAGAATATTAGTTTAATTCTATCATATTTTATTTACTTTCACAGTTTTTTCACAGCTCACAGTTTTTTCAACAACCAACCATTCCTAACATTATACCTATGATGTCACAACCCACAGCTTATAATTAAAAATGTATAGATGCTGTGCGTCGCAAATTTCCACCAATACCCAAATAAAAACGCAAAATAACAAAAAAGCAACTTTCATGTCACATGACACTCCATAGACATCACTTACTGACACCTGATTGGTTCTTCATGATGTCATTCTTAAACAAGCATATGATTGGTCCGTTCCCCTACATGCAGCGTTGTCTTGCGGTTACAAGCAGAACTAGTAAAACCTTCCCCCACCTGCGTGTGACGTCACTTACTGACACCTGATTGGTTGTTCATGAGGTCATCCTCACACAAGAACCTGATTGGTCCGTTCCCGTACATACACGTTGAGACACGGTGGGACATGCCCATCGGCAGCGCTGCGATGAGTCATCGACACCTGTTCCCATGCCCCCTGCGTGTGACGTCACTTACTGTCACCTGATTGGTTGAGGTCATCTCCATTAGGCCACGCCCCCGCGGCTTGACAGACGAGATCCGCCCTGATCCGCCAGCAGCACCACCAAAATCCGCACAGCACCACCAAGATCCGCCAAAGATCCGCAGAAATCCTCATTATTCCTCACAAATCCTCACAGATCCTTAATTATTCCTCACAGATCCTCAATTATTCTTCATTATTCCTCAGAAATCCTCAATTATTCCTCATTATTCCTCACAGATCCTCCCTGATTCTCACAGCACCACCAAACTCCACAGAGCACCGCCAAAATCCACAGATCACCGCCAAAATCCGCACAGCACCACCAAGATCCGCTAAAGATCCGCCAAAATCCACAGAAATCCACCAAAATCCGCACAGCACCGCGGCTTAGAATCGGCCTTTTTACACTACTCATGTATTTGAAGCTAGCAAAGTTAGAAAATTCCAATGTTAAAAAAATTTCAATTAAATAATTACTAAATTACAATATTACTAAAATTTTAAAAAATATTACCTGTAAAAAAATAACATATTACTGCCGAAATAAAGCGTTTTCTTTATGCTGAAACGTAAAAATTGTAAATGATAACAGAACTTATTACAAGATGCATTTTTGAAAAGAACTTGACGTCGGCTTTTTCTACCGTGTTCATGTGCCACCCTTTTTGAAGTGAGCAAATGTCGACGTCTGAACTTTTATTCCAACTGCCCGGTCGGCGAGAGCGGCTTCGAAAGCTAATACGTGTTCCCCGCTTTTAACTTGCATCAATTCCTTTTGCACGACGGATGAAATTGATGATATTTTCAAAAGACTTTTATAAGGAACGTAACTGGCAACCGTTCGATCACGAGCTCGCCACAAATTGTCAAGTCCACGTAGATATTCGAACTCGCAATCCTTTAACTTTGGTTGGTTTGGTTAATTAAAGTCGTACTAGAGTTGCACAGTGGGCGTTTGGCGACGGTTCGGGGCCTATCTCAAAGGAAAGACCTGTATTGCCTCGTATTTTTTAACCGTGGTCAGATGACGAGATCTACACCTGAGTTGGCACCCGACGCAACCTCAATAGGCGTCAGGACATTGAACCCCGATTACATTTATCGTGCACCAATCCCATATACACGCCAGTGCAATTTTTTGGATGTTCTGGACTACTTTCTAGTATTTTTGTATTGATTCTGGCAATCCTGCGATCGCAATATCCCTTCTTTTTTACTTTTCTTTGTCAAGTCCACTGCACAGGCTCGAACCAGCAATCATCTGATTACAAGCTGAACGCCTTTATCCACTGGGCAATTAGAGGTTCCTTCAACTTTAACACTTTGGGAAAGATCCCGAACTACCACCCAAAGCCCATTGTGCAGCTTTAAGCTGACGTTATTTAAGCCAACCCAACCCTAAATGATTTAATTCACAGTTAAAAAAAAATGAATGTATAAATGTAACTTTCTTGAATTAAGAAAAAATGAGCCCCAGTTGCTCAGTGGATAAGGCGTTCAGCTACTAATCAGAGGATTGGTGGTTCGAATCAGCGCGATGGACTTGACAAAGAAAAGTAAAAAAAGTAGTGATCTTGCTATCGGAGGGTTGCCAGTTTCGCTATAAAAATACTAGAAAGTCGTCCAGAACATCCAATAAATTATACTGTATACGGGACTGGTGCACGATAAATCTGATAGGGGTCTAATGTCCTGACGCCTATTGAGGTTGCGTCGGGTGCCAGCTCAGGTGTTGTCCTCTTCATCTGACCATGGTTCAAAAATACGAGAAGTAGTGATCTTGCGATCGGAGAATTGCCAGCTTCGCTACAAAAATACTAGAAGGTCGTCAAGAATATCCAACAAATTGTACTGGCGTGTATACGGGACTGGTGCACGATAAATCTGATCGGGGTCCAAAGTCCCGACGTCTATTGATGGCGTTGGGTGCCAGTTCAGGTGTTTCCTCGTCATCTGACCATGGTTCTAAAATAACGAGGTGCCTGTATGAATGTGTGTGTGAATGTGTATGTGTTCCCGGGTCTTTCCTCCGAGATTGACCCCGAACCGTCGCCAATAGCCCACTGTGCAGCTCTAGTGCGTTAATTAAAAACAAACCAAAACCAAACTTGAATTAAAATATTTATTTTAGGTTCCAAACAACGCAATGTAGTCCACGGCCGAGAGCGTCAAGAAAGGGATCTTTATTTTAAAATGTCATTATACCGGCGCCGCGCGCGTTTCTTGACTCACCTTTTCGTCACTAGAAGGCGCCATAAAAAAAAAAGACGACTCACTTCGCTTCCCTTCTTTTCCATATTTCTTCCCATTTTGTGAGCGATATTTCTCATTTTATTAATAAATCCTCCGCGACTTCAGAACCTTATGTAGATCGCGCGTGTTTCCTGTGCTCGCGAAGAAAACGCAAAAACAAACATGGGAAGAAGAAGAAGAAAAAGGCTCGCACCCTAGCGCCAAAATAAACATCGAAAGTAGATGGCTGGCTATAAATACTGCCTCGATTCATTTTTGGGCTAAGGCTAACAAGCGTTATGGAATGGACGCTCCCCACTTTTTATTATTATTATTATTATTATTATTCAAGGTTCTACTCTTTTTTTCCCGCGCAAACCCGAAACGGGTATCCTAAATTATAAACAAACCCCCGCACAGAGTTCCGCACAATGGGCACATTGAGAGCGCCCCATCCATTCCCAGCCATCACCGTACTTTTGTTTTGGGAAGCTCATTCCCTTTATTTATGTCGCACCTTGCGTAATTTACTGTTGAAGTGGAGGAAAACAACTAAATTCTTGCCATGTGTTTCCCGCGTTCTCCTGTAATTTACAGCTTTTAAGGCCTGATCCCTGGAAGCTTTCTAATTGGCAATTACGCAAGAGGGCTTCTTCGGTTCGATGCTGCCACCTTCTCCTTTTTAAAATGCGCGCGAAACACCGTGCGATAATGTGTTTTGTGATAATTGATCATTTTAATTGTTGCCCTTTGTGTAATTTATGGAGCTATAAAATGAGCAGTAAATCTTGCTCCTAATTTTTAACAAAGTCCTCCAGGTATTTGCCACCCATGGTGGTTCGAAATAGTTTGGTAACTCCAAACGGTTCTCTAAACAAATAAAATTGTTAATTGGCATTTAAAATAATTATGTTTTATTTTATTCGATTTACGCCGCACTACAACTGATAAACATGTATTTTTTTTATCGAATCTGTATTGAGGAAAGACCCGAGAACATTGCGTCATAATGATTCTCGGCGCCGCTAAATTTTATCGTGGGCCAAATGAATAAAAAAAAAGTCGATTTGCTACTCCCGGCCGATTAAAAGTAGGTCTTTTGTTCGAAAATGCCAATTTAAAACTGCTCCCTAACTGCACCTGAAACTTCTCAATTTAATTAAAGGCACCATAACTATCAAATACAAAACTATCAATGCACTGACCTGATGATTTGACTCTTCTAATTTAAGCAGTTCCGTAAAAAACCGTGGATTTGAAAAAAATATTTTGTTGTATTCTTCCGCTTCCGTTCGAAATTGCCGTTACATTTAAAATTATAGTTAAATTCGAAATTACCGTATGATCACTATATAAATAACACAAAATATGTATGATCAAAATATGTAAAATTCACGGACGCTCCATTTTGCCCCTGTAAAAAGGATTTCATAGTAAATGCTATGACAATGCAGGAAAATCATTTTACAGTGTCCAAGACGTCGTGTCGTTGTGTTTACATGCGGCTTCACTTAAGAAATGAAGTAAACAATTTATAAGATATCTGCAAACTTTTAGCGCTCGTAGCAAATTTTAATTATTTGTAATTAATTGATGTATTCCCGGTTTCACAAGAGTTTAAAATTTTTACCCTATTGGTTCATTTTTCCCGTTTATTCTTTTATTTCCTCTAAGGCAAAATAACTGGTCTATTGTTCAGACAACTCCGGGTACATCTCCGAATATTTGACGCATAATTGTCAGAAATTTTTATTTCGCCAAAGCCATTTTTGACCGTCAGCTTTCAATTGTTTATTACAATAAATATATATTAATTTATTTTAAAGTATTTGATTATTGTCAAGATATTACGATTATCAATCTAGATACTATTTTTTTAAATGATCATTTAAAAAAAATAGCTTCTAGCGGTACGATAAAAAAAAACGATAGAGACAGATAAAAAATTTCCTGCCAAATTAGGTGCCTTGAAGATGATTAAAAATTTCAATTATATATTTTTCATTAAATGTAACGTAAATTTAAAAAAAATCTCATGCATTTCTGAAAATAGTGGTTTTCCTTGTATTGTGCGCCTGACAAATGTGTCATCTAGTTTTTCCATCTCAGAAATATTGAAAAACTTATATTCATATAAATTTGCATAAGGCAGTCTTTAACAAAATTAACTTATATATATATATATATATATATATATATATATATATATATATATATATATATATATATATATATATATATATATATATATATATATATATATATATATATATATATATATATATAAATTCCTGTAACCATCCTCTTTTCAATCCATGAACCCCTTTTAAAATTCCGTAACGCCTATTCCTTTAAATAACTAAGTAAAGTGTGCCTTTTCCCTCATGTTCCTAAAACTTTCTTTTTCCCAAAACAAATCACTTGGTTCCCACGATTTCTGCAAAGCTCATTACCCACACGCATATTTTCCTCATTCCCCGTCACTTCAAAGTTAAAAAGCACCCTTTTTCCCTATAGGATCCCCCACCCGATCAACAACTCTGTTTCCGACACGATAATAATTCCCTATTTTCCCTCTTCATATCATGCAACAAATCCCTATGTGATGTCACTCCTTGCTTTGCTCTGGTCATGTGAAGATGTGCTGGCTCTGAGAATAAACTCGATTTGTGTTTTACTACTACTCGGCTCGACCCTGATTTAATGCCACGACTGCAAACTAACCTAATGGATGCGTACCACAGACACAGACTCTTTCATTTATTATTATAGATTTTACTAAAGGGTTATCAACATGAGTATCACAAAGCATCCGCATCCAGAGAGCTAAACTCGAGTGAACTTTAACCATCTCCATCCATCCGGAAGACATTTCTCGATCCCGTCCCGATCTGGCCCGAAATAGACCTGTCACCGATAGAACGTGCAAAATCCCTTCCCACTTGGGGGGGGGGGGTATCAAGGGGGTGTCACAGAACAAGAGGGGGTCAGCAAACAACGCACGATACCTCCACGCGTGAATGGCACGCGCCTCGTCAACATGCCCTGCCCTATTTATAGAGCCTCTGGAACGTGGAAGGCACGTGGAAAGGAAAGAGTTAAAGGCATGCGCTATGGAGTTGTTTATTCCGTGCATCATATCCTCTGTGTTCGTGTTTGTTGAGGGGTTGTAATAAGTTTAGAAGTTCTGGAAGCGTTGAACTACAGAAATAGTTGTCATATTCTAAATTTGGTTTGTTTCGTGTTTAGAGAAAATAAAAATTCAAATTTATATATAAAACGTTAATAGGATTGGGGTTAGTTTGGTTTGGTTTTATTAATTAACGTCGCACTAGAGCTGCACAGTGGGCTATTGGCGACGGTTCGGGGCCCTATTTCGAAGGAAAGGACCCGGGAACGATACCTCGTATTTTTGAACCATGGTCAGATGACGAGGAAACACCTGAACTGGCATCCAACGCCTTCAATAGACGTCGGGACTTTGGACCCCAATCAGATTTATCGTGCACCAGTCCCGTATATACCCTGTTTTGCGGATGTTCTGGACGACTTTTCTAGTATTTTGTAGCGAAGCTGGCAACCCTCCGATCACAAGATCACTACTTTTTACTTTTCTTTGTCAAGTCCATCGCCTGGCATCGAACCGAGAACCTTCGTATTCCCAGCTGACGCAATTTTATATATTTTTTTTTACACTCTCATAGAGATGGTGAGCGTTAAAAGTTTTCATGGTAGTTTTCAAATGTAAAAACCACCTATGGTATTTACTTGAAGAAGGAACAAAAATACGTGGTATGCTTTTTAAAATTGAAAAGTTTTCATTGTTGTAACGCTATTTCAGCATTTTCATTTAACTTAGAAAATTTTATATTAGACTACTCTGCCGTCATAAGGTTAAAGGCCTTAATTTTTTTTTTAATTAATTTTTTTAGCTTCTCCGATTTGTTCTTAGAAGATAAACCTTTTTATGACATAAAATTCATAAATCAAATGCAATGGTGAGTTATAGTGAAATTTATATTGGCCCTAACAGCAGTACAAGTTGGTTTTTGATAAAAGAAGGCCCTATATGACAAGTAAATACTAAAAACCTTTAAATCCATGATGTGTTGTATATAGAAAAACATGGTAAACATACATGGTAAATGAAAATATAGTTAGCACCAAATTAAAATTTTGTACATACAAAAAACTACTTTTAGACAATTAAAACCCTTTTAAAGTATCACAATTTTAATGCAGGTGATAAATCTGTCTGTTCTTGTTCCATATACAGTTTTGCATTTTGAGTTAGGACCTTATTTCTTATAACAGCAGTAATGTACAACGTATAATAAAAATTAAAATTTTAACAAATTTAAACGAAACAGAAACAAAAAACAACAACAAATAGCATTAATTATTTAAAATATCTTCTCTTTCAACCAAAAAAAAAATCATTTTAAAACCACCAAATTGGCGATTTCTCAACAAACGTGGCTGCACTGAATCTATAACCAAAAAGGTCAAACGCACAACGTTTCCGCGACGTGTTAAAGACGTCACGGTAGGAGTCACGCCAATTTGGATCGGGTTCGGGTGACTAAAGGGGTGGGTGAGGTATAATTTGGAAATTTACAAAAGATTCTTGTGGTCGAGGGGGGGGGGGGGATATAAATAGGACGTGGGGGTTGCTGGTGTTTCCGGAGGGGAAGGGGTATTGTTTATTTACATTGGGTAATTTCGTCTTGGTGTTTCGAGCTTCACTTGGAAGAGGGCTCGTTTCATGTAAACAGAGAAAAGTTGTTTTCGAAATAATGGATTTTTTTTCTTCCGTCTGTATTCTTTAACACTGGAAATAAACATGAACTGTGCGTCATAATTTCGTTTCCTTAAAAGAAGGCCCTATATGAAGAAGGCCCTATAGAAGGCCCTAAAGCAAAGTGGTTAAACCATAGAGTAATGATACAAATAGAGGAATAAAAATGCTGATTTCCGTGTGTCCATCATTGAAACCACGTGATAGGTGGAAATGCCAATTCATTCATGCGCCAATATTACTTGACAGGCCTTGGCGACTTTAAGAACTAAACGAGATCGAAGTAATGTAATACGGTTTCGTGTTTAATTTTGTATTTAAATATAGTTTTTTTTTTGAACGAGTGCCACAATTTAAGGGAGTTTAACAGATATATTAAGGAGATTTTTCTTACTTTGTAGTTTTGAAATAATTGCATTACGTTTTTATGTAAGAAATTTACCATAAGCGAAGTTCTTTCAATTGTTATTTTGTATACTGCAATAAGAAAATATGAACAATAAAACCTTAGAAATATAAAGAGTTTCGCTTCTTCGAGTATTGAACACAAATAAAATATTTTCGTTTCGTTAATGAAGAGGAAATATTTAGCGCATATTGTTTGAAAATAAATAAATACGTACATATATGTTAAAAAGTTGAATACGGACAGAACTCCTTATCACCAAAACAGAAGAAAGTGTGCCAAATTTGAAACTCCTGCAGATGTCTGAACGCCAAATGTGGCAGCGCTATAACCACGTGATGTGAGTTTTTCTTTGTCAATGTTGACACCGCGGCCTTACGAGAGTCTGGTATTGAAGGCGTTCTCTATTTAATATTACAACTCTCTGTGGTAAACTGGTTAAATATATCTATATTTTTCTAACTATTATCAATTTAGTTTACTTAACGATAGTATTTTTGACGTGAATATGTCTTTACAATCGGTACGGGTGATTGCAGCAAGGAGTCGTAACCAAAAGGTCGAACGCACGACGTGTTAAAGACGTCACGGTAGGAGTAACCTAAAAAGAGAGATTCTTCAAACCCCATAGTCTTCAAGTCTCAAATACCCTTGCATGCTGAACTTTTTTTTGTCGAATTCTTCAAAAAGAACTATTTTGGCATTAAAAAAATAATAGTTATTCTTCCTTGTTTATTTTTAGGGTTTTCTGTGCAACAAGCTATATGAAGGGCTGATAATACAAATCTCTTTTCCCAATATTTAAATAACTACGAACAAACAAATTAAAAGTGTTACACAAAGCGTGGAACAACACTGAGATAGATGAATAATATTTCCCAATGCTATCAATAGGAAAAAGAATCTTTGAAACATATTTCTTGTACTCCACTGCAAGACTTTGCGATAAACTTAAGTATATGGGGGCACTCGCCAAAACAGTTTTTGATCGCCAACTTTGTTACAATTTCGGAAATCAATGATTTGCAGCATTTACTAGCTCGAACCAATCAGAGACTATAAATAAACCTTTCACTGATACAATTTTATGGTTTGGTTTTGTTTTGTTAATTAACGTCGCACTAGAGCTGCACAGTGGGCTATTGGCGACGGTTCGGAGTCAATCTCGAAGGAAAGACCCGGGAACACATACACATTCACACATACATTCATACACACATTCATACATGCACCTCGTTATTTTAGAACCATGGTCAGATGACGAGGAAACACCTGAACTGGCACCCAACGCCTTCAATAGACGTCGGGATTTTGGACCCCGATCAGATTTATCGTGCACCCTGATACAATTTGTATAATTATTTTAACAAAAACAACAAATGAACTTTGCAGTACACAAAGAGAAACGCCGATTCCAAAAAATGATTAAAATGTTTACAAAAAATAACATACGAATATGAATGTAAGATTTACGATGATTATGCATGTAAATTTACATCGCGCAAGTACATCGCACAATACCGCCAAATTGAACTGAAATCGTCTTTAGCGACAGCGATTTAGACGCCTCTGGCGGAGTGCCCCACTATTCTGAAGTTTAACCGATAGTGCTTCCATTTTCATGTCACACACTAAAGCGCTATCAAAACTTTGAAACCAAGATAGTATACGTGCTGAGAGATAATTTCGAAAGCCTTTCCCTCTTTGTTGAAAGCCCTTCTGATAGAACAAACTGAAATCTATCCGCAAAGACGAAAAAAGATGTAAAGCATTGAAGGCTCCAACCCAAAGCAACCTTTTTTTTAAAGCTGCCATCTTATTTTTCCTAAAGTTGACTGCCCAATTAAGACTTCCATAGTCAATGGTAAAAATAGCCATTTGTTGTGGGTGAAAACTTGTGTGTTTTTATACGTAAGGGGCGATATAAAAATCCGTCAACGAAATCACGGTTTTCTGTTTATTTTTAGATGACAGGCTTTTTTTGTGTGGATAGTAAAAAGGGTTTATTTCATTTTTGGAGTCGAGCTCAAAATATCCTTATTCAAAAGCAAAAAAAAGTTGCTCTCAAATTTATATGCCATAACAGAGAAATATTTGCCATTTCAAAATGCTTTCACGCCCAGTATATATTTCTCTCGTAGTAACATAGTGATATTCTTCAGTGAGGTAATAATTTACAAGTGCAAAAAGCTCAATGTACTATGATGAAGTTATAAGAAAGTCGTTTAACATTAAATCTTTCAAAATATCTATAATTATGAAAGAAATGGTCTGTCTGTGGCAAACAAAACGCAATATTTCACAGCTCGGATATGTCTGAAAAATTTATATAGATGCTATTAAATCTCTAATTATGCATTGAAGCTAGAAATTTTAAATTTCCATTCAGTTTTCCCGTTTGTAACATTTGAGTAGCTATTTTTGTTAAATGGCCATATGAAAAAAAAAATAGTATTTATATTATTATAAAATCCTAAAATATTGACAGTAATCAAATAATAAAATAAATTAAAGTTGGCGATAAAAAATTACTTTGGCGATAAAAAATTACTTTGGCGATAAAAAATTACTTTGGCGATAAAAAATTACTTTGACGAAATACAGGTTGCTGCAGCCAAGGCCTCCTGAACTACACCAAAAGGTTAACAGATGGCAAGCCATGACTGCGAACTATAAATTGTAATTTAAGAAGCTTCTGCGAAATAACTCTTTCCGACAATTTTGGCTAAACGGGAAAACTACCAGAAAAGCTAACATTCGGCGATGTACTCGGAGATATCTCGATGATGTACCGGAGATGTATAGAGCAGAGAGTTGTAATATTAAATAGAGAGCGCCTTCAATACCAGACTCTCGTAAGGCCGCGATGTCAACATTGAAAAGAAAAACCCACATCACGTGGTTATAGCGCTGCCACATTTGGCGTTCAGACATCTGCAGGAGTTTCAAATTTGGCGCACTTTCTTCTCTTTTGGTGATAAGGAGATCTGTCCGTATTCAACTTTTTAACATATATGTACGTATTTACTTATTTTCAAACAATATGCGCTAAATATTTCCTCTTCATTAACGAAACGGAAATATTTTATTTGTGTTCAATACTCGAAGAAGCGAAACTCTTTATATTTCTCAGGTTTTATTGTTCATATTTTCTTATTGAAGTATACAAAATAACAATTGAAAGAACTTCGCTTACGGTAAATTTTTTACATAAAAGCGTAATGCAATTATTTCAAAACTACAAAGTAAGAAAAATCTCCTTAATATATCTGTTAAACTCCCTTAAATTGTGCCACTCGTTCAAAAAAAACTATATTTAAATACAAAATTAAACAAAACCATATTACAATACTTCGATCTCGTTTAGTTCTTAATGTCGCCAAGGCCTGACAAGTAATACTGGCGCATGAATGAATTGGCATTTCCACATATCACGTGGTTTCAATGATGGACACACGGAAATCAGCATTTTTATTTCTCTATTTGTATCATTAGTCTATGGTATAGACCAGTTATTTTGCAAACGAGAACATAAAAGAGAAGGAATAAACAGGGAGAAATCACCAATGAGATTACGTATTTCTAACGCTTGTGAAACCGCGGGTTAAAACTAGTTTTAGATAATGAAGCTGTTATCATTAAGATGAATAGACTTGCCTTAGAACATTCGCAATAATTTCAATTCCGCAATAGCTATCTTTTATAGTGACAACAAATGAATACTACCTTAATATACTAACTGGATGATTCTAAATCAAACAATAGATAGGGCGTACTTGGACAATAAAAACCGTCGCCTCCACATTAATTCTGTTTAGCATACAAACATATTCTTCGCCAATGCACCATTTGCATACCGCCACTCTTTCGTTATTATTATTACAGTTGGCGTCCTCGATTGGCGAACAAGGCTGCAATATCACCTTCGAACATGGTAATAAAATGGTTTTACCACCGCATTTGCATCCCAGCGGTTAATCTCCACTTTATTGTGATTGTTGGTAAACGAGCCCATGATAAATAATGATAAGATCTCTCTCGCCAGATTAGCCGTGGCAGAGATTTGGCGGAAAAAAAACTCTGATTTACGAGATTCGCTCGCCAAGAGAATGGATATCTTTACTTTCGCTTAATCCTACCCGATCTATAAATTAGCATTGTATTGATGGCTTGCAATTCGTTCGCCGTTCGGAATGACAAAACAAAAGATATTGTTGAGTTTTATTAGGAATCGGAAGAATTTTGGAGAAGTTATTTTGAAAGGAAGCTGTTGTCGAATACTGTTTTGTCTTTGTTCTTGTTGCAATGCAATATTCATTGTGATGGCTTACGGTACAATTCGAAACTAAAACAAGCATCCGAACTTCAAGTGAAGAAAATCAAGTGTGAGTAAAATGAACCAATTTAACCCGAGATCAAAATCTAAGGATATAATTTTGACATTGGATATAAATTTGGTAAGGCTCCCATATTAAAAATACCGCATTGATTTGTGAGAGAAAGTTTGGCACAGGACTACTAAAATAATCAAAGGTTTTTCAAGCATGGATTATGGAGATAGATTTAGAAATGTGAATGTGTATACTCTGGAAGAGAGAAGAATATGGGGAGATTTGATTCAACTGTACAAATAAATTAAACAGGGGGATGGGTTTGGATTTTGATATGAGTGATAGAACGAAAGATCATGGCTTTAAATTAAACAAATCACATTTAAATCGGGAAGGAAGAAAACACCATTTCTATAATAGGGTAATAGACAAATGGAACTACTTGCCAGTGAATATTGTTAATTCTACAGGAGTACAGGATTTTAAGAAGAAGTTAGATATTCATTGGAGGATAGTAAGGATATACTAGATGGACCAATCATATTGGGCTTTGAGCCTGATATTTGTCGTCAATATTTGTAAAGTATAATTGGAAATTAACTGAAAAAATGAAAATAAAGTGCTCTGCAAATGAAGTTACATTCCAATAAAATACTAGATGTATAAAATGGAGATATTATTGAAAACAAGAATTTAACTCTAATAAATTCACAATATACTATATTCGTTTATAAATCAATAAGCCATTTAATATCGTAAAATGAAATTATCAATGTTCAACAGGTTACTGTTTGTACAAGTTACTTTGTACTCTCGGGATAGCGCTAATTGAATAGGTTAGATAGAAGACGGGCCAAATCAGATTTATATGAAAATATTTCAAAAGGAAAAAAATGTAAATGATGAACTAAACTTAATATTGCGAGTATGAAAACAGAAAAAATATATTAACCTAGTGGATCAATTCTGGTGCAAATATTTTAAATATTTTGAAATTTCTGATTCCTAAATTCTAAATTACAGTTGGAAGCAAGTCTGGTTCGAAAATGTTAGCTATTTACAAGCCTATTACGCCTTGCAAAGATACGTAATGATTTATACTCCAAGATAAAAATAAATGTGCAAAGAAATATTGTAACCGCAGTAATCAGCAATTCTAAGTAAAATTGATAAAAACACAATAACTTTGCAATACTGTTGCACAGGGTGATCCCAAATAGTTAGGATAGCCCACTGTGCAGCTCTAGTACGACGTTATTTAACCAAACCAAACCAATGAGTTATTATAACTCCATTATCTTACTTTCCATTCTTTTGGCATACCTATTTAAAGTTTCTTTTGTTTAATACTTCTTCAAGTCGTTCTGCTAGTTTAACGGAAAAGGCGCCGGGTTCCGGTGCTTAAGGATATGGGTTCGATTCCCGCTGTCTTGGTTGTAATTGTCGATATTTATTAAAAGTGATTTTTGAAGACTGAATATGTAGGCTAGCATCGGCTCTTTTTATTCATTTATTACCAATTGTACTCATTTTTGAGTACATGTCTCTTTCAAAATTTAAACTTATGTTTTTAGAGCCATGATATGTATCGAATGTACTCAAACATTTAGTACATTTTACTGATTTTTGAGTAGCTATTTTTAACAGTGCAGGGAATTGCAATTGTACTCAAGAAAGACGATGCAATTGTACTCAAAGAAAAACGAGTACGTAAATGTACTCATTTTTAGAGACTTTTTTTTTGTACAGTGTACTTTCGTTATATTTGACACTTGTTTGTTCATTGAATCACGTCACTTTTGACAAAAAAAGAATCCTCAAATTTTGAAAATCAAAATTAATTTACTCAGATTCCTTATCTGCCCTTTTCTGGGTCATCAGATCATGTTTGGTTCTTATACTTAATATTATCAGAATTCAATCTAGTGTTATTGGCCGAGTGGATGGAGCGTTGGGCTCTGGAACGAAAGGTTAGCTTCGGCTCGTCCATATTGAATTATTATATTATTTAAAATCGTCCACATTTTTAGCGCAATAAATTTCGTTAAAAAAGCGACAACATGAATTTCCTCAGTTTGATGAAATATTTAGTCGTAGCACATAGCAGGCGTTTCGTCAAAAATGATAACAGTTTCGTTAAATGTGAGAATGCATATTTAACACTAGAATTCAACGAAATATTAAAATTAAAAAAAAAAAACTGAATAGTTTTTTTTATTTTAATAGTGAATTGAAATGAATAGTTAACAGAATTTAAGCCCTTACCTTTTTTAATATCCATTGTTCCTTCTAATCGAAACAGAGCATGCGCAGATTATCTCAAACAGAAAATCAGCTATCTTAAAAATAAAACACTTAAAATGGCGTTTACAGATTTCGGACTTAAAAGTTCAATTTAATTTCTTTAACTCCATAACGTGAAATATATTAAACAAAACAAAAGGAAGGATATTGTTTTGCGAAAAATTATCAGCGTCGGAGGTTTGAGATTTGTTGCAGCTGCCTTCTTTATCGTTATGAGAACAATCTTTTGGAATAACAATAGGGAAATGATAAGGGGTAACATCGAAACTGAAATGGACCTCTTAAATTTCTGATTCACCAAATCCTCAATATATAATAATAAAGATAATTTATATCTTTGAGTGATTTGCATAAGTACCACACCTTGAGAAACAATAGGATCTGGAGATACCTGCTGTAGAACAAAAGGTTATAAGAATCTTATTAAACCATTGGTAAAAATGGCGGAGAGAAGGAACTAACCAGTTACGTTCTTATATAAAAGCAGAAATTTCTAATTATTTTTAGAATTTTAATGAGAAAAAGTCCGATGTTCCAAATATCGGTTTTAATAGTTTGCCTCAAAATTAAGATTTGTTCGTTCCATTGTTTCCAAGTTAATGAATCAAGTTTTTTGGGATAGTCAGAGTACCATTAGATTGGATTTTTATTTTTCTTTAGTTTTCATTTAATTTCTAATTAGTTTGATGTAGTAATAGGTAGAAATAAATCAAAACTGAAAATGGGCAACAGTTCTTCGATGGTTTCTAAAAAAAAATAGGTCCCCATTTTTAACATTTCTGCACTTCACTCTAGCGTTGATAATGCTTTTAGTATTAATAAATAACTATATCGAATAATCTATAAATATAAATGTTTATTTCAAAAAGTTCATACAATATGCGTTTTTAATTTTTCAGATCATCGCCTGGCTTTTTAAGGTGGTGCGTCAGATACATATATGATTGAGTTGAGCCTCGAATTGTCATATAACCAAAAATATTTTTTGTTTACATAATTTATCAAGAGATTATCACAAAGAGATTATATCAAAATGATATCGTATTTAACTTAAATTATTTTAATTATGTAATAACATTTCAAATGAATTATAACGGGACTGGTGCACAGTTAATTTGAACGAGGTCCAATGTCCTGACGCCTATTGAGGTTGTGCTGGCTGCCAGCTCAGGTGTTGTCCTCGGCATCTGACTATGTGTTGGACAAGCCTGTGGACAAAACTTCCACGCATGAGGCACGTCCAATGAGATGGCCGGAGAATACTACGTAGTAAAGTTCTGATGACGGAGAAGAGTCGCCATCTTGTTAGAGAGACTTGAGAACTATACCACGAGATGCATGAATAGGAGGTGCCAATCCCATAGGCGCACTTTCCTTTAATTGTAATTAATATAAAATGTAACCTCTCTTAAAGTTAATTAAACTTAGATTAGATATACCTGAAGAGTTGGTTTCTTTGCGTATGCTTGAATTGATTAAAAAGCTTATTAGAGTCCGTCTTGTAAGGATTGCAGCAACTACAATACCCGAGGATAAACCCGTCTTGGATTTTCTTTACCATGGTTCAAATATACGAGGCATCGTTCCCGGGTCTTAAATTCGAGATAGGCCCGGAACCATCCAAAATATCCCACTGTACAGCTCTAGTGCGACGTTAATTAACCAAACAAAGATGACTCACGTTATATTTTAACAGTGAATTAGAATCAAATTACCACCGCTCCTGTTATTCGATACCACTGAACTCTTAACTGTAACTTCTGAAAGGCTCAAACCTTGTTTCCTCTATGGGCGCGTTGAAGCCAATTGAATGCAGCCATGCTGTGTCCCAATATTTTTTTAAAGGATTTAGTGGTGTTTTTTATTACCGGTAAATACCATTAGAAATTTACCATTGTAGAAATATTAAATGTATATAAATATTATATTTTCTTCTGATAGAATTAATTTTTATATTGCCAAACAAATAGTTTTAGCTCTTGCTTTTTATCTACTTCGAATTGCAAATGACTTTCTATTTTAAGAGCAGATTACATTTAAAATAGGTTTAAAAAGAAAATAGAAAAAACTCAGCCAAAAGCAATACACATCGGCTTATTTTAACAGGAAAATATACGAAATATTGCGGTAGCAAAGACTGTGGGGCAGATCATGGCTGCCTTACATCGGCTTCAAGTCAACAAAATGTCTTGCCCTATCAAGAACTTACAGTTAGAGATCAGTGGTGGCAGCCTATGTAGAAGCAGCCATACTGGGACCAAACATTTTTTAAAAGTGATTTAGTGGTGTTTTTTAATATTACAGCATTGTAGAAATAATAAATGTATATAAATATTATATTTTCTTCTTATAGAATTAATGTTTATATTGCCAAACAAATAGTTTTTGCTCTTACTTTTTAACTACTTCGACTTTGACTTGCAAATTACTTTCTATTTCAATAGCAGATTGCATTTAAAATAGGTTGCAAAAGAAAAGAAAATGAAAAAAAAAACTCAGAAAAAAGCAATCCATGTCGACTTATTTTAACATGAAAAACATACGAATATTGCGGTAGTGTAAAAGTGGGGCACAGCATGGATGCTTCCACATTGGCTTCAAGTCAACAACATGTCTTGCCCAACCCAGAAGTTACAGTTAGAGATCAGTGTGCAGTATGAAAAGAAAATCACGGGATACTTCGGAATTTAACACTGGATCATTTTGATTTTATACCTTAAAAAAAAATAAGTGTCTCAAGTACTTTTATTAGTTCTAATATTTTCAAACAATTTTTGTTGTCAAATCCGTTATAAATGCAAGAAATGTATTTAACATTTGAGATATTTTCTTAAGTACCCACTCAAAACCAGAAGTCAAGTGTGCGCGCGAAAACGAAAATAATTGTTCTCTGGTGACTGACTAAACATCCTTGGATACGAACTCCTTTAAAAGAGATAAAAACGGACAAACAGACAATTCAAAATCCTTTGTTATTGCCCACCTGAGACAATGGGAATAAAATAATAACGCAACGCCAAGCCTTTTCTTCTTTTACCACGGCACTAAATTTCAGAAACAGATAAGTTGTGTTATCTCACCTTGAGTGTTTGCAGAGCATCTTTATCTTATCATCTCGACCACCAAAACCGAAATTAAGAATTTTTATGTTTCCGCGCATTGTTCTTACAACACGGTAGCAATTTTTTTTTTTTTTTTTTTTTTTTTGTGAAGCATATTTACACTGTGAGAAATTTTAAGTTAGACTTTCCATCAACGAATTTCTATACTTGCTGTACAGGGGCTTCTTTTCGGTTTGTTTTAAAAGAAATTACAATGGAATCGATATTAAAATACAAATACAACGTTAAAACTATACGCAATGAAAATCTAGACATGTTTCGGGAAATACATCTCCCTTCATCAGCAGAAATGAAAAGTCTACGTGCACAATCAAATGAAAATAAAAAATAAACCCAGAATTGAAAGTGTTACCAAAGAACAAATACTATCTCAGTCGGTTGGAGTTTCCCGGTATACTTATTACGGTACTATTGTGTCCACAGCTTGTTGGCACACAATAGTACCGGAATAAGTATACCGAGAATAAGTGTCCTGAATTAGTGTATGGGAATAAGAATAAAAGGAATAAGTGTACCGGAATAATAATAGAATAAGTGCACCGGAATAAGAATAATAATAGAACAAGTGTATCAGAATAATAATAAAAGGAATAAGTGTACATGAGTAAGAATAAAAGGAATAAGTGTACATGAGTAAGAATAAAAGGAGTAAGTGTACCAGAATAAGAATAAAATAAATAAGTGTACCGGAATAAGAATAAAAGGATTAAGTGTACATGAGTAAGAATAAAAGGGATAAGTGTACCGGAATAAGAATAAAACGAGTAAGTGCACCGGAATAAGAATAAAAGGAATAAGTGTACCGGAATAAGAATAAAAGGAATAAGTGTACATGTGTAAACATAAAAGGAATAAGTGTACCGGAATAATAATAATAATAGAATAAGTGTACCAGAATAAGAATACAATAAATAAGTGTACCGGAATAAGAATAAAAAGAATAAGTGTACATGAGTAAGAATAAATGGAATAAGTTTATCCGAATAAGAATAATAAAAGGAATAAGTGTACCGGAATAAGAATAAAAGGAATAAGTGTACCGAAATAAGTATACAAGAATAGTACCGGACAGTATAACACAACTGGAGATTTGGGTTTGCAAATTAAATGTTGGTTAGAAAAAATAAATATATGATTATATTCCCAAGAGTGCTTAGCAATGGAGGACTTCTTTATTTATTGTTTGACAATATGTACTTGGTGTTCATTAATGCAAAATCTTAATGCTAATTTTGTTTGACCGATATATATGACATGCCACAATGACACGAGATGTTATATATGCCCAAGTTATTAAGGTTGTCAGTGGGGTTTTTGAGTTGTGTGAAGGTGATCTTGTTAACGCAATTTATTCTTAACAAAATGATCTACAAGACGAGTTTTTATCGGATTACATATGTCTTGTACTAAACGTAAATTTGCAATTATCCAGCAGCCAGTGTAAACCAGTGGTCTCCAAAATTTAGGCGGCCACGGTCGACGAACCACCGAGTTAAAAATTAGACATTGCGCGGACCACCATTTTATATATTAAAAATAAAAAGTATTCAATAACAAATATATATGTAATTCAGTATAATTTCAATAACCTTGTTAATTAAAAAGTCTAGCTATTTAGCTTATTTTTTAGTTAGATAAAGTAGCTTTTAAAATTAATGAAGCCATATGTACTAATTTGATTTCAAATAACAATGATGACATTTCAATAAACATTGTTTCACCAATATAATCATCAAGTTCAGGTAAATATTAATACTACACCGTAAAAAAAAAGGTACAAAAAGTATGAATACCTGAACTTATTCGTTTTTCTTTGAGTACAATTGCATCGTATATGAGCGATGACGTACTCAAATTTAAGCAATCGTATTGTCTCAAAAATTAGTAGTGTGATTTCATATTGATAATCTCAGCTTCTGTTCGAGCCATCTTCACAAAGCGACCTGGCAGACTTAAAGTAGTTTGCTCAGAAGATGGTTTTCTACATCATTTGATGCCGATTGCTTAAATGGAAATTGAGTTATTACAACTCAATTATCTTACTTCCCATTCTTTCGCACACCTTTTTAACAAGTCTTCTGTTTAAAACTTTTTCAAGTCGCTTTGGCAGTTTAACGAACTGCGCTGAGGATCTGAGTTCGATTCCTGGTAAGTCTTGATCTTGTTTGTAATTGTCGATATTTGTTGAAAGTGGTTTATGAAGGCAGCCTATGTAGACAAGCAACTGCTCTTTTTATTTATTTTTATTCATTTTTGAGAACATGTCTTTTTCAAAATTGAAATTTATGTGTTCGGAACTATGATAAGAATCAACTGTACTCAAATATCCATTTATGAATCAAATAACCATACTCATCGAGCATGGATCATTCATAGTAGAGAAAACTTAATGTTACAATCTCGCTAACATCAAAGTGAGCCCAACATGTATGGCCTCAGACACGTGGTTAATTACGTCATTCCATTCATAAATTTTCACTGTTACACATTTCCCAATTCATCAGCCAATCGCGAGTATTTTTTAATTCATAATTTTGAAAAGAAGTCACGTGTCTGAGGCCATTCAGTTTGAGATGTTGGTTTCACGATTATGACGTCATATTCGCTCTACTACATTCCATTCATGCTCGAAGACATACTCCATATTCTGTACTCAAATCAACTGTACTCAAAAACGAATACATTTTACTTATTTTTGAGTATGTATTTTCAACAGTGTACTGATTCTCATTTCCAACAGTTTGTTCCTCAACCCCCCTCCCTGCGTTCGACAAAAACCACTTTTGTCCCGACAAATGGTTACAAGGAAAAACAAGCCGTTCCACATTACCGAAACGAGGTGTTTCGACCCTAAATCCTTCCCGTGTTTACAACCCATTGTGTGTGGAAAGAGAGAGGGAACTATCAGCGTTGCCGTTGTCCTCTCCTATTTATGCCCCATCCATTACGAAGCAGGCGACAACTCTATTGTCCAAAACAGACAAAACTTCGTTACGGGCATTCCACGCTAACAGCTCTGTTTTCTCTCTCTTTCGCTACAGACAAGAGCGTGATTGTCTTTCTAGATGCCTTTGTGGTGGACTTTGGGAAGATTGCGTTATCACCTGTGAGACGAGCCACGGAACATTTTACTTTGAGATCAGTAGAATTTTTTTAAGGGAAGTGACTTGAGTGACGTCACAAACTTTTTTTTTAGGGGGTTGAAATAAAAAATTACCCTACTTAACGATTCGAAATTCCCAACTTAGCAGCGTCGGGTACCAGCTCAGGTGTTGTCCGTTACCATGGTTACAAAATACCAGGCATTGTTTCCGGGTCTTTTCTTCGAGATAGGCCCCAAAATGCCTGCTCTAATGCGACGTTATTTAACCAAATCAATCTTAAGGGAGACTCGGACCCCAAATCCTAATTTGTTTATAAATGAATTCAGAAATACCATTTTTTTAAAAATATTATTAGAACATCTGTTTTCTGAACAATAATTAAAAACAAAAATATATTTAAAAATTTTATTTGTGTTTTTTTTTTTGTTTTTTAAGCTTATATGGGCTTTTTTTAAAAACACTACACATCCTTCAATTTTTAATGTTTTAAAATTTTTTAATTGATTAAATAACGTCAAGGTATGTACTACAGACGTATGAATAGACTTTTGCAGATTTGGGTCTTAATAATTTTCAAAAACTTATTTTAATTTCAAAACCTAAAAAATATTCAAATTTTTATGTTTAATAATTCGTAAAAAAAGAATTTATAACTTAATTTAAAAAAGCTATTCGTACGTTTATAAAATGAATATTAGAGTTTCAAAAACTATTAACAGTTTAGTTTTAAGTTAATTAGTTACAAAGCCTTATCATTTTAATCGTGACCAAAATGTAAAATAAAAATATTTTGAGTAAATGGCGATTGTTGCGGACGAAAAGTATGTAGAAAGATGATAAATGGTATTTAAACATCTAAAAACACGTATATTCTGTTTCTTTTATTGTTTTGAAATTTTGTACACACCTTCTTAAGTACGTATAGCATTGTTTTATGAGGGAAAAAAATTCTGTAATTTTTTCGGAATTTACAGCTCGGGTCTTTCGAAATTCCCAACTCAACAGTACTAAAAATTCCCAGTTCCGATTTACAGACATTTTTCAATTGTTTTTTATTGATTAGATGATATTAAACAGTTCTCTCAGAAATATTGAATTGTGGTACGCATGCTCCAATGCATTGGCCGTTCCGAGGTCTAATCTAAATGTAATCTTACAGGTTGGGCGATTTCCTATCTTCCCTAGCTTTCATTTGTTAATAATATTAATTTTCTTCAGGCATAAATTATCACGGCTAGTTATTTCGAAATTTTGTTACAAACTCCGATGTATTTACCATCTGTGTATTACATATTTAAAACTAAATTGTAATAACTGAAAAAATAAAAGTATACAGAATAATTTCGTTTATAATGCGTAACCCGTTCTGTAAGACCCATTTTTCCGTGTTGCACTAGTACTTTAAAAAAGCCAACTTGCAGGGGGAATGTCGTGATTTATATTGAATAATGACATTTCCCATCAAGTTGGCTTTTTCAAGTACTAGTGCAACACAGAAAAACGGGTTTTACATATTTTATCGAGATACATCAAATATTGGATTGATATTATTATTTCTTAGATCTTGATACGTCTTTAAATATTAATTCATTTCATTTAAATAATTAAATTTATATAAATATTTAAGTTGATATGTATTTAAAGACACGAAAATATGTTTGTGTTGAAAATAAATTTTAATATTACTACGTTTTTACGTATGTGATCACAGCAACCCAATTGAAGAGGTGGGTGGAAGAGCAAGGCAGCTCCAGTTTTCAAACTTGCTCAGGAAGGACGGAAAAACATTGAGCGTTTCTTGCATCGTATAATACAAAAGTACAGCTCCTTTTCCTTTATATCTCTATAGCCATTGCTTGGAGCTGTCTGGTTCTTGCACCAATCGATACAGGATTTTTATTTCTTTATAGGAATAAGTGAAACAGTTAAAATCAGAAAAAGGTGGAGCTGCCTTGTTCTTGCACCCTTTCAATTTTTTTAGTTGGTTTATTCTTTATTATGAGAAATCTTAAAAAAGTCATTACCTTTTCAGATGCCATGATGCGTTGGAACTTGTTCGGTGCACAAAAAACTTGCTTCCTTCTTTTTTGAATCAGATCCCCTGAAAAAGAGAAAAAGAATTATAGTATTTGAGAAAAATAGTACAAGTATCGTGAATAATATTGGCAAGCAAAAATGAAAAAATAAGTGGTCGTACAAAGTTAAAAAAAAAAAAAGAACAACTAAAAAACGCATTCGAGAAATTTCCTCAAAAGGATTTAGCACGTAAAGAACATATTACAATTTAATTACTTTACGTAACTATCTTAATTCATGAATGTATATGTAAATTCGTATAAAACAAAATTTGTCTTAAAAGTAATTAACATTATTACCCGCAATGCTTATTACAATACTATTTCACTTTCGTCGATTCAATTGTTTTCTTAAACTCATTTTCCTTCATACATAAACAGGTAAATTTAACGACTTTCCGTTTTCGGCGTGAAATTATATATTAAGTCGTATTTCTCTAATTATCTGAATGAAAGTTTCGGCAGTTTCGCAAGATTAAAACGAGATCGCAGTTATTCGAATATCTAAACGGATAGTACTTGTGCTGCCATCTTGTGGAAAAATCAACAAGTAGGACAATTAATTTGTCTTTATCAGTATCAGATTATTCAATGGAGTGCGTACCTAAGCTATATATAGTAGAATAAAACGATTAGGCGTAGTATAATAAAGTTACATAATCATAGTTATAATCCTATATGTAAAGAGTTTTTTTTTTCAGTTTGTACGATTTTTTTAAAATAAATGTAATCATATTTTAATCAGCCAAGTTTTAGTTTCTGCTGTATTCTAGATACACAAAACAAACCAGAATTGTTATAAAAGTGAGATTTTAAATGCAATTGTTATAAAAAAAATATCCGATTTAGGGTAATATTTGTCAACAGATTAAATATGTGATATCCTCACATATTTAATCACAAACTAGTTATTTAAATATGTTTTAGAATTTTCATAATTTTAACTCTTTTCTCATCTCTTTTATTTTTTAAAAAAATTAGGTTTGCCAAATAAATTTTCTAAATCCGTTAACCCTCTGTGTGTTGAACAAAATATCATATTTTTAAAGTTTGTTTTCACTGCAGCAGAATTTTTAATTAAGATTTTCAACACATTCTTTTTTTTTCCAAAAAATATATAATCAATATAGTAAATAAGCATTCCAAAAGTTACCCCAATGCTCTAAATCTTACAAACCGTTCGAAGCCGAGATTTTTATACACACAATTTTAAATTATGCGTATTTCTAGGAAAACTTGCAATACACGAACTTTTTTATATACACATTCCATTAGATCAGTGACTCTCAACCTTTTTTTTCTCTCACATACCCCTTTTTTCTCTCGCATACCCCTTTTTTCTCTCGCATACCCCTTTTTTCTCTCACATACCCCTTTTTTCACTCACATACCCCTTTTTTCTCTCACATACCCCTTTTTTCTCTGAAAATACCCCTTTTTTCTCTCGCATACCCCTTTTTTCTCTCACATATCCCTTTTTTCACTCACATACCCCTTTTTTCACTCACATACCCCTTTTTTCTCTCACATACCCCTTTTTTCTCTGACATACCCCTTTTTTCTCTCACATACCCCTTTTTTCTCTCACATACCCCTTTTTTCTCTCACATACCCCTTTTTTCTCTCACATACCCCTTTTTTCTCTCACATACCCCTTTTTCTCTGACATACCCCTTTTTTCTCTCACATACCCCTTTTTTCACTCACATACCCCTTTTTCTCTGACATACCCCTTTTTTCTCTCACATATACCCCTTTTTCTCTCACATACCCCTTTTTCTCTCACATACCCCTTTTTTCACTCACATACCCCTTTTTCTCTGACATACCCCTTTTTTCTCTCACATACCCCTTTTTTCTCTCACATACCCCTTTTTTCTCTCACATACCCCTTTTTCTCTGACATACCCCTTTTTTCTCTCACATACCCCTTTTTTCTCTCACATACCCCTTTTTTCTCTCACATACCCCTTTTTTCTCTCACATACCCTTTTTTCTCTCACATACCCCTTTTTTCTCTCACATACCCCTTTTTTCTCTCACATACCCCTTTTTTCTCTCACATACCCCTTTTTTCTCTCACATACCCCTTTTTTCTCTCACATACCCCTTTTTTCTCTCACATACCCCTTTTTTCTCTCACATACCCCTTTTTTCTCTCACATACCCCTTTTTTCTCTCACATACCCCTTTTTCTCTGACATACCCCTTTTTTCTCTCACATACCCCTTTTTTCACTCACATACCCCTTTTTCTCTGACATACCCCTTTTTTCTCTCACATACCCCTTTTTTCTCTCACATACCCTTTTTTCTCTCACATACCCCTTTTTTCTCTCACATACCCCTTTTTTCTCTCACATACCCCTTTTTTCACTCACATACCCCTTTTTCTCTGACATACCCCTTTTTTCTCTCACATACCCCTTTTTTCTCTCACATACCCCTTTTTTCTCTCACATACCCCTTTTTTCTCTCACATACCCCTTTTTCTCTGACATACCCCTTTTTTCTCTCACATACCCCTTTTTTCACTCACATACCCCTTTTTTCTCTCACATACCCCTTTTTTCACTCACATACCCCTTTTTTCTCTCACATACCCCTTTTTTCACTCACATACCCCTTTTTTCTCTCACATACCCTACTTTTCATTTATGAGTACCCCTTCTCTCACAACCCACCCCTCTATGGCAAAAGAAGCTTGTTTTTATTAGGCAATAATGTTTTTAGGTTAGCTGGCAAAATAATCAAACGACTCAAATTGATGACATTTACAGGCTTTTAGTTTTGGTTTTACTTATTATTACATTCATTATTTTTATTTTAGGTCTCCCCCGCCATTACTAATATTTTTTTCGAGTACACCCAACCAGACAGTCACATACCCCAAGGGGTACGCGTACCACAGGTTGAAAACCACTGCCTTAAATGATTAATTACATGTTGTCATCAACCACATCATCGTTCTCTGAGCAGGCAGAGTTAAAAATAACAGGGGATTTACATATCGATACCAGCAAGGCCCTGCTAAAGGGTGTGCGACTTGTGTCACCGCATAGGGCTCTGCTCTGTTAGATATGCCATCCTCAGAGAAAATGGATAAAATTAAACGTTTATAGGGACGAAATAAATACTTTTTTTACCCTGTTGTTCTTTTTTAACTATTGTATGCGTTTTTAAAGAATATATTGGATTCTGAATTCATAGGCCCAATTCCGAAATCCTGGATCTACAATGATAAAGACCTAGCGGTTATAGTTAGCTCGGAATTGTTTTTAGAAAGTCGCCAAATGATCCAATGCGCTAGGAGTATGTTTTTTTAAAAATCATTATTCCAATGGTTGCTTCTTTTTCAAAGGTGAATGAAGTCCGTATCCATGGGAACCGTTAAGCACATCGTAGGGAAACGTGCTTTTAATGCTGCCTGTAGATCAGCGGGTTTTCGTTCAATTGAATGAGTGAGTTCAATTGAATGACATGTTATTGGGAAATGGTTGAATTTCAAGGGTTGGTCGAATTACATCGTACTAGAGCTACACAATAGTTTAATGGCGACGGGATCTATTACAAAGGAAAGACTCAAGAGCATTGCCTCGTGTTTTTGAGCCATGATCAGATGACGAGGACTACACAAGAGTTGGTACCCCACGCAATCTTAATAGAGGCGAGGACATCATATATTAGATTTATTTATCATATACCAGTCCCCTATACACAGTAAATATTTTTTTCTCTCAATAATTATCAAATTCAAATTAATAAAACTAATTACCGAAAATAATTTATCTTAACAGAGAAATCATTTGCTTAATATAAGCCACAATTTCTACTACTATCACCAATACTTTACCATTGGAAAACGGACATTATTTAACATGGCACTCTCACTTATACTATTAGTGACGCAACAAAACTCCCATTGCATCATCCCAATTGATCAAAGCCCCAATCACCCCCTTCAATCCAGACAATCAAAAGTGTATCCGAGAGAAAGTATTAGGAACCCCGAGATTTAATCGCGATCCATTTCGTGTCATTGTTTTCGAAACAGCTTTAGTCTTCGATGCATATCGGGCAATAGAGAGAGAGAGAGAGAGGTCCAGTGCCATTATTTTTCCGTAACGAATTTTAATTGCCGGAGGGCTTGTTTTCTTGATGCAGAACGTTAATGAAAACGAAAATAATGAAGGGGGGGAAAGGGAATAGAGACACAATGGGAATCGAAATCGAAACGACCTTGCCCCAATAGGGAATGATTTCTGGTGTGAGACAATTGGAGAGAACAGATTTGCAGTTGTTCACTACATGTTGGTTATTCGAAACAGAACCAACTTATAACAATCCTTGGGAACATTTAATAAGACAAAATTTGATACGTCATGATAGATACTATGCAACATTAGTCATGATATGTATCATGTAGCATTAGTCATGGTAGGTATGCAGCATTAGTCATGGTAGCTATCATGTAGCATTGGTCATGGCAGGTATCATGTAGCATTAGTCATGATAGGTATCATATAACATTAGTCATGGTAGCTATCGTGCAGCATTAGTTATGGCACGCATCATGCAGCATTAGTCATGGTAGCTATCATGTAGCATTGGCCATGGCAGGTATCATGTAGCATTAGTCATGGTAAGTGTCATGTAGCATTAGTTGTGGTAGGTATCATTCAGCATTAGTTTAGTTATGGTTGGTATCAGGTAGCATTAGTGTTGGTAAGTGTCATGTAGCATTAGTCGTGGTAGGTATCATTCAGCATTAGTTTAGTTATGGTTGGTATCATATAGCATTATTGATGGTTGGCATCATGTTGTATTAGTCATGGTAGGTGTTATATAGTATGGTAGGTGTAATGTAGCATTAGTCATGGGGGATAAATGTAGCATTAGTCATGGTAGATATCATATAGCATTAGTCATGATAGGTATCCTGCAGCATTAGTCATGGAGCTATCATGCAGAATTAGTTATGGTAGGTATAATGCAGCATAATTCATTGTAAGTATACGGCATTAGTCATGGTAGGTATCATGCAGCATTAGTTATAATAGGCATCAAGTAGCATTAGTCATGGTAGGTGACATGCAGCATTAGTTGTTGTAGGTATCATGTAGCATCACAGGGAGCAAATCCCAATAATCTGTTCCAAAGAAGCGTTAATGGAGAAATTGCTAAAATATCGACTAAAATGTAAAAAAACTAAAATGTTAATTGATCGTAATCAGAAGTATTTTTAAATAAGATACAACTAGATACAACGTTGACCAATAGAGTAAATGTTAACACAAATACAGCAAACGTTGACAAAAATACAGCAAACGTTGAAAGAAATATAACAAATGTTGACAAATATAACAAATGTTGGGGGGGGGGGGGGGGGGGGGATATGAAACAAGAATTTTTCCAACTTAACGATTCGAAATTCCCAACTCAACAGTGCTGAAAATTCCCAGTTCCAACTTATCGAAATTTTTTATATTTTTTTATATATATTTTAGGTAATATTAAACAATTCTCTCACAAGCAATGATTTGTTGCACCCATATTCCAATGCAGTGTCCGTTCTCAGGTCTAATTTCAATGTAATCTTACAAGTTGGCCAATTTATAATCTTCACTCGCTTTCAATTGCTAAAAACATTAATATTTTTTTCAGGCATAAATTTTCCCTACCCGGGGATTTTTAGAAATTGAAATACCCAACTTTCAGGGTTTCCAGATTATTGGGGGGTGAGGGATGGGGGTGGTCGGACTCCCCCCCGGTGCGACGGACCTGCTCCTAAAACACTTCGATAAAAAACGCAATAATTGACTGCATTTCCAATGGTTCTTTTCCCTATACCATCCACCCAAGACCTCCCTTCACGCCATTCCCCGGCAAACAATGGTTTTTCCCCATCAATATCCCCATTTATTTCATTAGAACCCATACTTCGGCAGATCTCAAACACACGGGGACTGCATTCCTCGTTCCCGCTGGGCCACCCTGACTAGCACAGCACGTGACCCGTTATCCCATTCCCTCGATGGCCGCCATTGTCTCTACGAACAAATTACGAAGTAATTAAGTCGTAATGGACTGTTCCGAAGACCCCCTCGGGGCGATCGAAAGGTGATCCATCATTGCACCTGTTGGCCGTGGGAAATTTTGTAACAATCCCCCCCCCCCCCCCCCTTCTTTGAATTGACATTGTTAATTTTACTTATTGAGAAATATGGGAATGGGGGTCTTTGTAATGGGATATTATTACATGTTATTTACGTAATTAGGGAATCAAGGAGGTTGAATCGATTGTTAGCAGATACAAGATGTAAAACGTTCGATGATACAGATTTTCAACAATTTCATACGATTCTTAAATGTTATTCTGGACTTCCCAGCAAAAAAAGTCAGCATGAAACCTTCATCAAAATTGTCAAATTGAAGGTTTTTTGAAGGTTTTATAAAGGATATTGAAACAAAAAACTGCAGTTTTTTTTAAGTTTTTAATTTTCCTGCATAAAACCTTTAAAATATCTGCATTTTCCCTTCATGATTAAAAATGGAAGGGTTTTTTGCAGGTTTTTATGAAGATTTTTTGCAGTTTTTATGAAGGACATTGAAAGAAAAACCTTTAATTTTATAGATCTTCAAAAAAACTGAAGTTTTCCTGCATAAATCCTTCAATTTCAAAATTTTGATAAAGGTTTTATGCTGACTTTTTTTGCTGGGTAGGTTCAAAATATTTAATTCCTCCAAAGCTGATAGATGTCAGTAACATGAATTGGGTCACATCACATTTAGAATGGTAGATGATAGAGCTCCTCTAGATAGTTTTCATATTTAAAGACAGAAATTTTTAGGGATATATTGAGTTAGCGAAATCATCTAATTGGTCCATAATGTTTTCCTCTAGAGATTTTTCATTAGGATGGACTCAAAAAACCCTAAATTGCTCGTGTGAAACCTATTGACAAAGTATGTACGTATGCCGTTGTTATGACTAAATTAAGATGGGAAATATAGACTTAAGCAGAAAAACCTATGGGAACTCTATTGCAATAAAGAAAGAAACACGAATATGATATAGCACGTATGTGAGATGGTAAAAAAAGTGCTTGATTGTATTGTTCTTCTAAAATTTTGTATCAACGATTTGAAAATAAGTTAGAATCAATATTCCGATACTCTAAATATAATCACCCATTTCAAAATCTACAAAATAACAAACTATTTATTTACATAATTGAAGAGTCAAGGAGATTAATTTGTCAGTTAGCAGATAAAAGATGTGAAGTTTTCAATTTGTCTCTTTATTAGGTTATATGTTTAAATCGGGTAATGTAAAATATTTATTGTGAAATTATTTAATATACAATAATTTATTATGCCATAAATATTAATTGACATTAGTTTTTGAGCTGACAAAATCTATATAAACAACTTTAGCATAATAAATTTTATATTTTACAGTTGAAATAAACATGAAAACAAATTGAAAATAATATAAATGGTTACTTCTTTGCAATAAAACAGTACAAAAGTAATCGAGTTTCATATTTCAATTAATATTAAATTTGTCTTACTTTAACAACCGCGTCAATACTATATTTCTATAACTTTTTACTATTTAACGACAGATTACAGTCCCATTGAGTTTCATCACCCAATTCCGAAGGTTAGGCTTTTCAAACAGCATTAGATTACCTTCAATCCCGACGTTGCCAAAGAAACTTCCCAAATACATCCACTTCAAACAACCATCATCACTGATTAACAAAAAAACTTCCATTCCTCAAACAAACCAACTAATATCTCCATTCATTCGTACTTCGGAGCCTGAACTATCAACCATAAGCAATATTTGATTTCCTTAATCTCAGAAGGGGACCCTGTATGCCTGGTTATAACGAACTTAACGTTTCAGAGTGCTTAAGACTGTGTCCTGGTCAATCTTCCCGATGTCTAATCCACAGGGAGTAGGACATAAGCCGTTGAAAGGTTGCCCAAGTTTGGTCACAGATGTGTGGTTGTAGAAGATTAGCAGAACTGATCTAGGTGGAAGTGCTTTTTTTTTTGGAATGATATGTGCTTTGTTCTGTTTATGTTCTGCTTGATTTGTATTTGTCTCTTTATCAGTTGACGGTTGTACTTATGTGTCATTTAGTTTTGGAGTTGTACCTGTCATTTGGTGTTGCGGATTGGCTCGTATTAGTTCGTTAGGAAGAAGGGCCACGAAAATGTGTTTTTGTTTTTTAAGAAATTGATTTAATGATCACAGTAAATCATATTGATTGAAAGGTATTTTTTTAGGTTCAGTGTGGAAAAAATTTAGCTAAGTAATTAAAACTAGTTAAAAATAATAATTAAAAACTTGTTGAAATAACTAGTTTTGGGATAAACATCTACGAGAGCGTCCATTTATTACATCCCGCTATTTTTTTTTATCCTGCTGTACATCTCTTTTTCCAGTGTCACGCACTGTCACCTAGCCTTATCCATATATCATGTCAAGATAATTATTTGCAGTTAAAAACCATTAAAACTTCCAATATTTTTTTTTCACCATTTCACCAAACATACCATTAAAAAGAGATTTCTAAAGTGACTTACGAGTTTGTGAAAGAAACTTAAAAGTTCTGCTACGTCACACGAGTTCTGCTACGAAACGTTGAGTCAAAATTTCGTATAAAATATTTGTATACAAATACGCCAACTGAATATATTTCGTTATGTACTCCCAATGAATATTTTTTTTGCATTAACAAAATACAAAAGCGAATAAACAAACTGGTTTTAAACAACATTGGTATCACGTCATTATACTAAGAAAAAGTAACAGCTCATATAACATTAGCATTTCACTGAAACAAATATCCCTTCTTTAACATAAGACCTAATTACTTTTACTATGCTATATAGAGTAGCAAAATAAAAGTAGTTTAGCATATCCACTCAATTAGTATTTCAGAACTTTCTTCCGTTAAAAGTCATCCTAAATAATCCCATCTTCTTTATATCTTTATACCTTAACTAAAACAAAAGATCAACACAATAACTCCTCGTAAACATTATCCCAATTGCACTTTCATTCGAACATAATAACTCCTGAATTGACACAACCAACTTAATTATACATTAAATTATGAACAAACACCCCAAGGTACACCCCTCACAGAACTAAAAATCATTCATCGAAATCAATCGGCCCTTAATATGGATTATACGCTTCTAATACAAAGAATATGGATTATTCCATACAAAAGCCACGACCATCCATCGAAAGTAAATCCGCCATTTTGATTCCGAGAATACAAAAGGGATGGATCCTTGTTTTCTTCTAAGAGGATCTTTAATTAGTTTACTTTCGCGGGAATTTTTGACTTGCGCCCCTAAAATTTACATTGAAGACCTCTTTTGGGGTTGGGCGGGGGAGGGGGGGGGGGGGGAGAGGTCCTTGTTGAAACCTTTTAATTAATCGAAATGAAAATATAATCGTTCTCTTTGGCGCTCTGTCTTTTAAATGGGTTTTCGTGGGAATGGATCGGGCACAAAAGAAACGGGTAGAAGGAGGTCTCAAAAGGGTTTTGTTGAACGCGGGGGGGAAAAAGGGGAAAAAATAGGGAAAAGGTATATGGAATTGATTCGCCTCGTCCCTATTGTTCGGGAAATGCGTTTGTAATTGCTGCGAATGGGGGTGTTGAGAGGTGAAGTGAAGTAAGAAGGGGATGGAAAGGGTTATTTTAGAATTGTGGTGCTTGATTTTTGTCGTTTAGGTTCAAGAAGACGTTGGTTCAGTGTATCCAAGGACGGTATTATCCTTTGTTATTGTGGTTGCTGCTATCCATATACAACGGGCACTTAATATAAAAAGGTTCTCTTAATCAATTCAAGCGTACACAAAGAAAACTAACTCCTCAGGTGTATCTAAATTTAAGATTTAATTAGTTTTAAGAGAGGTTACATTTTTTATATTACAATTTAACGAAAGTGCTCCTACCAAACTGGCACTTCCTATTCATAGTATAGTTTACAAGTCTCTGCCTAAAAAATGGCGACCCTCCTGCGTCATCATAGCTTTTCTGCGCAGCATTCTCCTGCCATTTCATTGGACGCTTCACAGGCGTGGGAGTTTTGTCCACGTGATTTTCCAACAGTTGGACTAAAGTTTGTATGATTATGGACGCCAACTTTCGGCTTACAGTACTTGCTATTATGTAGTTTCAAATTATATAAACGATTGTTCATTATATATGGTTTCATAGATTTATATAATGTATTAAACATATGTAACTAGCTGTTACCCACGGTCAGGTCGCTTTGTTAAGAGGGTTTGAGCAGAAGCCAAGATTAGCGAGATCAAATCACACTGGTCATTTTTGAGAAAGTACGGTTACTTAAAATTGAGTACTCCGCTCTTTTAGAATCAACGTCGCACTAGAGCTGCACAGTGGGCAAATGGTGACGGTTTGGGATCTATCTCGAAAGAAAGACACAAGAATACTGCTGCACATTTTTTAACCATCGACAGACGAACAGCCGAAACCGGGCAATGGCACTTTACTTGTAAAAAACAGCTGGTACCCCCTTCAAGCATCATTTGGGGTTACTCATCCCCTCAGAGTAGTCGTTTTTGGCATCGGAAAATAACACGTTGATTTTAAATAACAGCTGGTACCCACTTAGAACAGTCGTTTGGAACTTTTAATCACCTCCGAGCAGTGGATTTTGGTACCTCGCGGAACCTAATATATTCTTGATGTGCAACTCAACCATTCCGTTTAATTTCAAGTGTTTAGTGGAAATAGATTTTTTAAAATTCGTAGTTTTTATTAAAAAGTAGAAAATGTTTAACAATAGTTTATTTTTTTAATTTTGAGTGTATTTAATAAAAGTGTTTTTAAATATTTGTATGCATATTTTAAAATAATCAAAAATAAAAACAAAAGAAATTCAGAATATTAATATTTGCCGTCCAACTCCACAACAGTGCTGTTTAATGATAAGGAAACCCAATATTTTTCGATATTAAAATGTTTACAATAACTATAAACCCATGTTAGTATTCTGTTTATAACAAACAATTTGACGAATATAACTTGTGTTTGAAAATACGAGTTCTTTCGAAGTAATAAAGCTTTTAAATATTCCGAAAAGTCAATACGATGCGGTTCATTGCTCAGTCAAAACAGGAATAAACACATTAAAGGTTATAGCGATTCCGCAACAAAATCAAAGATAAAAATTCTGCACGTATATCCTATAATTTTTAGAAAAATATTTTTAAGTATTTTTTTATTCAGATAATAGCTTATCCGAAATTAGTTTTAAAATAAATCCGACTTATATTTAATATTTAAACCCGAGTTTCCCTAGAAATTTCATCGAAATCCTGCTGGAGTTCAGATCAATTGAAAGAAACGCGAATATTGTTTACAACGTTAAATGCATTATTATTTTTTTCTCTCCATAAAATATATCTAGATTATTAAACAAAATTATATTAAAAATAATGAATTTGTACTTAAGGATATAATTTGAAGAATTTTTTTAATCATCATTATTATTATTTTGTGTTTCGTATACAACTTAAAACGTCCATTACAGAAGCAATAACCATTAAATAGCGTTGCTATATCATACTCTAAATATTATATCTTTCTCCAAACAATAGATTCAAGGAAACAGGACATCAACTTTAAGTGAAATAAACAAAATTATAATAGGTAGATTACTTTAACTCTGACAGTTTAACGAAAAAGATCTAATTTTAAGTAGTTTTTACAGCTGATGGGTTTCAATTATTTTCGCAATATATGCCTTTATGAATTTTTTAAAAACTTAAAATAATTTTTTAAATAAAAAATAGGTTTTAAATTATATTTAAATACATTGGGCTTGAAAATATTGTACAAGATAGTATTTATTTTTAATTTTAAAATTAACTTTAGCTCTGGATATAATTGAAGAACAGAACACAGTATCCCGTTGTTGTACGCCTGGTCGATGATACGATGTAAATCGAAATTCCGAAATTTAAAAAAATCATCGCGATTTCGATTTTGTAGTTTTCGATTTGGCGATTAGTCGAAAGTATACTTGGAAGTACGGAAGAACACTCGATATGCCAAAAGTGAACTCCAGAAGATTTATCAACAAACTGAAGAATAATAAGGTTAAAAACAAAATTGTAGAATTCCTGGCTTTGAAAACAACTCAGTTACAAAATGTATGTGTTTAATGTATACATCTTTGTGTTTACTTAATGCTACAGAACTTATTCTAATCATAAGATATCGATAAATCGGAAATATCGATAAATCGGAAATATCGATAAATCGGAAATATCGATTTATCAATAATATGTATTAATCAAAAATATAGGTACGATAGAAATATCGTAAATATCGAGATAATAAACAAACTTTTCAAATGAACCCTTTATGTGCATTTAAATTTGTCTGCGGGTATCCAGCTTCCCCGGCAATGCAAGTACATTTTAAATTCATAAAATTACTCTATTTTAAAACAATTTTCAAATCTAAAGAATTGGGATGATTTGATATCCATTAATAATACAAAAGATTTAAATGAATGTAATAATTTCCCTTAAACTACCATATTTTAAATTTCATTAATGAACCACAACTTTTAACACTTATAACTAACTTTATGGACCTTCCCTCGTGCCTATAAAACTCTTTATCTCATCCCACATAACTCATCTATCAGATTCGTGTTTCTTTCTTTATTGAAATAGAGAGTTCTCATAAGTTTCAGATGACTATTCAAATCCAGTCTCAATTTCGTCATAATAAACAGCCTTCGCGATTATTTGTCGTAATTTTCACACAGGAACACTTTAGAGGGAGTGTCTTCCACGAAAAGTCCCTGGGTTGCGCCATTTTAGACCAATGACTGACTTCCCTGGCACATGTAATTGAAAATAATCCCTAAAAATCCCTGTCTTTAAATATGAAAAGTCCCTACGGGAGGACACACTTTCTCATTCTAAATGTTACCCAGATCCTGTAACAAAACATATGTCGACTCTGGAGAAATACATCTTTTAAGCCTAACTTATTGGCCCTTATTGATATACTTTTACGATTGGCTCCCCTAAAAATTGACTGCACCCTAAATATAGAATCTTTACATTCATATACTGAAAATATTAATTATCTTGCAGTGTGAACGCAATTTTACAGTTTTAGGTTACTTAGAGGTTAAATAAGCCCCCAAACTTATACTCATAAAATTTAGTCTTCATTCTTCATTCAAAGTCGATTTTTTTTATTACGCAGGAACAATATTGTACAATTTCAACACTACAAAGCCTTTAAAATATAAAATTAGATCATACACCACCTTAATACAAAAAATGTATTTTCATCTTAGAATTCGCAGAAGCAAAGAGGAAAAATTAACTTAATGAGATTTTAAAAAGCAATAAATGCTTTAAAATCTTGCGTGTTCAGAGTCAATACACAGCATCTAGCAAAGAGCGATATTTATTAACAAAAAAGCCACAGAATACGACAAGTTGTCATATTTATATTATCGCTGTTCCCACACATAACTAAGTATAAACTAAATACAGTTAAAACAAGAGTGATGACGAAGATGGTTGGCGCCGTGATAATACAGATGGTCGGTGCCGTGATATTACATAGAGCATATTTAGATTTAAATTAAAGTAAATAGTTTATTTCACTAAGGTGTATTAAAATAGCTTTCAAATTATTAGACTTTTAGGTCAGCTTTTTATAATTAACACGAATATATTTAAATTCGTTATAAGCGGAATACGGTGTTTGAAGTAAAGTAATATTTTTATAAATGCGCATAAATAATGAAATTTTATGTTACTAAATTAACAATAAATACGGAAGCATTCAAAATATAAAGCATATTACAGTAAAAAAAATAAGTACCGCAGATTAAATGTAAGCCCTATTCTTAATAACTACATGTATGGACAATTAAAACCTACTTATAAATGCCGCGAATTGCCGCGATACAAAAGAACGACAGTGCGCGAATATCATTTTTATTTAATTCAATAATTAATACACGAGCTCACACTGCATTGTTCGTATAAACACCTCTTTAAGTATAAACAATAGTAAAGCAATAAATATTTTACGAAGAAAAACGATCCGTTTACGTTATTAATTACCCCCGTGTACTTAGTCGAACTCGACTTACGCCACTCCACCCCCGAACACGAATCGGCAGAAATTGAAACAAAGCGGTTGAAAATTCAATTTCTTTATTGGAAAATGAAATGGGTGTAATCCCTTGCTAATTATGCTTCTCAAGCGAAGGGGATTTGGCACGCTCAATTAGAAAATAAAGACCTCCCGTCGGAACAAATATTTTGAATTAACGGCGAAATAAATGGGTTTGCCCGCGGAAACTCTTACTTCGCAACAATGGGAAACAAAAGCGAAGCTAGGCCTAAAGTGCATTATATCCCAGAACCCCTCTCGCATCGGGCCCATTATCGCTGATGCCATCTTAAAAAGGAAAAAGAGACATAAAAGACGCCGTTTTTCCGTTCCATTTATTGGACTAAGAAAAGACTTCGCTCGCGTGCCCTATTGTGCGCTATTAGCGATGATTCGGTTCTGGCAACACTGAGCGATCGGCCGCCATCTTTGGTTGTTTCGATTTGAGAAATAGAACAGTTTCAGGGTTGCTCAGGAACTGAAAACTTTTATTAACTTATTGTATTCGAGTGACTACTCTCAGTCAACAAAATAACGACCTGTTCTTTTTTCCCCTGCTCTTCACTTATTTTTCCCCCTGTTCTTCACTTGTTCTTTTTACCCTGTTCTTCACCTGTTCTTTCCCCAATTCTTTTTCCCCTGTTCTTCCCCTGTTATTTTTTCCCCTGCTCTGCACTTACTTTTTCAATGTTCTTTTTCCTCATGTTCTTTTTCCTATTCTTTTTTTCCCTGTTCTTCCCCTGTTCTTTTTTCCTCTGTTCTTCACCTGTTCTTTTTTCCCCTGCTCTTTACTTACTTTTTTCCCTGTTCTTCACCTGTTCTTTCCCCCCTGTTCTTTTCTCCCCTATTCTTTTTTCCCCTGTTCTTCACCTGTTCTTTGAACATAAACTTTTCTGACGTTAGCTAGTACTTATATTAAAAAGTATAACATTTTTTGGGTATAAAAGTATTTTATTAATCCTTCAAGTCAAAAAAAAAAAATCTTATTTCGAAGTATTTTGTCTGTTCTTCAGAATGAAAGAGAGCAACATATTCTTGAGTTCGTAAAGTTATTCTCTCACAAACTCTAAAAGAAATAGTTGTCGTATAAGAAGCACCAAGTATGTTGGTGATCTAAAACTTTCTTTAGATTGAAATTCGTCATAACTTCTGTTCTTTTTATTATTATTATTATTCTTTTTAAAAAAATTCATAAAGGTCCTAAATTACTAAATATATGTTTGGTATAGCGATATTAATATTCAGTTCACGCATAACTTTTTAATTTTTATGACTATCCATTCTACACGTAAAAAGAACATGCTAATCTTTATAAAGAACAGGAAAAGGTTGTAACTGTTTCATAAAAAGAACATAAATAACAAACATGTTCCTCTAGTGCAAATAGAGGGGGGGGGGGGGGGGTAATGGCGAATTAATAGTTTTATATGTGATCATTTTACGCCCTAAACTTTTACCTCAGATACTTGGGCTGTTTACCTGTATAAAGAATTTTAAAGAAAGTTGATATTCGACGGCCGAATATTCGATATTCGGCCAAATCACTATTCATCGTATCCCTATAATAAACCATTATTTTTTGTATTCTTTACTACTTTGTTTCGTTGCTACTAAAATTAAGCAACTTGTTTAAAATACACATTAATAATAGTTGGGCGATTTCCAAGACTTGGAAATCGCCCAACAATGAGTTGTCACACAGTTGAGTTGTCGAATATTCGATATTCGGCCAAATCACTATTCATCGTATCCCTATAATAAACCATTATTTTTTGTATGCTTTACTACTTTGTTTCGTTGCTACTAAAACTAAGCAACTTGTTTAAAATACACATTAATAATAGTTGGGCGATTTCCAAGACTTGGAAATCGCCCAACAATGAGTTGTCACACAGGCCGAATTTCGATATTCGGCCAAATCACTATTCATCGTATCCCTATAATAAACCCTTCTTTTTTTGTATGCTTTACTACTTTGTTTCGTTGCTACTAAAACTAAGCAACTTGTTTAAAATACACATTAATAATAGTTGGGCGGTTTCCAAGACTTGGAAATCGCCCAACAATAAGTTGTCGTAAAGGCCGAATATCAATATTCGGCGGCCGAAAATTCGATATTCGGCCAAATCACTATTCATCGTATCCCTATAATAAACCAATGTTTCGTTGCTACTAAAACTAAGCAAATAAAACACAAGCGAAGTAGTTGGGAAGAAATATGTTTTTTTATGCCAACTAAATAGAATACAGCCAAGACTCTTGGAAATCGCCAAACAATGAGTTGCCACACAGAATCTTCCACCAGATACAAAGTTATCATCTCTAATTACATTCGTACCTCAAGCAATTCCAAAATGGCCGCCACGGCAAGCTCAGCACCTCAGACATACCCCCATTATTATCCTCATTTTAATACAAACCCCCTCCCCCCCTTTTTGTGCAAAAGATAGGGGGCTAAAATTGAAAAGGGTATCGGGGAAGTTTCCCCCCCTGAAAAAGACACACACGCTCGCGTCAGAAGAAAAACACCCAAAACAAAAATCGAAACGCACACAAACACACACATAAAGAAAGTACAAGGTAATATATCTGTAACTGATCCGGAGCAGCTATTATTTCCCTTCAAAACGACTCAATGACGACAACAAACATTTTAATATTACCATCCTTCCTCCCCCCTTCTTTCCCGACGCAAGAAATTGAATATTTCGTGTCACCAGCACGCCCACCCTTCAGCGAGCAAAAGGCATATAAGCCCCCGATACAACAGGGGGGAGAATGCTCTTTGTAGAGTTTTCCATTAGGCTCTCAAAAGGCATTCTTTTCAATGGCCCCTAGCTCCGCTAACAAGGAGGTTTGTGCCATTGTTATGTTACTCTCAGGGCCGCATTATGTTGTTTGCAGTAGTCAAGGCGCACACAAGACACCAAATTAGGCCGAATCTTTTATATACGGTTCTTTTTTCCCCTTTCCAGTTTCTGGATATAAACTCTCTCTCTCTCTCTCTCGGATGTATGGCAGGGATAGACGTTATGTATCTGCTTCTGTCGTTTCTTTTTCCCAAAAAGGGGAATATCCTTCGTTCGTTTCGATTATACTTATTTCGCGTCGTATGAAAATGGCTGGCATACAAATCCTGAGGCACACAAAGGGGCGGTTTTTTGGAAAAGGAGGGGGGAGGATGGGAGTTTTCGCTATGCAGATATCCATTTCTATCTCTGGCAAACGAAAAGAAAATGCGTATGGTTTCATTTCGTGTTCTGAATCCCGAACACAAAAGGTGCGGAAGGGGTAGAATGGGAATTCTGTAAAGGGTTGGATGGGGAATTCCATCCTCCATTCGAACGACCTTTGCGTTCGAAAGAGAATGAGGAGTTTTTCGTTCTGCACCTGTAGGGACACTACTAAGGTTTTCCCGAGGACTGATTACGACAAGAAGTACTCAGAGCTGTGTTTGAGGATGTTTTTTTGTAGGACGACATGTAAATAAAAAATTTGTTTATTTGGCAATAAAAGGAGTATTTGCTATGAAGAAAGCATAAAAGAATATTTTTTTAGATGGGTGAATAGAACAGGTTTTTCACGTAGATTTCGAGGATCATCAACAGGTTGATTTATGGAAAATATTATAAAGGGATACTCGAAGACCTATTTGTGTAAACTATAAGACGACACAAACAGTTGTATAACATATATGTAATTTGTTATATATTCTAAAAACATATATACATAATAACAATCGTTTTGATAAAGGATGAATAAAATCAATACATTTTAATCATACATTTCCTTTCAAGTTCGTGAAATATCTCTTTAACTCTTTCAAATGTCTTAGAAACGTTTTTTCCCCTTATTTAAAAGTGCGTCATAATATTTTCCGTTACTTAATTTGGTTTGGTTAATTAACGTCGCACTAGAACTGCACAGTGGGCTATTGGCGACGGTTCGGGGTCAATCTCGATGGAAAGACCCGGGAACACATACACATTCACACACAGAATCATACATGCACCTCGTTATTTTAGAACCATGGTCAGATGACGAGGAAACACCTGAACTGGCACCCAACGCCTTCAATAAACGAAGGGACTTTGGACCCCGATTAGATTTATCGTGCACCAGTCCCGTATACACGCCAGTATATAATTTGTTAGATATTCTGGATGACTTTCTAGTATTTTTGTATCGAAGCTGGAAACCCTCCGATCGCAAGATCACTACTTTTTTACTTTTCTATGTCAAGTCCATTGCACGGATTCGAACCATCAATCGTCTGATTAGTAGCTGAACGCCTTACCAACTGAGCAACTGGGGCTCTTACTTAATTTGGAGAGTATGTGGATAAATGATTTTATGTATGCTACTTTATAATCATAATAGAAATAATATATAAACGTATATAAAATTTAGTATCCAAGAAAAATAAATTATTAACTTTTAATGTATTTAAAGTTTAGGTTTTTGATTTTTAAACCATTTTCAGGTAATTTCTTTTAGGAAAAAAATTGTGTATTTTATATACCGTGCTTTAAAGGTATTTAGACCATTTTCCATTTACCAAAATATTTAAACATATTGATCCACAAAAAAAAAACTTTTATGAGATAAAGCACTTTCGAAGTATTGTGACAAAAGTCTTTGTTTAATAAAATTGTAGAACGAAAAGTGTAAGTAATTTTTGACTTACCCTCGTATAATTTTTTTCTTTTATAATTAATATTAAAGTAAAAAAAATACAAATTTCTAATTGAGACGCTTTCTTTTGAACAACATTACCGAAATGACTAGGTTAACGGGTTAAATAAATTTTTTTAAAGTTAAAAAAACAATTCTTTCCAATTCCATTATCAAATTTAAAGTATTATCTTCTAGGCTTTAAACACAAAGCTACTTTTGGTTGGTTATATTATAGTCATGCTAAAGTTACACAATGGGATACTGGGGACTGTTTGGGATCTATCTCAACGGAAAGAAAGGGGAACCTGACATATAACCTGACTTGACATATAATTCTCAACCACAATCAGATGACAAGGGCAAAGCCATTGAGTGCCGCTGGAATACTACCTCGCAAATCTTACTACTACGACAAATATAAAGACATTCTAGAGATATTCTAGGAATACGTGGACCCAACGCGCACCTGCCCCCTTTACACAATGAGTATTGTGTTGGACTAACATAATAAAACCTGGTAACCCCTTTATAAAAAAACTAGTCAGTTCTCCTTGCTTCCTTTTATTTGTAATTTAAATACTGCCCATATTATCCAATTAAGAACTTCGATGATTAGCTTGTTTGCAATATTCTAACACCTTACTTTAATTATTCATATTCTGATTTTGTATTGCACCTTGACTTTTGGTATTATTGTCATGAGTGAATATAAACTAAAATATCCACATCAAAACTTGCATATACCAAGCCTTCTTCTGAACCACTCCACCACAAAACCATTCGTTTCTATATCGATAATCCATACCACCACCAACTGTTCCCGAATCGCTTTGGGCAACCCTTCCTTTCCAACCCTCAATCCTGAGACAGAAAAGCGAAAGTCCTCGGCAAACACGGTCTTGGACAATTATTTAATAACCCTGTCCCTTCTGAAGAACAATAGGGCATGGCAGAAAGGAGGACTTGCTGCCCAAGGCGGGGCTGTGCAGGATTAAGACATCGATTCGACAATGAAAGTGGGCTTAGTTGCCCATGTGGTGGATGTTCCTCGCCACTTTGGGAAGAGATGATTTAGTGATTATTTCTGGCCTCTGCAGAAGAAGAAGAGGATCAAAAGAGCTTTGATTTTGGGTAAATGTTTGGGAAGTTGGAAGAGTGGTGGACCAGAGGGGAAAGGTTATAGGGGAGATTGGAATGGGATGTGGTGTTCAGTTTCTTTTGGATATATGCTTGTTCGGTTTCAGTATTTAATATTTAAAATTAATTGTGGATTTGTTTTCTCAAATTGGTCGTAAGTGTTGCAAATTAAGTAAGTGGTCGTAAGTGTTGTGATTGGTCGTAAGTGTTGCTCGAAATTGGTTTTCATATGAAGTGGTTATTTTATCTAATCAAAATGTCCTAATGGTTTCAACAGCATTTCAAAGAGAGTTTATAAAAATAATAATTTAAATCAGAATAAATGGTCGAATTTACATGGAATAACGCGTTTTAAGTTCTTAAAGGACTGCAGTTTTTTTAAGACTTTCTAATTGGTTGCTGAATGGACAGACTAAAGGACAATAGTTTCACCTCGTATCGGTATGAGGGGGTGAAAAGCCAAGGGGTGGGTACAAGGGCCAATTTAATCATTTTGCGAAAACGCAGTTTAAAGTTAAAACAAGACAGCTGGTTCATGAAATAGTTGATTCTTACGCCGCTAGATCTCAGCACATGAAAGACATTTACTTGTATCTCTTTGCATCAACATTTCCTTAACTATCCCTAATCCTCAGTTAACTCTACTTTTATAAAAAAAAAAAATCCCTTGTAACCTTTGACTTCTCACCCCCTCAGAAGGGAGTACTCACTTGTGTCCAGGAAAGAGAGAGGGGAAAGGAGTAGCCCTATAAATAGCAGAATATAAAAGTATTGTCGACCGGTTCTACGCAGCAATCTGCATCCCAAGAGGCATTGCGCTGATAAGTTTCTTGTGCGCTCCTACCGGTTTTTAAGTTCTGCGCATATCGGAACTGTTGACAGTTTCCCAGGCTGCACTGCGCTGGTGGCTTCTTTTGTACGCTACTACGTATATACTAGGGTCTATCTTCCCCCCTCCATTATATCTACTTGTGTCAGTGTTTCAATAAGGATACTTTTCTTATGTTTTGTTTTAATATGAATATCAAACGAATTCGTCTGTTTTCCTAGATGAACTATTATTTTAGTATTTGTGGCACATATCGCTGATACTTGTTTTTACAAATTTTCTGGTTCTGCGCAGAAATCTGTATCCCGAGAGGCATTGCGCTGATGAGTTTCTTGTTCGCTCCGACCGGTTTTCAAATTCTGCGCATATCGAAGCTATTGACAGTATCCCAGGATGCATTACGCTGACGGCTTCTTTTGTACGCTACTGTGCATAAACTAGGGTCTATCTTTCCCCCTACATTATCTTTGCTTGTGTCAGTGTTTCAATAAGGCTACAATTCTTATATTTTGTTTTAATAAGAATATCAAACAAATTAATCAGTTTTCGCAGATGAACTATTATTTTAGTATTTGTGTCACATATCGCTGATACCCGTTTTACAAATTTTCTGGTTCTACGCAGCAATCTGTATCCCAAGAGGCATTGCGCTGATGAGTTTCTTGTGCGCTCCTACCGGTTTTCAAGTTCTGCGCATATCGAAACTATTGACAATATCCCAGGATGCATTACGTTAACGGCTTCTTTAGTGTGCTACTACGTATAAACTAGGGCCTATCTTTTCTTATGTCAGTGTTTCAATAAGGCTACAACTCTTATATTTTGTATTAATAAGAATATCAAACAAGTTAATCTGTTTTCGCAAATGAACTATTATTCATTTTAGTATTTGTGGCACATATCGCTGATACTTATTTTACAATTTTTAATCAAAAACTTGCACTTTAACCCATGCGTGTCAAGCCATCAGAATCTATACCACGCCATGCGGACTGATTTCCCTGTTATCTGTGACGAAACAAACTTTACGGAAACACCCGAATAAAAAAAAAGGAAAGCATTCCCGGACCAGGTTATTGTCCGGCAAAGGGGATTTCCCACTATGTCCATTCAAAATCTATTGACCGTTATCGATTCACTGTAATCCAGTTCGTTCTTTCAATAGAAGCGAAAAAAAAAAGCATTCCCATATTCTCCATGGCATTTGTTTGAGATTGACTCCGGTTTAAGAATCTTGAATACGGTCCTGATGCCCATTTTGAATCCGGTTTTGAATGGAAAAGAAGTCCGGCTTTCAAATCCGGACACGGATCGTTCTTCTGGGGACCAGCGCCATTTTGAAACTTTGAAGGGATTTAGAGGAGGGAGTTATTCTTCGTTGACATTGGGCCTATTCTTTGGCCCGATTCGGGAAATGTGTATTTTCCTTTTCATAAAGTTTGTAAAACTTTGTTGTTATTCTATCAGAATACCGTTTGGGATTTCTACAGTATCGTAGTTAAATAAGACTTACAAAGTAACCATTGCTAGGTGAATATAAAAGATATTATAATATATACTGAAAATTGGATTTCCTTGTCTTTTCTTTTCTCATTTCATCAGCAGGTTAATGATAGTTAAATATTATTTATTAGTTTGTGTTAGTATTAAAAGTATTTGATAGATTAAATAACTTTTTTTTATAAATATAGCTAAAGAACTTTTACGAAAAATCCGATATAAAAAATTTCTCTAAATAATAAATTAAACAAAAAAATAAATAAAGTTGCGTTCGAAATTTTCGACTTGTAAATACAAAATAATGTATAAGAATAATTTTAAAAAATTTATATGTAAAATAAAATTATTAACCTTACGAGCGGTTAGAAAAAATTAAAAATTGTAAAGTTTTACATGTAAAATAGTTTACTTTATTTTTCTAATGCATGTATATACAGGGTGGTGTAAAATGAAAGGTTATGGTTTATATGCCTAATAACTTTTTTATTTAATATTGCATTTTTTTTCTTTTGCTTCAGAATTGTGTAAAGAAGGCTTGGAGAATTTGAAAAGGAACAGTACACAGTAGAAAAACAAACAAAAAATCGTTGAATTTTATTTTTCAAATGGAAACTCAGTTATTCTGACGCAGCGTGCATATCGTCGATATTTTAATGTGCGGACTGGACCCTCAGTGACAAAAATAAATCGCCTGGTTGAAAATTTTCAGCAACGAGGTTCAGTAACTGAACCAATAACTGAAAAACAATATTCGCAATGAAATCCATGCCATAACCTCTGAAATTTTGCGAAAAGTCATGCAACATGTGTTGGAAAGAGCACGATTTTGTGAAGCGGAAAATGGGCGACACCTGCGAGACGTATTTTTTCAAGTTTATGTTAACAATATTCTCCATTCATATGCTGTATTTTGACAAAATAATGTTAACAATTTATTCAAAAATAAAAAAGTTATAAAGCATTTAAACCATAACGTTCATTTTGCACCACTTTGTATTATATATATATATATATATATATATATATATCGTTCAGCTCTATCAGAGAGAAAACTTCAAGGTTACTTTTATTTGAAAATACATTTTGTATTCATTCTTCTAATTTTGTTTAAAAATTATGATCTTAATAAAATAGTTGTATGTACCACAGATTTTTACATAAATCCTCAGTTTCGTACTCAGAGGACTTTTAAATAGTTTTATGGAGACATGTGCGGGTTATAAAATGTGCTGGCTTTCTCTTGCACCAACATCATTAATTCCTAATTTTAAGGTAGAACTATAGAACTAAACCAACACTATATTAACCATAAAAAAATATTCTAAAGATTTATCTTAAAACGCTGACTCATAGTATTATATTCTATGCTTATGAAATACCAGGATTTATTTTTTTTATTACTTAACAATTAGGTATCGATCAACAAAAGGCGTAGATTGTTATAATTTATTTGCAAACTAAAGCTTCTTGAAGAAGCATGTACACAAGCTAAGTTGATGAAGGAAATGAAATTCGGTTACAATTATTTAAAAAGTGGTGACAAAATAGCAATAACTCTCGCTGATTAATTGATAGAAGATTTTTTTTATAGAAATAAGTGAAAAAGTGTAAAATTGAAAAAAAAATTTGAAAAAAATGTAGTTGACTTGTTTTTGCACCATATATATACATTTTCAATTCTTAATTTATTCTTACTTTTATTCCATTCTAAATTTTAAGGTAGAACAATTAAAAACAAAACGAACACCACGTTACCCTTTACAAAGTGATTCTAAAGAATTTATCTTAAAACGCTGACTCATAGCATCATATTTTGTGCTTATGAAATACCAGGAAACCTTTTTATGATTACTTAACAATTATCGATCAACAAAAGGCGTAGATTGTTATCATTTATTTGCAACTAATGCTTCTTGAAGAAGCATGTACACAAGCTAAGTTGATGAAGGAAACCAAATTTGGTTACAATCATTTCAAAAGTGGCGACAAAATGGCAATAACTCCTGCTGATTCATTAAACAAAATCTTTGTAATCTGTAATATAATACCAAGTTTAGATTCGCAGAAGAGCTTTTGTGAAGGCAGGGTCTTATCTCGAAGTTCAAGTAGGTTATCAGATGCATATTCCTCACCTGAATATTATATTACTAAAATATAATATGTTCTTATAAAGAAAAGAAAATATCTTGCTGAATTTTATTTTTTAAGATAGCTCACCAAGCGTTTTATCGATTTTTTTTAGGGAGAAATACATAAATATATTTTGGATATATTATCCTGTTTTTTAAGATATTATAATTGTGTAATTAAGTAATTGAGTATATTAAACAATAAAATCATTTTTTAATTAAATTTTATCAACGTGATTTTTTCTTGTAACTTGTAAAAAATATATTTAAAAAATAAAATAATCTTTAAAAAAAAAAAATGGAAAACCGACTTTTAAGAAAATGTGCTAAAAAGTAAAAAAAGATTTTTAATTTTACGCCTGAGTTGAAAATATTGAATTATTAAATATCAATTTTATACTTATTAAAACTTTTTTTTAAATAGGTGCCAACATTTATGTGCGATTTTTGTAAATTGGCACCAACTTCAAAAAGTTGTAAATATTATAAAATTGATCTTAAATAATTCAAATTTTTCAACTTAGTTGTAAAATTGAAAATTACTTTTAAATTTTTTGCACATTTTCAATCGGTCGGTCGTTTTTTTTTTTTTTAAAGATTTTCTTTTTTTCTTTTTTAGTTTTTAATTTAGCAGAGGGTTTCGCCCCTATTATTATTCACCAAGAAATTCAAATTGCAACTTGCCCTCAACAATGTATATTATAAAACAATCCCTGTCAATGCTAGTTAAACGAAATGTCATTGTTATGCAACTTATGTTAAACAATGAAAATATTTTGAAATCGGATAAATTGTTTAAAAAAACTCCCGTTAATCGACATTTCTGGATATATAACAACCGGATAACCGACTATTTTTTTTTTGCATATTTTGCCTAAGTGGATTTTTCTCAAACCAACAAAAAAAAGGAATTTTCGAAATCGGACAATATTTTTTCCAAACGGTCCGGTTAATTGAGAATTCCGGATAGTTAAATACCGGATAACAGGATATTTTATTCAAAGGCTCCCAATTGAATCATTCCCCCTATCCAACAAAACCAAAAAAAATTTGCAAATATCTGAATTAGAACCGAAATCCTGCGCGAACATACATAAAAAAAATACATAACAGTCGAATTGATAACCTCTCGACAAGGCGCACGATTTGGCAGTTTTAATTTAAAGTTTCTGACGGTATTATTTTGGAGTGTCGGTTGGCGCGCTGTTCAGTCGGTAAAAAATAAGAAAAGCATTGAAATTCTTTTAACGTCCTTCAACAACAAATATTAAAAAAAAAACTAAAGAAATTTAATTTGTATGTGACAATAACAATAATTTTTTTTATTTATCTTTTCTTTTTTAAAGACTCATAAAACCTCGACCTATTGGATACCCGAAGCAATTTAAATGGTAGGTGTAAACAACTCATTCGCAGAGGTAATCGCATTTTGATTTGTTTTTCCGGTTCATTGTTCACCTATTTTTTCCATTTTTTGATGGTTTTCAGTGTTTCCGTTCAAATCCCAGTATAGACACAAACAATGAAAACGGTGCTTACGGAAATAAAAGCTGTGTAAATATTGTTTTCACCAAAATCAATTTTCTGTAATGGCATTGTTATCGATAAGTTGTGTATTCAGAAGCTCGATTAATGCTACATCTTTATGAATAGGGTTTATGATGATTGCTTAAGAAATAATTTTAACTCGCCAAGATGTTTCAATATTAGAATGTACTTAAAAAATTTACTTAAAAATAAGTATCTGAACATACTCGTGTTTCTTTCAGTACGACTGCATAGTAAACGAGCAATGACGTACTCACATTTAAGTGACCCTACTTTCTCAAAAATGAGCAGTGTGGTTTAATATTGCTCATCTCAGCTTCCGTTCAAGCCATTTTAACAAAGCGACCTGGCAAATTTAAAAGAGTTGTTATAAAGATGGTTTTTCATATTATTTAATGTCAATTGCTTAAATTGAAACACAGTTATAATAAATTAATTATCTTACTTCATATTTTTTTAACACACCTTTTTAACATTTCTTTTGTTTATAACTTCTGAACGTCGCCTTGTTAATACAACGGATAAGGCACTGGAATGCTTTGCCTGAGGATATGGGTTCGATTCCGTGTCGTAATTGTCGGAATTTATTGAAAGTGATTTAGGAAAGCAGCGCTAACATCTGCACTTTTTATTCATTTTTAATCATTGTACTAATTTACGAGTACATGTCTTTTTCAAAATTGAAACTTATGTATTCGGAGCCATGATAAGCATCGAATATACTAAAAAATTAATACATTTGACTCCTTTTTGATTCATGAAGGTAGCCTATGTAGGCTAGCATCTTCTCTTTATATTTATTTATGCCCGTTGTACTCATTTTTAAGTATGTCTTTTTCAAAATTGAAATTTATGTTTTCAGAGCCATGATAAGCATCGAATGTATTCAAAAACAAGTACATTTTAACTATTTTTGAATACTTGTTTTTAATAGTGTAGTAATCAAAAAATGGAATTGTTTGACATACGACCTTTTGCACGGTCAACGACGACATCTAACTATTACCGTCGAGCATGAATGGACTGTAGTAGAGCGAATATGACGTCATAATCGTGAAACCAACATCTCAGACCGAATGACCTCAGACACGTGACTTCTTTTCAAAATTATGAATTAAAAAATACTCGCGATTGGCTGATGAATTGGGAAATGTGTAACACTAAAAATTTATGAATGGAATGACGTAGTTAACCACATGTCTGAGGTCATACATGTTGGCCTCACTTTGATGTTAGCGATTTTATAACATTGTTTTCTCTTCTATGAAGGATCCATGCTCGAAGATTTATACCCGTTCTACTAATTTTTAAGTATGTCTTTTTCAAAATTTAAACTTATGTTTCAGAGCCATGATAAGCATCGAATGTATTAAAAAACGAGTACATTTTAGCTATTTTTGAATAACTGTTTTTAAAAGTGTAGTAATCAAAAAATGGAATTGTTTGACATGCGACCTTTTGCTCTGCCAACTACGATATCTAACATATAATAACTATTACCTACGAAACGATATCTAACATATAATAACTATTACCTACGAAACGATATCTAACATATTATATATTACGATATCTAACATATTATATATTACGATATCTAACATATTATATATTACGATATCTAACATATTATATATTACGATATCTAACATATTATATATTACGATATCTAACATATTATATATTACGATATCTAACATATTATATATTACGATATCTAACATATTATATATTACGATATCTAACATATTATAACTATTACCTATAACGAACTGAAAAAAAAATAGTGTCTTCCCATCAATCCTTAAATTACACTTAATCAGGATTTCTTAAAATTGCAGTCACACTCCGACTGTGGAAGGGTTAAACACCTCTAAAGACACACATTGTTAAAAAACTTCTAATATAATTCCAAGAACGACCTATTCACCACACCTGACCTCTCCAAACAGGGTTCGCACACCTGCATTTCACTCAAAAGATTTATAAAACAGAAAAACCAATTTGCACAAAGGGCCTTAAAAACAATGTTTAGATATGTAAAAAATTTAACTGCAAGCCACAACTCATAAGCGAAGGCCGTACCTTCAACTCATCCGACTGCTCTTTTATGTATTTACCTCTTTCTAGACGCAGTAAAGTTTTATGAGTTGCACGTGAACATGTATAACAGTGAGATGTGTGGTGTAAGTAAATGCATGTATCTTTTACTGTAGTGTCATTGTTATTTTTTTTGTGTGTGAGGAATAACAATGTGTTCTTGACCTGTAGAGTGTATTTTGGAAATGGGCGTTCACGTGTGTGCTCGTGGCTTTGTGATGTTAATTTTATTGACTTCGTCTTGGCGCATTGTTTCAAATGGGATTCATTTGGCTGGAAGATAAGCGGAGAATTATTTATATTTGTGGTGGTGATTCGTTTTAATTTAAGTATTCATATATTAAAACATCCTAGTCTTTATTCTAATCATTTCTTTTTAAAATGTTTCTTTTTTTTCTTTCGCTAGTTGCAAAAGCAATAAGTAGGAATTCTTATGCAAAGTATTGAAGTTCAAAGTTCTAAGAGAAACAGCATAAAACTTTCTGTTTTCCTCCGTCAGTGTTACGAAGCATTTGTATTGTTTTGGTAACAAAGCAGCAAATTTGACAATAATAAACCAATGTCAGACGTGAATTATGGTTAACGCATATAACACTGATATCTAAAACAGTTTGTGGGGTATACTGCTGAAGTTGCCGATAAATTTTTAATTTAAAGACAGTGCCCTCGGTAGGATTTAAAGTTGTATTTGGAATTATTTTAAAATTCTCAATTTTTATTTTTTTGCAAAATAAATAATCTGCAAAAATTAATTTTACTTACATTTGAGTAAGTCATCGCTCATTTACGATGCAATTGAACTCAAATAAAAACGAGCACGTTTGTGATTTTCATCTGGTGCTAAAATCCTAACTAATACTCTACCTAACTAATAAGTCGTCAACTAATACAATAAAAATCTACAACCAAATGAACAAAGTCTCTATCATAGAATCATCATAAGGAAGCAATTCTTTTATTTTCTATCCCGGGAAGCGATAGGGTTAGACATGCATTTTGCACTGTCAACGACGGTATGGTTAATAAGGTTCAATATGGAATTTTTTTTTTAAAATAGCGGAAAAGGAATATCTTTGCACACGATTTTAAACATTTTCACCATTTTTCTAATTTAAGAAACAATTATAAAAATTTTTACCACTACTTTCATTCGTTATTCTTCTTCATTTTTAATTTAAACAAATTTTTTTTAACAATTTTAAAAAGCACCTTTCGTTAAAAAAATATTTTATAAAATCACACACACACATAACACATAAAAAAATCGGTTGTGGCAGTATTGAAGCACGACCAGTGAAATTTTATAAGAAACGCTTATAAGTCAATTGTAGAAATAGGACAACACCAACAGAAAGAGGATACGCAAGCTGTTCTTTTAATAATGCGGGTCCCATCCACTCTGTGTACGTGCTCTGCTATATTTCAAGATTTTATACGCATATACGTATAATTTTCAATCTAATTTCAATTGAGTTGAGTCTGTCATTAAGCTATTTGTCCTGAAGATATAGTCTAGGAATCGATCACGTAAAAGCTTAACTGTGTTTTTACCATTATAGTGCATGTTGATGATTGTAAAAACGTTTGCCTTCAACAAACCGTACAATAATTCAGAAACTCAGAGAGCAGTTGTGGAGATGTAACGATAGCTCTTTCAATCTCCCCTCTAGATATTTTGATGACGTTGCATTTCTAAGACTTCAAACGCATGCAAATTCCGATATTTTCCCATCTGGGGAATACTCACACAACCAGGGCTTCACAGAAAGGAACTTCATCAAGCGTTCTAGCATTTTATTGACGATCATTGCACTGAGAACAGAAAATAAACACGTGCCGAAAAGAGGTTGAAGGACCTGGTGTGGACAAATACAGGGGAATATAGGGAAATACAGGGCAAACCCAGAATCTATAAAATCCGTATTAAAGGGACACATAACAGTTACAAACCTTCAAAACATCGAATTTTCAGTTTATAACTTGTTTATAATGTCATCTTACCGATTATATTTTACACTGACAAAGTCTTTAGATCAGATATCGATGGACAAAAGCACAATAATTGCATGTCCGCTTTTGGAAAACGAAAAAAAAATATTTCTAACTTTGTCCCTTATACTATTTGGGCCAAACTTTAAACCTGCACCACAAAATTATAATTTGGAAGGGACATAATGTTTGTTTCGGAAGAAAGATTATATATATATATATATATATATATATATATATATATATATATATATATATATATATATATATATATATTAAAAGAAGATAAAAAAAAATTATATAAAATAATTTGCATACCAATATGTAGAAATCTTTATTCCCTACAAAATGGTATATTAAGTTTAGTTCTATGATGAATAGGTGTGCCACTAAACCCCATGCAACCAACCTACGATGAATAGTGTTCGAATGCAGAGGAGTGGTTCGTTTTTTTTAACCATTAAGAATTTTCTCCGGAATTTTTTTTAATGTGTTAAATGTTGTTAATAAGGTTAATTTTTTTAAAAAAAAAGTTTGTTCTTGTTGTAATTGTACAAATATAAATAGAATTTCCAATTAAACATTACAAAATTAAGCATTATAATTTTTTTAATGAAATGTACAATAGTTACGTTTCCATATTTTGTACACGTATAAAAATGTTGTATTGTTTTCCTGCCCAACAGCTTTCATCCATTGAGTTAAATACATATGGTAATGACAATCGAAGTTGTGGCAAATAATAAGACCATGCTAATTCCCCAACATTGTTTCGGTTTGGTACCCAATTAAAACTAAAACAATCTTAGTCAATCTGTTTGTCACAAATCGTAAGCAACTCTCTTTATGCAATTAGGAACTAAGTTATAGAACAATGGTTGCCATCCGGTCAACTGGTGCACAACCATACCACCATGAATACAAAGCCAATGGAAACCTCCCCACCCGAATACCCACCCCTACTTTCAAATTCCCGTTTCCAAGGTTAGGGTCTGTCAGCAAAAACAAAGAACCCTCACCTTGAGGACTTGGAACATAACAAAAAAAAATGGCGAAAAATCGAAAGTAGGCCTGACACAGACAATGCTCGGCTGTCCACCACCTACCTTTCGCCTCTGCACCTATTATTAAAATGATAATAGACGACAACAAAAGGGGGATAGATACAATGGGATAAGAGTTGCGTCATACAGGGTGTGTCTGTGGATGAGAAGAAGGGGGGGGGGGGGGAAATGTTGCATTGTCGTATTTTAAGAAAAGACAGAACAAAACTTTCCGTTCTTTTCTTTGTTTGAGCCGACCACACAGGACACAGAATAACACGCGGGCACGCCATCCGAGAGACAAAGATGGTGGGCGGTGGCAAGAGTTGGGAATCGGGATGACGATATTGTTAGATTTTTACGGAAATAACAGGTTGTCAAGAGTGCTCGTCTCAAACCTGTACGTATTCATTTGGGATGGAAAACCCTAAATTTAAGGTTCAGCCAGTAACGGTTCCTTTTTCTCGAAATGAAACCGGTAAAAGATTCTTACGCAAGGTTGAGGTTCGTTGAACGAATGCTATGCACAGAGAATCAATTTATGAGACCTTTTCCGTTTTAAACGGGAGATCTAAGCTATAAACGCGTACACTGTAAAAAAAAAGGTACTTAAAAATGAGTATCGGAACTTACTCGTTTTTCTTTGAGTACAATTGCATCGTAAATGAGCGATGGCGTACTAAAATTTAAGTAATCGTACTTTCTCAAAAATGAGCAGTGTGATTTAATATTGCTAATATCAGCTTCTGTTTAAGCCACCATAACAAAGCGACCTGACGTACTTAACCGTTTGAGTCCAGGGGGTATTGAAAAAACACTGTCGAAGAATTCCAAACAGCGCAACCGCGCTTTCTCTAAATGAGTACGAAAAGACCCAAGCAGCGCGATAGCGCTTGTTTTATTCTGACCATGGTTCAATGATTCAAAAATACGAGGCATCGTTCCCGGATCTTTCCTTCGAGATATCCCCCGAACCGTCGCCAATAGCCCACTGTGCAGCCTTCAACAATCGGTAACGCACCGTCAGTTGTCCACAATGTTCGAAATGTACTGGGTTTTCTCGACATAAAATCTCAACAGCGCACTCGCGCTGCTTGGGACTCAAACGGTTAAAATAGTTGTTGAGAAGATGGATTTCCACATTATTTGATGTCGATTGCTTAAATGGAAACTGAGTTATTACAACTCAATTATCTTATTTCGCATTCTATTGGCACACCTATTTAACATTTCTTCATACATCGAAGAAGAGAGAGCAACTTTATTATTTTAAAAATTGCGCTAGCGTCAGTTGGCTAAACCTGCATTTCTTCCATGTTCAAAGTTCTATAAGTCTGCCTTCAAAGTTCATTCCCGGAAAACCCCTTAAATAAACATTTTGGTAGCCCTATGTTGAGCCTGTTGTATAATAAATAAATATTTTTTTTAAAGTTAAGGTTACCAGAATTGTGCTGCATATTCAAAATGACATTCTGGGAGAAAACAGCTTTTTATTAGGCTAAAACAATGTCCAAATTAGACCTCTATAATCAATGTTACTTAATCAGATATGCAGCATTTCTGGCTTGGAGAATGTTTCTACTTCTGCACGTGTTACTTATTTGACTTTAACAAACTCAAATCGTGACATCATACTTTGAAGAATCCCCTACAAGCCATTTCAAACTCCAAAATTATTCAGATATATACGTTTCCAAGGTTCGCAAAATATTCCCTCAAGTTATTGACTCTATTTCCATAACCGACAGAGCAACAAATAAATCATATCTGCCCACGAAAAACCCAAAATATGCCAATATCAAACTGTTGTGAAAGCCCTTCAACACACAATACCTCCGTGGCATTATGGAAGCGATGTGATTGTATATATTGTACAAGGAATTCCCTTCTAAGTTATCCAATTATTGATTGCATGAATATAACCAGATAAGGAGACATTAACCCTTCCACTTTGCAATTTCACAAGCGTCAAAACAAACCCAACCTAATGGACTAACAGCCAGCGGGTTCTCGTTGCAAACGTGATTCCTCTAAAAAGCATTGAATACACAATAATGAATAACGATTCCCAACTTGTCGGTCGTGACAGTCGTTGAAAAATCGTTATTTATGTTGGGGAGGATTATTTATGATTTCGCGCGGGCCATCTTCCTCTGCCAGCGCGATGTTTCAACAACTGTTATTATTACCACGCTTCCCAGCGGATCTCGACTTCAATTAATTTAAAAGTACAAATAGGGAGGTGGGTTCGACCATTTAAATCCTCTCACGACTGCGGACAGTTGTTGAGTCGTACGTCTGGACCGTGCTGCAGGGGTGGGGGGGGGGATAATAACTTGGAGATGGGAAGGAAGGGTTCGCACTTATGGATTCTCGTTTGGTGAAGAAACGGATATCACCTCTAAAAACAATTATTGTGTTCTTTAAAATATGAACAAGAAATGAAATATGGATGTGTATATGTAAATTAATCTATTAAAGGGGGGGGGGCGCTCATTTATTTTGTCACGCTACTTTTCATTCTTTTGTACCCTCCCTTCCCTTCCCTTTTCCCATATCACGCCATGATAAGTATTTGAGGTTAAAACAAAGTCATTACTTTCTGTATGTTATTTACAAAACATCCCATGAGAAATACTGTTAAACATAGGTACTTAAAAATAAGTAAAATGTACTCATTTTTTCTTTTTCAATTTTCAAATTTGGAAAAGACTTGTTCTAAAATATGAGTACAATGAGTATATGCTTGCCTACGTAGCTGCTTTTATAAATCACTTTCAATAAATATCGACAATTACAACCAAGTCTTACCAGGAATCGACCCAGAGCCTAATCACCCAGTCCAGTGACATCGTTAAACTACCAAAGCAATATTAAGAAGTAATAAACAGAAAAAAATATTTAAAAAAAAAAGACCAAAATAATGGGATTTAAGCAATAGGCCTCAAATAATGCGGAAAACCAACTTCTGAATTATTATTTTGAGTTTGTCAAGTTTCCTTAAAATCGCTTGAACAGAAGCTCAGATTCGCAATATTAAATCACATTGCTATATTTTGTGAAAGTATGTCATGCGCTCGTTTACTGTGAAATAATACTTTAAAAAAAAAACGAGTAGGTTTAGACACTTATTATTAAGTACCTTTTCTTACAATGAAGACTTTGATATCTATAAAAAGTAACTTAAACACTAAAGTTAGTGAAACAAATGTTAGTATTTTTTTCTTATATAGTTTTTCTGCGTCACACAACCATAGACATCTCCTTATCAGTTTAATTTAAAAACGCACAATCTACTATATAAGAAGTAAAGAAGCCATATCTTTGGAGATTCATTCTTAATGTCCTTGCTATTAAACATAGTCTATAAACCGCAGCAGGATCTATTATATTACATGAAGCAAATGATGAAGAAATAATGTGGGAACTTTCATCGGGAAACCAAATTACATTGTCTTACAAGTTCTGAAATCATTTTCAAATGAACCAACAGTGTAAATTAATACAAAGAATGAGATTACACACGAAGAATAGCTAAGTTTTGAGAAAAACTTTCCAATTGAAAAAGCAAGTAAAAGAAGGGGTCAACTAACATTTTTGAAAAAATTCTGATTTTGATGTTAGCTTTAAGTAAATATGCGTTTTCGTTCAAAATTATATGACCTCTACTTAATTTATTCAGGCAGATACAGAGCAGTAAAAAGTATATGTTTTACTTATAATGGTTCGGTTTCAATAAGCAAACCTTAATTCCAAATGTGTGAAAATGCGCCAATTTTGCTGAACTACCACCACTAATCACGCTCACGGACGATGAACAGGAAAAAGTCTGGCGGCAATTTTTTTTTTTTGGCGACAAATAGTGGATACTCAACGGAAAGCGACCCGTTTCTTCAAGATTGTTGTAATTGAAAAAGTTGTTTATCTTGAAAACAGATTTTTGTCAGTTATCTCCTTTATTGGCTATATTTGGTTAATATTGCGGAACAGATGTAGTATAGGACATTTGGCGTTTTTTTTTTTTTTTGGCGACGAAAAATTGCCGTTAAACATAGTTCCGGGAACGGACAAAAACGATTACGCAGCACCATGACGTCACAGGGTTGCCAGATTGAAAGTCGCCACAAGAATAGGAAAATACCAACAATATCAGGTGGGGTTGCCATACTATAAATTTATCGCCACTATAAAACACGCCAAAATAAACCTCGTGCGCCAAATGTCCTATACTACATCTGTACCAATATTGCATGATAAAGATAAATTTGCATACCTCATCAATTCAAATATATTATAATTCATTTATTTAAATAGCATTGCGAATTATTACATTTCAAACAACATCCGCAACAGCTTTCAGAAGAGACGATACTACCTCTTCTTTTACGTTGGCGATTTCAAATGGTCCGATTTGGCGACCTTTCCTCCAGGATGAGAGATTGCAATAACCACCCACGACAGAATAATAAAAAAAAAAATATCGGGGTGGGGGTGGATTTCGATGCTACCACCCCCAGAGTCACGACAGGGTTCGTGATCAGACGAAAGCGCGGTTGAAAGCGCAAGTCGGCGACCCTGCTTCGAAGCCTATCATTATGCATTTTGTGTTTTTAAAGAAAGATCGAAAACCAGGTGGTTCGTTATTATTTCTCCCTTTGTGCGGTGGCAGGGGACGATGATAAACAAGGGACGATCCGAATGGGGTCAGAAGTCAAACTTCTCCACTTGGGGGGGGGGGGGGGATTATCGAATTTGAATGGGAAATGAGGGGGATAAGGACAATTAGAGTTTGGTTGGTAAAATGTAAGAACATTTATAGATGATTTTTTTCTATTTTTAACCGACTGAACAGCGCGCCAACCAAAAATTTAAAATAAAACCGCCAAAGCGCGCTACAAGGAGGGAGGTCATCAATTCGATTGTTATGTTGTTGTTTTTTTTCGTTTATGTTCTCACACAAGGTTTTGGTTCTAATTCAGATATTTGGAAGAATTTTTTTTATTGGATATGTGATGTTTCACTTGTGCACCTTTTGAAGAATATATCCGGTTATCCGGTGTTTAACTATTCGGTATTCTCAATTAACCGGACCGGTTGAAAAAAAAATATTCTCCGATTTCGAATATTCTTTTTTTGTTGGATAGAGAAAAATTAACTTTGGCAAAAGCTGCATATATAAAAGCTGCGGTTATCCGGTTGTTATATATCCGAAAATCTCAATTAACCGGACTTTTTTTTAACGTTCTTTGCAATTTCAAAATGTTTACGTTGTTCAACAGAAGCTGTACAGCACTGACATTTCGTTTATCCAGCAATTATTGGCATGGATAGGGATTGTTTTACAATATACATTGTTGAGACAAAATGTGAGCACAAGTAGTTTTTTGAACTTCTTAGTGAATAATAGCAGGGGGCGAAGCCTCTTGCTAATTTAAAAACTTAAAAGGGAAAAATAAATTTTTAAGAAAAATGACTAACAAAAATGCACTAAAAAGTAAAAAATAATTTTTATTTTTATGAACGAGTTGAAAAAATTTAATTATTTAATATCAATTTTATATTTATTACAACTTTTTGAAGTTGGTGCCAATTTACAAAAAGCATATCTAAATTTTGGCGCCGATTTCAAAAACTTTTAATAAGTATAAAATCGATATTAAATAATTCAATTTTTTTTTCAACTCTTTCTTAAAATTAAAAATTATTTTTTACTTTTTATTGCATTTTTGTTAAAGTCTTTTTTTTTTTTTTTTTTAAAGATTATTTTATGTACATAAGTTTCGGTTTTAGAGTATTCGTGAATTGAAGCTATCAATATTTGAATGGATTCAGAATTTTTCGAAACCAAGTGTGAATTTTTTAAAAATGGTATATATTTATGATATACATTAAAATGTTTATCACTGTTAGTATATAATAGATGTATATGGTCTACTAACAAAAACTAATAACACAAAAGTTAGCCATCTGTTTCCATATGGTTTTCTTAAATACTATTTAAAGTAAAGAAAGTATTATTAAGCTATATTTATATTTTGAAGACTTATTATAATTTTTAATTTATAATAAACAAATGTAGTTAAAAAATTAATATATTTGAAAACAGATTTTTTAAGACAACAGAAGCGCAAAAATTTAAAACGAAATAGATCAATATTAAAGGTATATTGACCAGGAAACAACAAGGAAAACTGTTAAATGTGTTTAGAGTTTTTAGATCAATTAAAAAAATAAAATGGCTGATTACGAAATTTCACCATGTATATGTTAAGAAGGTCTGTAGAATAAGAATAATAAGCTAATTACTTTACACTTTATTATTGTAAAACGCTTTAGAGTAGAGTAAAGTTCTAAAATATATTTATTTGAACTACTTAAAGAAATGATAGTAAATTAAAAAAAAAAATTATATTTATACATAAAGGAAATTAAAACATGCAGATAAATAAATTCTGTCTTGTGATTGTGAAACTATAGATAATCATAAATGCAAATACATACAAAGGAAAGAATATATTACGAAATTACTGATAAAAATATTTTCATTAAAAACAAATTAAAGTGTGGCAAATTTATAATATGGACGAATTATATAGCTAAATAGCTTTTTTCAACATTATTAATTAAGTAAAACCTGTACATACCTAAGAATGGATTTCCTATTACGAAGACATACAGTTTTTATTAAAGGGAATAACATACAAACAACACAATTTATAAAAAAAATAATAACTATAGTATATTATAATATTTTAATAGTATAATTTTTTTTTTAATTTCAAGAATTGGTAAAATTATCGTATAAAACATTTAATCCAGAAGAAGAAAAAACGCAAACGATTTAATATTTAAAAGAATAATTTAAGAATTTAACAGCAATGAAATATATTTATTGCAATGCAGTTAAATTCTTAGCTTATTCTATGATCTATTAAATTATTTGAAGATATATTGACTAAGATTAACTGATTAAGTTTATATCAATATAAATTAACGTATGCTACTTTTCACTAAAATTCAGCATCAAATTACGGAAGTTCCATAAAAATAAAAATACAAAAATATAGGAATATTTTATTAACGTTTCCAAAATGACTTTAATTCTAAAAAAATATTTATAATATAGAAACAATATCAATTTTAATTATTCAAATAGTGAAACAGATTGCTGATATCCGCTTCACTGAAGACCTTACCTTGATTTATCAGCTTGATCTTTTTTATTGCCCTTTTTGAAGCGTTTATCGCTGCTCGCCGAACCGTGTAAATTTACTTTCTTCAAGATGGGGAAGATAGTTGCGATAAGATCTAACAGATGGAGCTACTGATCTAACTCAAATATTCGATTTTCGTTAAAAACGTAAAGTGTGCATCATCCATTTATTTAATTTAAATTAAAATATTTTTTTTTAAACGTGAATATATATTTTGAAGACTGTCGGATTTTTTAGACGCTGTTCAAGGATTGGCGATGAATATAATTTGTTTGTTTTAAAAAAAATTGGCAAACTTTTTCAGTCTAGACAAATGTGATTTTCAAAATAATAAATATGAGACTTGGTATACATGCTAAAATAATAAGCAAACAGTGTTCTTGTCATGTTTCTTACAAAAATAATAGCTCGAAAGCAGCTGCCGTCACATAAAATGGTGTAGTTGTTTTCTTTGTGGGGGGAACGGGGTTAAACAAGACATTTCCCAGCTTTACGATTCCATATTCCCACTTAAATATTCGAAATATATATATATATATATATATATATATATATATATATATATATATATATATATATATATATATATATATATATATATATATATATATATATATATCATCATATATATATATTTATTCATTTAGCGGCATTTTTGTTTATTTGGCGATATTTTTTATTCATTTGGCAATATGTTGCGGTAAAATGGCGATATTTCCTCATCAGCCTACCGGAATGCATACACCGTCATAGCTCTAACTGTGATAAAAACTATATCAAACATATGTTACAAATTACATAAAACATATTATACAAATTATATCAAACATATGATACAAATATATCAAACATATGATACAAATTATATCAAACATATTAACTTTTTTGTATTTTATGTACCTAAGAAACTATATATGCAAAAATAAATTCTAGTCTGTTAATGTATTAATAATACAGTTTTGATATTAATTAAAGTATGTACACATTTTACACAAAATTTAAAATAGTTCATATTTGGGAATGCCTTTAATTCAAGACGAGGTGCATAATACAAAATCAATCACTATGTTGGCATTAAATGTTAGAAAATTCAATATAAGTGAAAAGGTATTCGAACACAAAAATGTGCTACACAAATTTATTTTGTTTCTTTAACAAAAAAAGAAAATAATTTCATAATTATCAAATATATTTTTTTTACATAAATAATGTTTTTATATATAAAACATTTTAATAGGTGATGTGTTTAAAACTGTTTTAACAATTTGCAAACAGCGTTTCGAAATTTAATTCACCCCCTTACATTTTTGTACTTTTTTTTGAGCATAAGACAAATAAAACTTAAAAGTAACATGCATAAAAGAACCATTATTTTGATGACATAAAGCCAAAATAAAATTGCATTACTTTATTTTATTATCACATTATATCCTCTAATAATAAAACCCCACATCCAGACCTTTTTACGCGGTGCCCCAAAGAATGCCCGCAATTATTCCCACAATTCCCGGTACCTCAATCGTACTTTCCACACTCCATTCGCACCTGACTACAACAAAAAGTTGGATAAAAGCATTTTTTTTTATCTTGAAAAAGGGCTTTTCTAAACCTCTTTGCTTCAAAAAAGCATGGTCAGTTGAAAGTACAGAAAACTAACAAACATAAAAAAAAATCCCCCCCCCCCCCCATCCCCAGGATAGAGCCTTCAACATCCGAACTGTAGATTTTCCAACAACAAAAAGCCGCACATTACCGTTCGAAATAGAAAAGATAGAAAATGTTCTGAAGGGGAGGGGGGGGGGGGAGAGAACACAGAACATAAAGGGTACGTGTGCTCTTTTGTTGGCGACCATTCCTCTGTGTGTGTAGGTTCGAGTCTAGCCAAACAATGGCCTGCCCAGGGAGATGATCGTCAGGGCCCCTGCTCGGACAATGCAGGGGCGCATCACAATGAACGCCCCGGCATTCCTCCCCCCTCCCCTCTACATCATTCGAAATGGAATTGCTTGCAGGGGTGCAGACGAGAGTTCGAATGAAAAATACCGCCTTTTCGTTCGTCAAAATCTTTTGATGCTGCCCGTTTTTTTTTTTCAGTTTTTCTTTTCTATTTGAAAAAGTATTTTTTTTTTATTATCCCATTCACCGGACAAAACCATCGCCTTTGTTGAACTGGTGTTTTTGTCCCTTTCAAGCTAAATAAGCTTATTTCAAGTTTTTTTTTTCTTTCTTCTTTTTGTTGTTGTTATTATTATTGCGAGTTCTTTTATATATACCGGAATCGCTTTTTATTTTTATTCCTGTGGCTTTTATATCGTGTGAGCGCGGAGCGGTTTTTACCGCCATTATTTCTGTCCACTATCGATCACAGGTATCAAAAACAAAAAGTTCTTTTTTTTTTACTCAAAAGAGGTAAAAGAACGAGAACGAGTTCTTGAAGATTCGCATTGTTCGACTCTACCCCTGTTAGGTCGGTTTTTCGCTACTTAACGAATCGGTCTTGCCAACTCTTTCATTCAAATCGAAAAAAAAAAGAAAAAAAATTCTTTACCACTTATAAGACATCGTTAAATATCTCTCATTTAGGTATATTTGTTTTTTTAATTTTTAAATGACGTTATACCCTCAAAATTAGATCATAAGAAATTGTCTTTGTTGTAGATAAAAAAAAACGCAATATTTTATTTCAAAAGTTTACGTAGAAAAAGTCGTTTTTTAATAAGATGCTCAATCTAGATTATTTCTTTGTTAACTGGCATTGTTGCGATAGGAGTTAAAGGAAGCACTTATGTCATTTCAGAAGAGTAGGTTTGCTTTCATCTTCAATTAAAAAGAAATCTTTGTTTGAATTGGAGATTACTTTGTTACGCTTTTTCTTTCATCTCAAAAAAATAAAACTTGAAATGACGGGGGCAGTTATTGTTTAAATATGATAACTATTATAGTAGAGTCTTAATTATGTACAACAGATCAAAAAGAAGTACTTCTTAAACGTATTTCAAGAATACATAAAAGTCAAAAAAGAATTTCAATAAGTTAACAATTAGTTGCTAAGGGCGTTCTCTTTTTTTCATGCGAGACCTTTTTCTTTTAAAAAAAATTTATGCAACTGAAAAAAATATTATTAATGATTAATTGTTTTAAGAACAGATTTTTTTTTCTTCTTTCAATGAACTTTAGTAAAGTTTTAAACGTTTTCTAAAGAATATTGGGATTACTTAAAAGGAATGTATAATCTAAGTCTACATTATCAAAAACAGGTTAACAAAAATTAGTTTTTTAACACATCGATGCTTATCACATACATAAGTTTCAATTTTGTAAAAGACTTGTACTCAACAATGAGTACAATTTGTAAAAAGGAATAAAAAGAACAGATGCTAGCCCACATAGGCTGCATTCATAAATAATTTTAAATAAATATTGACAATTTAAACTAAGTCCTACCGAGAATCGAACCAAGATCTTTAAGAACCGCAGTCCAATGTCTTATCTGTTAAGCTAACAGGACGACTTGAAGTTATAAACAGAAGAAATGTTAAAAACGTGTGCTAAAAAATGGGAAGTAAGATAATTGAAATGTAATAACTCAGTTTCCATTTAAGCAATTGACACAAAATAATATGAAAAACTATCTTCTGAACACTTACTTTAAGTTTGCCAGGTCTCTTTGGTAAGACGGCTTGAGCATCATCTGAAATTAGCAATATTAAATCGCACTTCTCCTTTTTGAGAAAGTACGGTTACGTAAAGTTGAGTATGTCATTGCTCATTTACGATGCAATTGTACTCAAAGAAAAACGAGTAGGTTCATGGTTCCCAGAGATGGATTAAAAAAAATTAAATACAAATATTGACGACCAACAACAGGCTCAAGGCTCAACAAGGTTGGTCCAGCTAGTATCTCCTAACTACCCCCAATGAATATCTAACTTCTTCTTAAAATCCGTTACTCCTGCACAATTAACAATACTCTCTGGCAAGTTGTTCCATTTGTCTATTACCCTATTATATAAATAGTGTGTTCTCCCTTCCCGTTTAAAATGGGATTTGTTTAATTTAAATCCATGATCTCTCGTTCTATCACTCATATTAAAATCTAAACCCTACACATCCCTTTGTCTGTTAAATTTGAACAGTTGAATCAAATTTCCCCTAACACTTATCTCTTCCAGAGTGTACATATTCAAATTTCTTAATATATCTTCATAATTCATGCCTGAAAACCCTTGGACCGTTTTAGTAGCCCTGTGCTGAATTTTCTCTAACAATTCAATGTATTTTTTAAGATATGGTGACCAAAACTGTACATCATACTCAAGATGAGGCCTTACCAAACCTCTGTACAATGGTAAGATTATATCCTAAAGCGTGTGAAACCGTGGATAAAGGCTAGTACCAAATACAACTGTCAGTGGCGGCCCGTGGTCGAAAATGTTAGTGCAGCCGAAATTATGTGAATCCCCTCCCCTTATTTTCCACAAAACATACATGAACGAAACAACAGCAGGACCAGGTCCTGAAACAACAGCACACAGTAAATGTATCACGAAAACCATTTCCGTTTGAAGATATTCTCGGGAATTCACGTTTCACCCACCCATCCCCGCGTTTCACGCAAGAGCCAATTAGCTTATCGAGTCTCAAGTGCAGCTAAAACAAGAAAATTCATTTCGGCTGTACCTTCTCACAAATGCAGTGCATTGGCGGAGGGGGAATCTCCATACTACGTAGAGGTTGCCATGGCAACGATGTAGCCTATTTCTAATTTCGCTTTTTGGCTGCAGTTTTGATTGAATAGAGTTTTTTCCCCTCCTGAATTGTGCATTTTATGGTAACAGGCTTGCTATTTATCGGAGATTTGGCTTACTACCGTAGAAATTTCATTTTCAATTCTAATCTTCATTTAAGAAAATTAGTAAAATATCTGATTTTAGTTTTAAAATACACTAATGAATTTAGGTGCAACCCGGCTGTACTTGCTGTAGTGGACAAGCCGCCACTGACAACTTTCTCTTTGTTAAAGTTGTGGCGATTTATATAGCCATACATTTCAGTTGTATCTCTCACTTCTTTCTCAGCACCTACCTCGAAAACTGCCAACTAAAGCCATTTTTATCCCAGTATGGTTCCATTGGACTTGATAACTTTGTTGCCACTCGGCTAACCTAAATTTGATCTTTCTTCAATTCACTTCAATTCAGTTAGGTTCATTTTTCAGAGCTTTCCTTTCACATCAACAGATTGAAAGATATCTCAATTATTTTCGCAAAGTGGTTTCTTAATTAATATAACCCTTATATTCTTATTAATAGTCTTTGACCTTTCGGGTCGACCTACTGGGGTTCTATTCCATTTCTCACAGAATGGTATAATGGAATCGTTTTTAGAAACAGATGGGCGTAACAATTAATTCTTCAAAAGGATTTTGCAATGTGAACAGATGTTGGATGTGTTTCACCTTTCCTGTTTTTTTTATTTTGCAGTTTTATGTGTTTTGTTAGATTTCAATATTTGACTTTTTAAAAAATAGCTAAGAGGATATTATTTTATATAGTTGATAGTCATTATCTTTAAAAGAGTTTTTGTGTAGTATTTAACATATTCCATAAATTGAATACGACATACGACAAGCCAAAAAAATTGAGATATGGTTCTTTTTGTTAACACTTTTTTTTGTTAAGAGTTTCGAAATGCAACTTTTAAAATGCATGTCAGTTATTATAGTGGAATTTTTACTAAATGATCAATTATTTACATTGTTTCAGCTGACAGAAATATAAGGCGACAGAAATATATAACAAGTTATAAATGTTTCTTTTTGGTAACATCTGTTAAGTGTTTCGAAATGCAACTTTTAAAATGCACATCAGTTATTATGGTGGAATTGTTATTAAAATATCAATTATTTACAAAATTTCAGCTGACAGAAAAATAAGGTAATAGACATATAACAAAATTATGTTTCATATTGTTAACATTTGTTAAATGTTCCGAAATGCCAGCCTATGTAGGCTAACATCTGCTCATTGTACTCATTTTTGAATACGTATCTTTTTCAAAATTGAAACTTACGTATTCGGAGCCATAATAAGCATTTAATGTACTCTAAAATGAGTACATTTTACTTATTTTTGAGTACTTATTTGTAACAGTGATCGGTTCGTTCTCCCCATTTATTCCTTCTCTTTTATTTTCTCGAAGATAAAAAAATCTGATCTACGGTTCAGACATCTCCGAATGCTAGCTTTTCCGTTAGTTTTTCCCGTTGAAGGATAATTATCAGAAACAGTCATTTCGCCAAATCAATTTTTGATCGCCAACTTTCAATTGCTTAATACAATAAATATATATTAATTTATTTTAAAGTATTTTATTGTTGTCAAGAACTTATGATTTTATAACAATGAGGATATATATATATATATATATATATATATATATATATATATATATATATATATATATATATATATATATATATATATATTAAACAGCCATTAAAATACCGCTTCTAAAACAGTTATAAACAGAAAACTAAACGAAATTTTAAAATTTCAAGTCTCAGGAGCACAATTAGAGGTTGAATTGTATATCAATATAAATTTTCAGACATGTCTGAGCAGTGGAAGTAAGTGTTTTGCTTGCCACAGAAACACATATAGTCTTTCTATTATAATTAAAGATATACACGAATACACAAATAAAAAAAAGAGTATAAATACACGAAAATTATGTTATGCTAGCAAAAAAAGACATCGTTTACAAAAATCAATCTATATAAGTTTAAATTCACGGAGTGTCAATTATTTCTATGAAAACAGCTCATTTTTATTATTAAACGCTTTTATATAACTCCCTCTGTTACTGTTGTATTATAAGATCTTTCAGTTTATTTTTAACTATCCTTCGAAATACCATAAAGCCTTGCAACTTGCTATTAGATAATACCGATGACTTTACATAATTTAATAATAATAGTAATATATAATAATTTATATTAATTATTGAGTTTTAAATTTCAATAAAAAAATTGACAGAGGCAAGTTTCTTTTTACTTTAAAAGTAAAAACTCACATTTTATTTCTGAAGATTTGTTTTATAGATTTTTTGAAGAAAATCTAGAGAATTTCAATTTTCTATAAATTTTTTGCAGAAAATTTCTAGCTCGGTATATGTATTTTATAATAACAGAGAGTTTCTGTAAAACCAATATATAGAACAATTACTAAATAACGATTAGGGTTAATAATTATGGTTAACCCTTAATATAAATTAACAGTTATACTCGCGATTGTAGTAAATGTAGTTAAATAATTATGCAAATATTAATAATTAACAATAATATTAACAATTAACAATAACATTAATATTAACAATAAACAATATTAATATTAACAATTAACAATATTAACAATAATAATAATATCAACAATAATATTAATATTAACAATAATAATAATATCAACAATAATACTAATATTAACAATACTAATATTAACAATACTAATATGAACAATACTAATATTAACAATACTAATATTAACAATACTAATATTAACGATACTAATATGAACGATGCTAATATGAACGATGCTAATATTAACAATACTAATATTAACAATACTACTATTAACAATACTACTATTAACAATACTAATATTAACAATACTAATATTAACAATACTAATATTAACAATACTAATATTAACAATACTAATATTAACGATACTAATATGAACGATGCTAATATTAACAATACTAATATTAACAATACTAATATTAACAATACTAATATTAACAATTAACAATATTAACAATTAACAATATTAATATCAACAATAATAATATCAACAATAATAATAATATCAACAATAATAATAATATCAACAATAATAAGAATATCAACAATATTAATATTAACAATATTAATATTAACAATTAACAAACATATTAATTTTATAAATTAACATTAATATTAACAAGTAACAATAATATTAATATTAACAATAAGCAAAGTTAAATAGTTATGTTCACTATACTGAATGGTAGATAACATGTAGGAATAATATAAAATATTCATGACTTCTTTAAACGAAAAGTCACATGCAAATTTTTCTATAGTAATTATATTTAAAAACTAAACATGTTTAATGATTATGAATTCCTCTTTGAAGTTCATTTCTTTTCAGACATTAATTAACTAACATCAAAAGAAAATTAATGATAGAATAAGTAAATTGATAGCATTTTAAACTGTAGACGAATATTACTTTGCATGTATTTAATCAACATTTTTAATGGTTGAAATAAGCTATTTTGTCATTTAAAGAAAGCAAAATGGATATACTGAGCTTACCTAACAGGTGAATAAAATTAATGAATCATGCTTAAAATAGAAATAAACTACAGGTTATACGTCTATAAGTGGTAATTTATTTTTGTTTAATGTAAGGTCATAAAATTTATATAAAACAATATTTTGTACGAATTAAATACATATTATATTATTATACATAGCTAATCGACATAAAATTTACACTAATAGTATATATCCCCAAATTCGGAGAAATAAAAAAATAAAAAAAAGTTTTAAGTTCGTAACTTTATCCCATGGCAAATTATACTAGAGGATAACAACTTACTGGAATGCAGATCGTTTTAATTAGGAATTCCATACCTAAAAATAAAAAAAGGAATAATTAATGACATGATAATTGCATAAAATATTATCACAACTTCTTTTTAATAGTAAGGCACTGAATTATAACAAGTAATGATATTTCAAAATGACAGTAAAAACAGTAGTTTTCAAACAAACAATACAAATTTCAAATCGATTCTAATACCATACAATTGGTTATAATAAACTAAAACTTTATTTTATTAAATACTCATTTTATGGGGATATTAAAATATGTTTTTCTTTGATTATTACAGGTGTAGATAGGAGAAGTTTTCGAACTGCACGTTTCAACTATAGTTTTTAAAATATTAATTATCGTATTCTTAGTTCAACCTTCTATTATGCACAATAAGAAGACACCCATAAAATAACAAGTTAACTATTATGGCTCAGGCGGTAGAGAAGCGAACTCGTGATTGGAGTGTTGCCAGTTTTGTTCCTTAATATCCGCTAAAATCATTCGCCATGTATAAGGGACTGGTGTACGTTAAGTTTGTTGGGATGATTCAAACGTCTTCACGAACTACGAGCGTGGGGTGCCAGCTCTGGTGTTGCGTTTCTCTTCTGACTACACAGTTAAAAATAGGTACTCAAAAATAAGTACATTTTACTTATTTTTGAGTACCTATTTTTAACAGTGATCCAACCTATCAACCAATCCAATTAACAATCGCCCATTTTACTTATAAATATAGTATACAAGTGAAACTTGACGCGTCATGAACAGAAACGCGAGTCATGTACAGCAGCTCTTTACAGTATGAATAGAAATAAAGTGAGTAATTTCAACACGTCTTTCCGTTGACAGTCCACGATTCCGAAACACAAATGTCTGTCATTTCCACCCCCTTTATGCAGCGAGCATAATGACAAGTTCCTCTAAAACATAATAAAACTTTCCCTTCTTCTGCGATTGCCGCTGCAGAAAACTTCTTTGGCTTACAGACCGCCAAAATAAAAGCCCCTTTTCTCTCTGTAGAAGAAGAAAAATAAAATAACACTCTATATAAAAATTCTCCACCTTTTAGAACGGAATGGTATGAATTCGTAGACAGAGTTAATGGCTGCGGATCTACTGTAATGAACATCTCCCTTCAACTGAACAAAGGACTACCACCGTCCATTCTAACAACCAAAAAATGGTGGGAGGGGGGATAAAACATTCCCATTCCCACCCCCGCAATCCCCTGGACAACAAAAGAACTAACAAAAGACCAACCAGCCAAAAAAAATAAAAAATTGTAAAAATAACACATTTTTTTTCAATCCCTGCACGAACTATGAGACCTGAAAGACTCGAAATCTTGTTTCGCTCGGCCATTGTCAAGTTGCACTATTTTCCAGGGATTGTGTGAAGATTCTCTTTTGCCCACCCCCTCTAAATAAAAAAAAATCGTCTTGTTTTTCTTTTAGTTTTTTTTATATACAGATGGATATAAGGCCAGTGTTGTTCCTGTTTTGTTTGTTGTGTTGTTCGTACCCATAGAGTGATATTTAAGTTCCAAAAGCCTTTCATTTATCTGTCAGACTGAAAAAAAGCACCGCAAAACTTGATGCCTTTGTAAACGTTAAAGGGCATATAGTCTGTTCTATACCCCAACCCCTCTCCCTATTTTAACTTTTTCAGTCTATTATTTCTTTATAGGGCATTTTCTAAAATTTAGGTTTAGAATTTGCTATTTTATTGTGTGGAAGTTCTGATTTCGCACGTGTCTCCATTTAGTAATACCCAGTCTTTTATTCCTTTATTCAAATACCTTAAAAGTTAATAAATTTCTGCCCGATTTTGTGCTAATAATGAAATTTACTTAGCATAGAAGAAAGCGCTTCTTCTTCAATTCAATTCAATTCAATTCTTGAGTCGGAAAGTTAAATTTGGTGTGAATGAAGAAAAGAATGTGCTACTTTGTTGAAGTTATACAATAGATTTAAAAAACAACATTTATTATTGACTCGCAACGTTTGCACTCCAATTATCTAGTGATTATTCATGTATGTATATTTTGCCATTGATTGTTTTCATGTAAATGTTCATTTGTTTTGAATGATCTAATCTGCACCTCCAAAACAATGTCAGATAATTGTTACAATGCATTTCGTTAAGTAATGTTAAGTGTTATGTAAACACTGCACAATTCTTTGTAAATTAGTCATATCTATGATAAACAATAATACATTTCAGCACATTAGTTAACGATTGTTATTTGGGTTATGGCTGTTAAGTGTTCAGAAACAAAGATCTTCTTTAAAATTATATGTATCTATATTTATGTGCTATATAATTTTTTTAAGGTATTTTTTGAGAGAGATTAAATGTTAATATTCGAGAATTGTTACAACAATATTAAGTTTAATTTGTGTTTAAAAGCATTCCATTACATAACATGATTGTGGAGCATCATTCTAGTTAATTTCTCAGATATCTCACATTTCAATTTTATTTAAATAGTATATAAAAATGACGAGAATGGACAAATGCCTCACCGTAAAAGTTTGAAAGTAAAAATTACAGTCACTCAGCAACTATACTACCTGGAAGTATAGGAAACAACTCTTATATACCATAAATAGATCGTTTTGTAATCATTCCAGTTTATCCCACATTACAATTATATTTAAACAGTCTATAAAATGACGAGAATGGTCAAATGCCCCCACCGTAAAACGTTTGAAACTAAAAACTACAATCACACTCAGCAACTAAACTACAATCACACTCGGCAACTAAACTGTTTGGAAATGTTTAACGAGACAACTCTTATACTACAATAACTAGATCGTTTTGTAATCCTTCCATATATCTTATTTAAACAGTCTATACAATTCTATTTAAACAGTCTATACAATTCTATTTAAACAGTCTATACAATTCTATTTAAACAGTCTATAAAAATGACGACATGGTCAAATGCCCCACCGTAAAACGTTTGAAAATAAAAACTACAATCACACTCAGTAACTAAACTACAATCACATTCGGCAACTAAACTGCCTGGAAATGTTTAACGAGACAACTCTATACTACAATAACTAGATTATTTTGTAATCCTTCCATAAATCCCTCATTACAATTCTTAAATAGTCTATAAAAATGACGAGAATGGTCAAATGCCCCTTGAAAGTAAAAACTACAATCACACTCAGCAACTAAACTAAAAGCACACTCGGCAACTAAACTGCCTGGAAATGTTTAACGAGACAACTCTTATACTACAATAACTAGATTATTTTGTAATCCTTCCATATATCCCTCATTACAATTCTATTTAAACAGTCTATAAAAATGACGAGAATGGTCAAATGCCCCACCATTGAAATGTTTGAAAGTAAAAACTACAATCACACTCAGCAACTAAACTGTAAACTGCCTGAAAATGTTTAACGAGACAACTCTTATACTACAATAACTAGATTATTTTGTAATCCTTCCATATATCCATCATTACAATTCTATTTAAACAGTCTATAAAAATGACGAGATTGGTCAAATGTCCCACCGTAAAACATTTGAAAGTAAAAACTACAAGCACACTCGGCAACTAAACTGCCTAGAAATGTTTAACGAGACAACTCTTATACAATAACTAGATCGTTTTGTAATCCTTCCATACATCCCTCATTACAATTCTATTTAAACAGTCTATAAAAATGACGAGAATGGTCAAATGCCCCACCGTAAAACGTTTGAAAGTAAAAACTACAATCACACTCGACAACTAAACTGCCTGGAAATGTTCAACGAGACAACTCTTATACAATAACTAGATCGTTTTGTAATCCAGCCAGATATCCTAAATTACAATTCTAATCCTTCAATGGGGGAACATTCCTGATTAAGCTCTCAAGGTCGATGGCTATCCGCGGCTGCATACGTCCTTGCTTCTGTGACCATTGTCAAGGAGCAGAAAAGTCCTTTGTTTCTATGTGCCGCGGGGCTCAAAGTGACAAAGGGTTGGACAATAGGGAACTTGCTGGCAGATGCCCCCCCACCCCCACCTACCCTACTAATTGGCATGGGAGACAATGGAGCGTTTTGTGCGCCGGCAGAGATCGATTGTGCCCCAGCGTCTGTCGTGCGTTGACAATTTTTTTTTTAATTATTTCAATTAGCGATGGCTTGTTCTCGCCGTTGAGGAAATTTTATAATGTTGGGAGGAGGTTGTTCAGGGTGACAGATGGAAATGGGATACATACTTGTATTAAGCTCTAAACCTAAACACTCTGCGTTGGACTACTCATTCTATTTCGGAGAGTTTGGGAATTTTAAGTTATACACAGACAGAAGACTGTCAGCGTTGTTGAGGAAAGGTTTATGAGGAGCACCGTTCAGCAAAGGGTTGGAACTTTAAACAAAAGTCAGGTTTAACTAAACAAAAATCAGGAAGTAAAGCAGACTCAATAGCCAGTACTTATTGTTTAAAGCTTCTCTCGGAACCAAACAGTAAACAACGGAACAATAGACAAATTAGCAAAAACAAATCAATATTTTAAATGTAGAAATACATGAATTTACAAAATTATTTTGGCAGGATCATATTATTTGGAGATTTTTAATTGAGTTTTAAACTCCCCCCCCCCCCCCTTCATACATACACACTTTAAAAAATTATTACAATTATTAAAAAAAAATATTAAAAATTATTAATTATTACACTTTAAAATACACTTAAAAAATTCTTGATCCACTGCTGCGACTCGCTGAGGAGAAGTCTTTTTGATACCAATTTTGAAGAGTATTAACCTTCGAGCATGGATCCTTCATAGTAGAGAAAACATAGTGTTATAAGATCGCTAACATCACTGTGAGGCCAACATGTATGGCCTCAGACACGTGATTAATTACGTCATTCCATTAATAAATTTTCACTGTTTCACATTTCCCAATTCATCAGCCAATTGCGAGTATTTTTTAATTCATAATTTTGAAAAGAAGTTACGTGTCTGAGGCCATTCGGTCTGAGACTTCGAGCATGGATCCTTTGTAGTAGAGGAGTCATGCCGTCACTCTCGCTAACATGTATGGCTTCAGACACGTGTTTAATTACGTCATTCCATTCATAAATTTTCACTGTTACACATTTTCCAATTTATCAGCCAATCGCGAGTATTTTTTAATTCATAATTTTTATGAGATGGCACAGGATATGGGCCTTTCGCTCTGAGATGTTGGTTTCACGATTATGACGTCATATTCGCTTCACAACAGTCCATTCATGCTCGAAGGTTATGCATTTATGTTAGGTTGGTTAGTTTTTTGGTTTGATTAAAAAACGTCGCACTAGAGTTGCACATTGGGTTATTGGTGACGGTTCGGAGCCTATCGCGAAGGAAAGACCCGGGAACACTGAACTCTAACTGTAACTTCTGAAAGGCTCAAAACTTGTTTCGAGCCCCAGTTGCTCAGTTGGTAAGGCGTTCAGCTACTAATCAGAGGATTGGTGGTTCGAATCCGTGAAATGGACTTGACATAGAAAAGTAAAAAAGTAGTGATCTTGCAATCGGAGGGTTGCCAGCTTCGCTACAAAAATACTAGAAAGTCGTCCAGAATATTCAACAAATTATACTGGCGTGTATACGGGACTGGTGCACGATACATCTGATCGGGGTCCAAAGTCCCGACGTCTATTGAAGGCGTTGGGTGCCAGTTCAGGTGTTTCCTCGTCATCTGACCATGGTTCTAAAATAACGAGGTGCATGTATGAATGTGTGTGTGAACGTGTATGTGTTCCCGGGTCTTTCCTTCGAGATTGACCCCGAACCGTCGCCAATAGCCCACTATGCAGCTCTAGTGCGACGTTAATTAACAGAACTAACAAAACCAAACCAAACCAAACCAACATGTATGGCCTCAAACACGTGTTAATCACATCATTCCATTCATAAATTTTCACTATTACACATTTCCCAATTCATCGGCATTCATTTTAATCCATAATTTTGAAAAGAAGTCACGTGTTTGAGGCCATTCGGTCTGAGATGCTGGTTTCGCGATTATGACGTCATATTCGCTCTACTACAGTCCATTCATGCTCGAAGGTATTAACACTAAACTTTATGGATAAAGATTATTAAGACGTTTATTTTGCCTGTATATATGTTTTAAATATTAAAAATTCACAAAGTATTTTTTTTTTACAAAAACTATAAAAAAAAGTTAAGAACGAACAAAATATTGATATTTATTTACCTGTATTTATGTTTTAAAGATCAAAAATTCATAGGGGATTTTTTTTTTTGCAAAAAATTGTAAAGGAATTAAGAACGAACAAAATATTAGTATTCACTTATGCATGTATATACGTCTTGTTCCAAAATGATCATATAACTACAACTTTGTGATATCTAGTATTTCTGTCGCTGTTGTAATATAACAGAACACAGTTATGCCGCTAAGAGGGACGTGATGACCCAAATCCTAATTTTTTTTAAACTAATTAATTTAGAAATATTATATTTTTGCATTATTAAAACATCTTTGAACAAACAATAATCAATGCAAAAATATTTTTTTAACGTTTTTTAAGCTTAAATGGGCTATTTAAAAACCACTACTCCATCATTTTTTATATTAAAAAAATAATTAAATTAATTAAATAGGGTCAAAATATATACTACAGACGTCTGAATAGATTTTTGCAGATTCGTGTTTTAATTGTTTCCAAAAACCTATTTTAATTTCATAACCCCAAAAAATAATTCAAATTTTTATGTTAATTAATTCGTAAAAAAAATAACTTAATTTTAAAAAAGTTATTTATTCGTTTATAAAACAAATATTAAAAGCTGCAAAAACTATTAACACTTCAGTTTTTAGTAAATTTTTAATCTTAACATTTTAAACGAGACCGAAATTCAAAAAAAAAATTATTTTGAGTAAATGACGAAGGTTGCAGACGAAAAGTAGATAGACAGATAATAAATGGTATATAAACATATAAAAAAAACATGTTCTCTTTCTTCTAGTTGTTTAAAATTTTGTACACACCTTCTTAAATATGTGTAACATTATTTTATGCAAAATAAATATAGCAATTTTTTTCGGAATTTGGATATCAGGTCTCCCTAAAAAGAAATAAAAATAAAATCATTATTGCTCTGGTGCAATTTTTTTTATGCTTTTGTATTAAAAGTTTTTTGAAAGCCGGTTAAAGCCTCATTTTATCAAAGGCTGGATGCCTAAAACTTCTCTTAAGCACTGCTTGAATAAATCTTTATATTCTTTAGTATTTTCCCAGATATCACATTGGGTAAATATGACCCTATCAATCAGTACTCGTCAATAAAATAACTATAATTTCTTCTTGACAAACAACTGCATTTTAGACTACAAAAGAACACCAATCCCTGATGGTTAAATGCACACCTACAAAACAGCATTTCCAATACGTCCACACACACAAAAAAAAACAGTGAAATTTCCATTAGTGCCAATGCAACTACCCTAAGAAAAGAAACTCCCTATTCTTCGGCCATGAATGAATAAAAAGTAACAAACTGTAAATGACAAAAGGGGGAGAGAGACAACAAAATAAAGCCAAAGAAGAATAGAGAAGTAAATAAATGAAAAGGAGTGGGGGGGAGACACGAAATCCGCCATTACTATCCGGCAGCCCCCTTCACAATGGGAGCTGGACAATACTATCCGGCAACAACACAGGGGAGCTCCGCACAACACTCTGGTGGTCCATTGTTGGGTTCCGCAGTGGCGGTTCTTTGATTCGGCAGTAGGCGAACGCCACTGGGCCTCCTCCGAAAAGACGAGTTCACAATGGGCTCACAAATGGAATTGGAGCAATTGTTGGGCACCAGCGATTGTTGTGCACCTCAGTTTTAGAGGGAAATGTCGCTTTGTGCGGATATTGCGCAGTTGTTCTTTAAGGGGTTTTGTTAAGGTGGATTGATTGGTTTTTACTTCGTTGGATCTTTAGTGGAAAATTTGTATTTAAACAGTAAAAAAGGTAATACATGAGTACCTGAACTTACTGGTTTTTCTTTGAGTAGAATTGCATCGTAAATGTGAGATGTTGTACTCAAATTTAAGTAATGGTACTGTCTCAAAAATGAGTAGTGGGATTCAATATTGTTAATCTCAGCTTCTGGTCGAGACATCTTAACAAAGCGACCTGATACACTAAAAATAGTTGCTCAGAAGATGGTTTTTCACATTATTTGATGTCGATTGCTTAAATAGTAACCCAGTTATTATAACTCTGGTGATCCATTGTTGGTTTCCGCAGTGGCGGTTCTCTGATTTGGCAGTAGGCGAACGCCACTGGGCCTCCGACGCGTTCACAATGGACACTCAAATGGAATTGTAGCGATTGTTGTGCACCTCAGTTTTAGAGGGAAATGTCGCTTTGTGCGGATATTGCGTAGTTGTTCTTTAAGGGGTTTTGTTAAGGTGGATTGATTGGTTTTTACTTCGTTGGATCTTTAGTGGAAAATTTGTATTTAAACAGTAAAAAAGGTAATAAATGACTACCTGAACATACTGGTTTTTCTTTGAGTACAATTTGATCGTAAATGGGAGATGACGTACTGAAATGTAAGTAATGGTACTGTCCCAAAAATGAGTAGTGGGATTTAGTATTGTTAATCTCAGCTTCTGTTCGAGACATCTTAACAAAGCGACCTGACACACTAAAAATAGTTGCTCAAAAGATGTTTTCCACAATATTTGATGTCGATTGCTTAAATGGTAACCGAGGTATTTTAACTGTGGTGGTCCATTGTTGGGTTCCGCAGTGGCGGTTCTTCGATTTCGTAGTAGGCAAACGCCACTGGGCCTCCGAAAAGACGTGTTCACAATGGGCTCACAAATGGAATTGGAGTGATTGTTGTGCACCTCAGTTTTAGAGGGAAATGTCGCTTTGTGCGGATATTGCGCAGTTGTTCTTTAAGGATTTTTGTTAAGGTGGATTGATTGGCTTTACTTAGTTTGATCTTTAATGGAGAATTTGTATTTATACAGTAAAACAGGTAATAAATGAGTACCTGAACATACTGGTTTTTCTTTGAGTAGAATTGCATCGTAAATGTGAGATGACGTACTGAAATTTAAGTAATGGTACAGTCTCAAAAATGAGTAGTGGGATTCAGTATTGTTAATCTCAGCTTCTGTTCAAGCCATCTTAACAAAGCGACCTGATACACTAAAAATAGTTACTCAGAAGATGGTTTTTCACATTATTTGATGTCGATTGCTTAAATGGTAACCCAGTTATTATAACTCTGGTGATCCATTGTTGGTTTCCGCAGTGGCGGTTCTCTGATTTGGCAGTAGGCGAACGCCACTGGGCCTCCGACGCGTTCACAATGGGCACTCAAATGGAATTGTAGCGATTGTTGTGCACCTCAGTTTTAGAGGGAATTGTCGATTTGTAGCGAGCGATATTTCGTAGTTGTTCTTTGGGGTTTTTGTTAAGGTGGATCGATTGGTTTTACTTCGTTGGAACTTCAGTGAAAAATTTGTACTTACACTGTAAAAAAATAGGTCCTTAAAAAGAGTACATGACGTTTTTCTTTGAGTACAATTGCATCGTAAATAACCGATGACGTACTCAAATTTAAATAATCGTACTTTCTCAAAAATGATCAGTGCGATTAATATTGCTAATATCAGCTTCTGTTGAAACTATCTTAAAAATGTGATCTGACAAACTTAAAATATTTGTTCAGAAGATGGTTTTCCGTATTATTTGATGTCGTTTGTTTAAATGGAAACTGAGTTATTACAACTCAATTATCTTGCTTCCCGTTATTTTGGCACACCTTTTAAACAAGTCTTCTGTTTATAACTTTTATACGTCGCTCTGGTAGTAACGGATAATGAACTGGACTGCGGTGCCTTAGGATCTGGGTTCGATTCCCGGTAGGTATAATTGTAATTGTCGATATCTATTGAAAGTGATTTATGAAGACAACCTATGTAGGCTAACATTTATTCTTTATTTTCATTGTGCTTATTTTTGAATACATGTAGTATATTCGAAAATTGAAACGTGTGAATTCAGAGCCATGATAAGCATTGAATGTAATTAAAAAAGATGAGTACATTTTACTTATTTTTGAGTACCCATTTTAACAGTATACTATCGAGTACTATAAATGAGTCTTCTTTTGAATTTTTAATTAAACACTTTAAGAAAATCTTTATACATTGATATGAAACAATTTAGTGTATTCATAATATTTTATTTTACTATACCCCTACCAAAATCTGAAGGAAATTATGAAACACCCGGTATTGCTGAGGGCAACCTAAAATCACAAAATTTAGCATTGACGTACAACACAGAAAGAAATACGAATAACATTTAATTAAACCTAAAAATAATCGTAAAGCTTATTTCCACCTAGGTTTGAGATCTGTAGAACAGTTTTCACTGCGCTACTACAATTGTTGCAGAGAAGACAGCACGACTAATTGTCACAATAGCGTTTGGTTGAATTAACGCTGTACTAGAAGTAGACAATGGGCTATTGGCGACAGGTGTTACAGATGATATTATATAAAATATCAAAGTTAGATAAATTGTTGCGAAGATTTCGAAAATAAAATTCTAGAAATAGGGAAAATTGTTGTACTTTTGGCTTATCATTTTGTTTCCAAGAGTCTGATTAAACAATGCAAAAAAAGAAATTAAATATGAATACCTTAACCTACTTGTTTATCTATGAGTACAATTGCATTGTAAATGAGCGATGGGGTACTCAAATTTAAGTAATCGTACTTTCTCAAAAAATGAGCAGTGTGATTTAAGATTGCTAATTTTATCTTCTGTTCAAGCTACCTTAACAAAACGACCTGACAAACTTAAAATATTTGCTCAGAAGATAATTTTCAACATTTTTTAATCCTGATTGCTTAAATGGAAACTCAGTTATTGCAGCTCAATTAATTTACTTCCTATTCTTTTGGCACACGTTTTTACCATGTCTTCTGTTTATAACTTTTTGATGTCGCCCTGGTAGTACAACGAATAAGGCACTGGGATGTGGTGCCTGAGGATCTGGGTTCGATTCTCTGTAAGCCTTGGTTGTAATTTTCGACATTTATTGAAAGTGATTTTTGAAGGCAGCCTATATAGGCCAGCAACTGCTCTTTTTATACATTTTTACTCATTGCACTCATTTGTGAATACATGGCTTTTCAAAAAATGAACTTATGTAATCGGAGCTATGATAAGCATCAAAAGCAAAAATAAGTATATTTTGCTTATTTTTGAGTACCTATTTTTAACATTGAATTTGCGTTTAAAATTATATTTCTATTATTTGCAATTTTATCAAAATTTAATTTTAATTTCAAATGCCGTTTCTCAGGATATTTTTTAGAAATTACAAATTTTCGACCAAAGGAACAATATGTGGTTTTCTTTTGACAAGTTGGTACTACCATGTGTTACCATACTACCATGTGTTAAGTGATATGATTAAATGTGGTTTTTAAATAAATGTTCAATATAATTTAAAATTCTTTTTTTTATTTTACCCTTTTCTGGCTCCTGTCAGGGGACAACATACCGACCAGTTATTTTGCTCCCCTGTTCTTTTAAATAAATGAGAAAAATATGCTCTTTTGTTTAAAACTTTTTTTTTCAACTTGATCTTATGCAAATCCAAAACAGATTAAGATTTTTTTCTTCTATGAGCATAATCTTAAAAATAGGTACTTAAAATAAGTAAAATGTACTCATTTTTGATTAATTTCGATTCTTATCATCCGAATACACAAGTTTCATTTTTGAAAAAGAGATATACTCAAAAATGAGTAAAATGAATAAAAATATCATATGCTTGCCTACACTGGCGTCCGTCATAAACCACTTTTAATAATTACAACTATTGCTTACCGGAAGTCGAACTCAATCCGTCGAGATGATACCGTCCGCACCGAAGTCCAGGGCCATATCCGTTGTACCACCACAGCGATTTGAAGAAGTTATAAACAGATTTTTTGGTTTGGGTTAAATAACGTCGCACTAGAGCTGCACAGTGGGCTATTGGCGACGGTTTGAGGCCTATCTCGAAGGAAAGACCCGGGAACGATGCCTCGTATTTTTGAAAAATGGTCAGATGACGAGGACAACACCTGAGCTGGCACCCAACGCCTTCAATAAACGTCGGGACTTTGGATACCGATCAGATTTATCGTGCACCAGTCCCGTATACACGCCGTTAATTTTTGCGGATGTTTTGGACGACTTTTCTAGTATTTTGTAGCGAAGCGTTATAAGCAAAAGTGACATTAAAAAGGTGTGCCAAAAAAAATTTGAAGTAAAATAATTGAATTGTAATAACTCAGTTTACATTTAAGCAATCGACCTCAAATAATGTGGAAAACAATCTTCTGAACATCTATTTTAAGTGTGTCAGATCGCTTTGTTAAGATGGCTTGAACAGAAGCTGGGATTAGCAATATTAAATCACACTGCTCCTTTTTGTGAAAGTAAGGTTACTTAAATTTGAGTACGTTAGCGCTGAGTTACGATGCAATTGTACTCAAATAAAAACGAGTACGTCCATGTACTCATTATAAGCATTTTTTTTACAGTGCACAAACAATTCTAAGAGAAAAACAGAAAGAGGAATAATTGTTTAATAGAAAGAACGTATATGTCAAAGTGTGTTCTTCAAATGCAAAAGGTTAATTGAATGTTCTACTTAACCCTCTAGTGCATGATTTTTTCTTTTTTAATGACATAAAATTTTTCGGTTTACTTTTTGCCTCTGGACCACTGGAAAAATATACAAAAAAATCCTAAGTGCTTTTTTAACTAAATAATCAATTAAAACCGTTGTGTAGCATATATGCAACATCATGCGCTAACGGAGCTTTTTTTGTTCTAAGACTTCTTCCTGATAATTTTACTTTTTACAAGGAAAATACGTTTGGAACATGCAGGAAAACATGCAAACTTAAACAAAATCTATATTAAAATAATATCTAAGGTAGATAAAAATAATTATTAGTAATTTAAGAAAATAATTTTTTTTAAAAGTTTATTTGTGATAAGATTTGAAACAATTTTTGTGTTTGTTGAGGCAAAGTTTCAATTTTTTTACATTTTGAATATTTTATAAAGGTAAAACCATTGCAGCCTGTGTTTTTACACCGGTTTCTCTTGTCTTTCCATTCGGGCCAGTGGTCAAACGCATCTCTTCTGACGTCAGGCAGAGGCCTAAAAACAGGAGACGTTTTTGGCCTTTTTTTTGTCTTGTTGGTCGAGTGTGTTGGAAGTCTCCTTTTCTGTGTTTCCTCTTTACAAATTTGACAGGGTGGTTGCAATTTCTTTTCCGAATTTTTTTTGACTCATTCCCTTTTATTTTTTGTTCTGGGCGTCTCTGTTTTATATAATCCAACTATTTATTACTGCGAGATACACTAAATGAGAGAACAGCCTTAGATACCAACGTCTCCTTACATTCATAGTGTTCCAAATCTTCCAATGTGACTATCTAGTAAATATACCTCACCCATGTGTTTGTTATAGGCTCTAATTATTTTAGGGCATTCAACTTCGTCACGTTTTTTAGTTTTCCGGTTGTATCGCTTTATTGTGGTAGTTGGCTCAACTCCATATAATGTAGAGATCAAATGAACCAGCTTGTTTTCTTTCGACATTATGGAGGATACTGGTCAGTTACCAGTCAGTACAGCCAGTTACGGGAAGCACATCTGCTCATCAACACTTAGAAATTCCTCCATTGAGATAGTCAGAAATATTTTATTCATATACTTTGTAATAGGTCTAAGTTTGAAAAGGTGATTGTAATCAGTATGATTATGAGATAACTTATTTACGTTATTGTTGAAATGCAAAAGGCCACGGATTTTCTCAAAGGTGTTTACCACCATTGTACTTTTTACAAGTTCATTTCCCAGCACTAGTTCCATAAATCCCTTAGCAGGCCGTTCAAAGGTGAAGAAAAATACAAATTTCAAAATATTTTTGCAGCATACTATTTGAAAATTTAAACACCTTGTTATGATCTTTTTCGGTGCTGTAAATGACAGTCTGTTGAACCACATAGTCATAAAAGCTATCATCTAAAAAAAAAAATAACTGAAATGGAGTCTCCAAACTGAGTACTTCATTAGGAAGGTCAAAATGTCCGAATTTTGTTTCATTGTCCTCTAGGTGCAATTTGTTTGTTTTTTCCACAAATAATGATGTTGTTTTTTCTTCCTACTTTTATTTTTTCTCCCCTCTTACCATAGAAGAACCCCCAGTACTTGGAGATTGAGATGTAAAGGGCTGCTTGTCAAACCCATCTACTTCTGCTTGTACATACTCTTCCACAATCTCTTCTTTCGAGACCAATAGCTGGTCATCATTTAGAACAGTTTCTAATCGCTACAGGAGAACATCGTCCGGCAAAGGAAACAAACTTTCAAACTCATCATCGGAAGAGGAACAGTCTTCTTCACTTCCAAGGGGCATACAAAGAAGTTCTGAGATTTCTTATGACATTTTTATGCTCCCTTTTCCCATCTTTATCTACAAATGTAAATGTTTTGGACATCTAAAACCAAAAAAATATCCCCAAAAATAAATAAATAACGAAAAAATCGCTAAAAACTCACATAACTAAAAAATAGCACTCCTGAAAATGTTCGGCTAAAAAGTTCATTTAGCCCATGATGTAGCAGATATGCAACACATGTAAATGTTGACGTAATTACTAAAATAATTTTCAAAAAGTATGAAAATGTAGTTAAATACAATCTACATACCTCTGGTATTAGTTGGGATTTTTTGTAAAGCCAGATTATACTTATAAGTAATAAAACTACCTTTGAAAACTTAACCTTCATGAGCCAGTTTTAAAACTACAGACTTCGAAGTAATTGATTGCATTTATCACAATAATTTTATAAAGATAAGGACCCATCGGTGGTTATATGAACTAGGTACATGGTTCCCTACGTGACAATACTACAATAGTTAACATAAAACTCAATAGATGCAACTAGGGGTCATTTTAAAGTTATGTAGCATATATGCTACACTATGCACTATAGGGTTAAATTACTGCTATTATGGCATTTAATGCACAAACTTGTTGCAATTTTGCTTCGAATTGAGTCACTTTATCCTCATGTTTTCCTTCATTAGCGAAACAAATAATCTAACAAAAGAAATCACTGAGTAACATAATAACTAATTGAATATATTCTAGCGAAATGATGTTCAAATATCACAAAGAAACGCACGGAACACGTGTTACAATGACGAACAACAATGATTATCGAATACAAAATATCGCTTATTGCAATTTCAATTAGTAAATACGTCATTGTAATTAACAAATACAATGCGTGACACAATATGTATCGAAAGGCGAATACGACAGAATTCAAATTAAAATCTCAGCGATTACGTCACACAAGTCTTGGTATATAAAAGACATTCTGAAAAATCTGCAACCCACTTACACAATCGCGAATTAGTACCGGTAATAAATGGCTCAACTCGTTTAATTCCGATTCATTTCCAGTCAAAACTATCAAAATTCGCGGCGAAAACAAAAGCGAACTTTCCCGTCAGTAGGGAAAAAGAATGCGAAGGGGGAAGAACAATGGAATGGATTTGAGGTAACCGTTGCTGCAATATCTGGCTTCAAATCGCCAATTTTGGCGCGAGTTAAATATTTTAATGTGATAAGTATTAAGTAAGGTATAATAGTAGATAAGGTGATTTAATATTTTAAGGTGATAATATTTTAGGGTGATCAAAGTTCTACGACACTTGCCAGTCGACTTAAAAACATTATGGTTTGGTGTGGTTATTAACGTCGCACTAGAGCTGCACAGCGGGCTATTGGCGACGGTTTGGGGTCTATTTCGAAGGAAAGACCCGGGAACACATACACATTCACACACATTCATACATGCACCTCGTTATTTTAGAACCATAGTCAGATGACGAGGAAACACCTGAACTGGCACCCAACGCCTTCAATAGACGTCGGGACTTTGGACCTCGATCAGATTTATCGTGCAGAAGTCCCGTTATACACGCCGTTACATTTTGCGGATGTTCTGGACGACTTTTCTAGTATTTTGTAGCGAAGCTGGCAACCCTCCGATCACAAGCTCACTACTTTTTTTTTTACTTTTCTTTGTCAAGTCCATCGCCTAGGATCGAAAAAGGAATCCTATGATTCCCAGCTGACGCCTTTAACCGCTCGGCCACGAAGGCCTCTTAAAAACATTACGCTACACGTTTTTGTAAATCATTTCTAACACCATGATTATGTTACAAATAGTTCGAATGACATACATCTGGTATTGCTCTATAGGAAATTATGCACCGATGCAAATAAATTTTCAAAAAAGGCGGAGCACGTAAGCGACATGGATAGGTGTGTGCAGAGTCAGGCGGGACAGCTTGATTATCTTCCTCCAGTTGGCGAAGTGTTTGTTGGAGACGATCTCTATTTCTGTATATCCTTTTATAAAACCCTTTCGCGCGTTTTTTAATATAATCACATTAGATTTTTTCGAACGATTCATACACATAGTAACTAAATCCTACATAGTTGGAATTTTTGGTGATTTTGGCGACCATTCTTCAGTTCCATTTGTTAGTGGACGAAGTGTTAGTTGGAGAAGATCTCTATTTCTATGAACCCTTTTATAAAACCCTTCCGTGCGTTCTCCGATACAGTCACAATAGATATTTTCGAACGATTCACATATATGGTAACTAAATCCTTCATAGTTGGAATTTTTGGTGATGTTGGCGACTATTCTTCAGTTCCATTTGTTAGTGGACGAAGTGTTAGTTGGAGAAAATCTCTATTTCTATAAACTCTTTTATAAAAAAATTCCGTACATTCTCCGATATAGTCACATTAGATTTTTTCGAACAATTCACACATATGGTAACTAAATCCTTCATAGTTGGAATTTTTGGGGATTTTGGCGACTATTCTTCAGTTTCATTTGTTAGTGGACGAAGTATTAGTTGGAGATCTCTATTTCTATAAACCCTTCCGTACGTTCTCCGATATAGTCACATTACATTTTTTTCGAACGATTCACACATATGGTAACTAAATCCTTCACAGTTGGAATTTTTGGTGATGTTGGCGCCTATTCTTCAGTTCCATTTCCGAAATCCCCCATTCAGCAGCCTCGTTTCGAGCCAAGGATGGAAAAGAACAGACAAAACGGACCCTATTCCGGACCATTGTCATCCACCAGATCAGAGTTTATATTTGAGTTCTGCAAGAGTGGCATCCTGCCCCATTGTTGGCAGCGGGGGAGGGCTTTTATTTTCTCAGGAGAGAGACAGAAAAGACCCAGGGGGACCTTTTGTCAGGCCCGGGGACACAATGGAATTTCCACTCCTGACCCGAATCGCTAAATGGAAAGGGCCCATTGTCGGCCACAATGACAATGCTGACAGTGCAGAAACAAAGCGGCTGTTTGTGTGGAGGCCGCGACAAAAGCTGCCTCGGTGGGCGGGTGTGTTTACTGGATACCGGGTCCGAGTGTTTTGTCGAAAGGGCCTCTAATGGTATTGCCTCGTTCCGAATATGTTTGCTTCTTTTGAACCGTTCTGTTTGTGGTGTATTAATATCATTGTTGCTTGCGAAATAGATGAAGGTTTGGGGGGATGGAAGCGGTTTTCGGCCGTGATGTTTAGTGGCTTTTAAAAATGTGCGAATCTGCTTGTACAGATGTTAAAAATAGGTATTCAAAAATAAATAAAATGTACTTATTTTTTATTACATTCGATGCTTATCATAGCTCCAAATACATGTTTCATTTTTGAAAAAGACATCCCAGCAAAAAAAGTCAGCATGAAACCTTCATCAAAATTGTTAAAATTTAAGGTTTTTAAAAGGTTTTATAAAGGATATTGAAACAAAAAACTGCAGTTTTTTTTTAAGTTTTTAATTTTCCTGCATAAAACCTTTAAAATATCAGCATTTTCCCTTCAAGATTAAAAATTGAAGGTTTTTTGCAGGTTTCATGAAGGTTTTTTGCAGTTTTTATGAAGGACATTGAAACAAAAACTTTTAAGTTTATAGATCTTCAAAAAAACTGCAATTTTCCTGCATAAAACCTTCAATTTCAAAATTTTGATGAAGGTTTTATGCCGACTTTTTTTAAAAACGAGTAAAAAGGAATAAAAATAGCAGAAGCTTGTCACCATAGGCTGTCTTTATAAATCACTTTTAATAAATACCGACAATTACGACTTAGACTTACCAGGAATCGAACACAAGTCTGCAACACCGCTGTCCACAGTCTCATCCGTTTGCCTGTCGAAGCGACCCGAAGAAGTTGTAAACAGAAGTAAAATAATTCAATTGTAATAACTCAGTTTCCATTTAGGCAATCGACATCAAATAATGTGGAAGGACATGTCTTGGGTATTAAAAAAAAAAAAATAATAATAATAATAATAATGTGGAAACCCATATTCTGAATAACTATTTTATGTTTGTCGTAGACACAAATACAGGGTGGTGTTCCTTATTTGGCTGTATCATATTTAGCTGTATGAGCCTACACTGTAAACAAAAAGGTACTTAAAAAATAGTACCTGAACCTACTCGTTATTTTTCGTACTATTGCATCGTAAATGAGCGATGACGTACTCAAATTTAAGAAACGAGTGATTTTATGTTGCTAATCTCATCTTCTGTCCAAGCCATCTTAACAAAGCGACCTGACACACTTAAAGTAGTTGTTCAGTAGATGGTTTTCCACATTATTTGATGTCGATTTCTTAAATGGAAACTGAGTTATTACAATTCAATTATCTTATTCCCGATGCACCACACACACCTTTTTAAATTTTTTTCTGTTTATAATTCCTTCAAGTCGCACTGGTTGTTTAACGGATAAGGCTCTGAACTGCAGTGTCTGAGGATCTGAGTTCGATTCCCGGTAAGTCATGGTTTTAATTGTTGACATTCATGCCAAATGAAAACTGGAGCTGTCTGCTCTTACAATAACGTCTTCAATTATTTAAATACGAAGCTTGACGCATTCGTAATCAGAAATTTTAAAACGCAATTAACGGGACTAAAATGGTTCTATTGCTAAACTCATCCAAACTACGCTATTTCAAATTACATTAGCTATTTCCTAGTTACTTTACAAGATGAAAATACGCAACATAAAACTCCAGATTAATTCCGTTATAAGACAAGATTCTTTCAAACTCCGTCAAGGCGCAGCTCAAGACATTCCCCAGCTTGACCATTTATTAAACCCGTCATTTCCTTCCAAACAAAAAAAACAAAACCCACATGCGCTATTTTAAATTGCATTAGCTATTTTCTTGTATGCTATTTCAAATTGCATTAGCTATTTTCTTTTATGCTATTTCAAATTACATTAGCTATTTCCTAATTACTTTACAAGATGAAAATACGCAACATAAAACTCCAGATTAATTCCGTTATAAGACAAGATTCTTTCAAACTCCGTCAAAGCGCAGCTCAAGACATTCCCCAGCTTGACCATTTATTAAACCCGTCATTTCCTTCCAAACAAAAAAAACAAAACCCACATGCGCTATTTTAAATTGCATTAGCTATTTTCTTGTATGCTATTTCAAATTGCATTAGCTATTTTCTTTTATGCTATTTCAAATTACATTAGCTATTTCCTAATTACTTTACAAGATGAAAATACGCAACATAAAACTCCAGATTAATTCCGTTATAAGACAAGATTCTTTCAAACTCCGTCAAAGCGCAGCTCAAGACATTCCCCAGCTTGACCATTTATTAAACCCGTCATTTCCTTCCAAACAAAAAAAACAAAACCCACATGCGCTATTTTAAATTGCATTAGCTATTTTCTTGTATGCTATTTCAAATTGCATTAGCTATTTTCTTTTATGCTATTTCAAATTACATTAGCTATTTCCTTCCAAACTAAAACAACAAAACACAGATGCGCTATTTCAAATTACATTAGCTATTTTCATTTATGCTATTTCAAATTACATTAGCTATTTCCTTCCAAACTAAAACAACAAAACACAGATGCGTTATTTCAAATTATACGCTATTTCATTATACGCTATTTCATTATACGCTATTTCATTATACGCTATTTCATTATACGCTATTTCATTATACGCTATTTCATTATACGCTATTTCATCATACGCTATTTCATCATACGCTATTTCAAATTACATTAGCTATTTCCTAATTACTTTATAACATCAAAACATGCAACATAAAACTCCAGATTAATTCCATTATAAGAGCAGATTCTTTCAAACTCCGCCAAGGCGCAGCTCAAGACAGTCTCCCCAGCCAATTCCTAGCTTGACCATTTATTAAACCAGTCATTTCCTTCCGAGCTAAAACAACAAAACGCAGATGCACTATTTCAAATTACATTAGCTATTTCATTTATGCTATTTCAAATTACATTAGCTATTTCCTTCCAAACTAAAACAACAAAACACAGATGCGTTATTTCAAATTATACGCTATTTCATTATACGCTATTTCATTATACGCTATTTCATTATACGCTATTTCATTATACGCTATTTTATTATACGCTATTTCATTATACGCTATTTCATTATACGCTATTTCATTATACGCTATTTCATTATACGCTATTTCATTATACGCTATTTCATTATACGCTATATCATTATACGCTATTTCATTATACGCTATTTCATTATACGCTATTTCATCATACGCTATTCATATGCTATTTCAAATTACATTAGCTATTTCCTAATTAATTTATAACATCAAAACATGCAACATAAAACTCCAGATTAATTCCATTATAAGACAAGATTCTTTCAAACTCCGCCAAGGCGCAACTCAAGACATTCCCCCCAGCCAATTCCTAGCTTGACCATTTATTAAACCCGTCATTTCCTTCCGAGCTAAAACAACAAAACGCAGATGCACTATTTCAAATTACATTAGCTATTTTCATTTATGCTATTTCAAATTACATTAGCCATTTCCTTCCAAACTAAAATAACAAAACACAGATGCGTTATTTCAAATTATACGCTATTTCATTATACGCTATTTCATTATACGCTATTTCATTATACGCTATTTCATTATACGCTATTTCATTATACGCTATTTCATCATACGCTATTCATATGCTGTTTCAAATTACATTAGCTATTTCCTAATTACTTTATAACATCAAAACATGCAACATAAAACTCCAGATTAATTCCATTATAAGAGCAGATTCTTTCAAACTCCGCCAAGGCGCAGCTCAAGACAGTCTCCCCAGCCAATTCCTAGCTTGACCATTTATTAAACCAGTCATTTCCTTCCGAGCTAAAACAACAAAACGCAGATGCACTATTTCAAATTACATTAGCTATTTCATTTATGCTATTTCAAATTACATTAGCTATTTCCTTCCAAACTAAAACAACAAAACACAGATGCGTTATTTCAAATTATACGCTATTTCATTATACGCTATTTCATTATACGCTATTTCATTATACGCTATTTCATTATACGCTATTTCATTATACGCTATTTCATTATACGCTATTTCATTATACGCTATTTCATTATACGCTATTTCATCATACGCTATTCATATGCTGTTTCAAATTACATTAGCTATTTCCTAATTACTTTATAACATCAAAACATGCAACATAAAACTCCAGATTAATTCCATTATAAGACAAGATTCTTTCAAACTCCGCCAAGCCGCAGCTCAAGACATTCCCCCCAGCCAATTCCCAACTTGACCATTTATTAAACACGTCATTTCCTTCCGAACTAAAACAACAAAACCCAGATGTCAACTCTGCAATCCGAGACGGCCAGGTAAAACAAACGCACACTCGGTCTAATCTTTGTGCTGAAGACACGGCCGAGCAAAGGTGTTCCCCGCATTACCCGAAGCCAGCATTAAAAGTGGAACAGGGGATTTTGTCCTACCCACTATTACCAAGAGGACGCTGAACAAAAGGATCGTCTTTCTCGGCGTTAATCCCTAGACAATGAACAGCGAGAATAGGGTGTCTCCATTATAAGCACGCGTATTACCATGTTTTCCATTAATTTTGACGGCGAGGTTAAAAGCTATTAAGGCTGCTTTGTCGGCCCTCAGGAGTTCCTGGAAAGAGAAATATTGTCTTGAATAACAGATTTGCCTAATCTCGATCTTGGTTTGCTTGTTGTTTTGCCCCTGTTGGGTCCGAGTTGGGTGACATTCTGTGGGATGTGTTTGCCGAAAGTTGAAAAGCTCAAAGGAGCGACTTTAAGGACCAGAATGGTCTTTCGAAGGCTTATTCAGATTTTAAAATGGTGATGGATGGTAATGGAGCGATTTCGAAAAATTAATTTTAGATTAAAATTACGTTCTTTGTGTTATAGTATCGGAGTAGGTATTTTATCAGTAATTGAATTCGAAAATTACAAACGAAGTGAGATAGTTTCGCCTAAATATACCTAACATGGAAATAAAATGCTAGTAACCTATGGAGGAAATGAACTTTAATGCTACTAAGGAGAGTCGGGACCTCTCTAAATTGCATTCAGCATCTGAATTGCATTCAGCACCTGAATTGCATTCAGCATCTGAATTGCATTCAGCATCTGAATTGCATTCAGCATCTGAATTGCATTCAGCATCTGAATTGCATTCAGCATCTGAATTGCATTCAGCATCTGAATTGCATTCAGCATCTGAATTGCATTCAGCATCTGAATTGCATTCAGCATCTGAATTGCATTCAGCATCTGAATTGCATTCAGCATCTGAATTGCATTCAGCATCTGAATTGCATTCAGCATCAGAATTGTATTCAGCATCAGAATTGTATTCAGCATCTGAATTGTATTCAGCATCTGAATTGTATTCAGCATCAGAATTGTATTCAGCATCTGAATTGTATTCAGCATCTGAATTGTATTCAGCATCAGAATTGTATTCAGCATTCAAATTGTATTGAGTATTTATATTGTATTCACTATCTACATCTATAAATAGTATAATCGAACGTAATATTTAAATGGCATTTATTATTTTAATTTATTTTGTATTTAAAATATATTTAGTATTTAAATTTTAATCAGTATTTAAATTGTATTCAGCATCTGAATTGTATTCAGCATCTGAATTGTATTCAGCATCTGAATTGTATTCAGCATCTGAATTGTATTCAGCATGTGAATTGTATTCAGCATCTGAATTGTATTCAGCATCCGAATTGTATTCAGCATCCGAATTGTATTCAGCATCCGAATTGTATTCAGCATCCGAATTGTATTCAGCATCTGAATTGTATTCAGCATCTGAATTGTATTCAGCATCTGAATTGTATTCAGCATCTGAATTCTATTCAGCATCTGAATTCTATTCATCATCTGAATTCTATTCAGCATCTGAATTCTATTCAGCATCTGAATTCTATTCAGCATCTGAATTCTATTCAGCATCTGAATTGTATTCAGCATCTGAATTGTATTCAGCATCAGAATTGTATTCAGCATTCAAATTGTATTGAGTATTTATATTGTATTCACTATTTACATCTATAAATAGTATAATCGAACGTAATATTTAAATGGCATTTATTATTTGAATTTATTTTGTATTTAAAATATATTTAGTATTTAAATTTTAATTAGTATTTAAATTGTATTCAGCATTTAAATTGTATTAAGTATCCAAATTGTATTTAGTATCCAAATTGTATTCAGTATCTAAATTGTATTCAGCATCTAAATCGTATTCAGTATCTAAATTGTATTCAGCATGTGTTCAGCAGTGATTTTAAGAAGTGGTGGTCCGTAACCATCTAAAGATTGGGAAGCGTAGATGTAAAGGAATAAATACTACTACATTGTATTAAATATTTAAATAGCATTCAGTATCTACATTTGTAAACAGTATAATATTTAGTATTTAAATGTATTTAGTATTTAAATTTATTTTGGATTTAAATTATATTTGGTATTTAAATTTCAATCAGTATTTAAATTGTATTCAGCATCTAAATTGTATGCAGTATCTAAATTGTATTCATCACGTGTAGCAGCAGTATTTTTAAGAAGTGGTGGTCTGTAGCCATCTAAAGATTGGGAAGCATTGACGTAAAGGAATAACTACTATATTGTATTCAGTATCTACAATTTATTTAGTGTTTTTAGGTAATAGTGATCCGTAGCCATCTATAGATTGAGAACCATTGATGTAAAGGAATAACTAAAAACATCTAAAAAAAATTAAACCAACACAAATCTTTACATCCCCAAAACCTCAAACCACTAAAGTTCTTTTTTGACTTTTGAGTCGATGAAGTCTCCAGCAAATCTCACAAATTATTATCCCAATAAATCATAGAAGAACGTCGTCGGAAATTCCTTCCAGAGGGGGTCACTTCTTCAAAAAACCGCCGCCGAAGGAAGCCAAGCTCGAATTCCGCGAGGGGCCCGTGCTTGAGGAAATTCTCAAGGGTGGGCGGAATGTCGCCAAGATTGTCACGGAACTTTCCTTGTCTTTCAATCTCGTGCTGGAGATGACGAATTTATTCGGGTCGCCCAGGGTTTAAACTTACGCCAATATTTGCTGTGGGGTGGCAGAGGTCAGATGGGCAAGTGTCCGTGTCAGTCGTAATGATGTCGGATTTTGAAGGTTTTGTATTTTGGCGAGGTATTCTGCTGTCAAGTGTTATGCACTTCGAGCATGGATTCTTCATAGTAGAGAAAACATAATGTTATAATCTCGCTAACATCAAAGTGAGGCCAATATGTATGGCCTCAGACACGTGATTAATTACATCATTCCATTCATAAATGTTCACTGTTACACATTTTCCAATTCATCAGCCAATTGCGAGTATTTTTTAATTAATAATTTTGAAAAGAAGTCACGTGTCTGAGGCCATTCGGTCTGAGACTTCGAGCATGGATCCTTTGTAGTAGAGGAGTCATGACGTCACTCTCGCTAACATGTATGGCCTCAGACACGTGTTTAATTACGTCATTCCATTCATAAATTTTCACTGTTACACATTTTCCAATTCATTAGCCAATCGCGAGTATTTTTAAATTCATAATTTTGATGAGATGGCACGGGATATGGGCCTTTCGCTCTGAGATGTTGGTTTCACGATTATGACGTCATATTCGCTCCACAACAGTCCATTCACGTTCGAAGGTTATGCATTTGTGTTAGGTTGGTTGGTTTTATTTTTTGGTTTGATTAAAAAACGTCGCACTAGAGTTGCACATTGGGCTATTGGTGATGGTTCGGAGCCTATCGTTAAGGAAAGACCCGGGAACTCAAACTGTAACTTCTGGAAGGCTCAAAACTTGTTTCGAGCCCCAGTTGCTCAGTTGGTAAGGCGTTCAGCTACTAATCAGAGAATTAGTGGTTCGAATCCGTGAAATGGACTTGACATAGAAAAGTAAAAAAGTAGTGATCTTGCGATCGGAGGGTTGCCAGCTTCGCTACAAAAATACTAGAATGTCGTCCAGAACATCCACAAAAATTAACGGCGTGTATACGGGACTGGTGCACGATAAATCTGATCGGGGTCCAACGTCCCGACGTCTATTGAAGGCGTTGGGTGCCAGTTCAGGTGTTTCCTCGTCATCTGACCATGGTTCTAAAATAACGAGGTGCGTGTATGAATGTGTGTATGAATGTGTGTGTGAATGTGTGTGTGTTCCCGGGTCTTTCCTTCGAGATAGACCCAGAACCGTCGCCAATAGCCCACTGTGCAGCTCTAGTGCGACGTTAATTAACAAAACTAACAAACCAAACCAAACCAAAACTTGTTTCCTCTATGAGGGCGTTGAAGCCAATCTGGAAGCAGCCATACTGTGCCCCAACATTTTTTAAAAGTAATTTAGTAGTGTTTTTTTTAAATTATAGCATTATAGAAATATTAAATGTATATAAATATTATATTTTCTTCTTATAGAATTAATTTTTATATTGCCAAACAAATAGTTTTTACTCTTCCTTTTTAACTACTTCGATTTTGACTTGCAAATGACTTTCTGTTTTAATAGCAGAATGCATTTAAATTGGGTTTCAAAAGAAAATGGGAAAAAAAAACTCAGCCAAAAGCAATACACGTCGACTTATTTTAACATGAAAAATATACGAAATATTGTGATAGCGTGAAAGTGGGGCACATCATGGCTGCTTCCACATTGGCTTCAAGTCAACAAAATGGCTTGCCCAATCCAGAAGTTAAAGTTAAGGATCAGTGCCCTGGAACAATGCCTCGTAAAAAAATCATGCACTTAAAATGTAGTTGTGAGTAAATAAAAAATATAATTTAAACGTGTTTGACTTCCAATATTATGTTTAAAATTACGTTCTTTTGTAAGAACAGTTATTCCTTTTTCTGTTCTTTTCCTCAGAGTTCTGTATGATCATTTATTCAGAGAAAAAAATAATAATCTGTTTTGGATCTGCAAGAGAACATGTTGAAAAAAAGATCGATGTCTTGCAAACGCAAGATCATGACATTGGACCCCGATCTGATTTATTGTTAATAAGCCATTATAATTTGTTGGATGTTCTGGACGACTTTCTAGAATTTTTTTACCGAAGCTGGCAACCCTCCGATCGCAAGATCACTACATTTAAATTTTTTTGTCAAGTTCACCTCACAGGCTCGAACTAGCAATCCTATGATTACAGCTGAAAGCCTTTATCCACTGGACAACTGCGCCCCCCACGGCATCTATTGGGACCAGTCTTCATCCGGATATAATCGAATATCCGAATAATTCCCACAAAAAAAAGTTTCTTTCTTAGTAAAAAGAAAATCTTTAGCATGTAATGTCATTTAATGACTATTAACCCTTTTGTACTCCGTTGGCACCGCTCAGGCGACAACATAACGACTCGTTCTTTTGGTTCCCTGTTCTTTAAAATAAACGAGAACAGCATGATCTTGTGTTTAAAGAACATCGACTCGTTCTTTGCAGATCCAAAACAGATTATGTTTCTTTTTTCTATAAGCATAACAAATTCTAGGGTAAAGAACATAAGGAGGAATAACTGTTTCGTAGAAAGAACGGAAAACGCAAAGAATTCTTGGAGTGTAATGAGTTAAAAACAGTATCATTCACCGATAAGAAACTTTATAATTTTTATAATTTGTTGATATTTTTAAAAAGATCCGTATAACTGGAGTTCGGTTAATTGAAGGCAATTGCATTATCAAAAACAGGTAAATACTTTAAGACAAAAAAAATGTTTTTAAATTATATATAAAATCTAATCAAAAGTAAACGTACTTCATATATTTGACTTTCCAAACTGTTGTATACAGATTTAGCAAACAGCATACCTTATTATTATATAAATTATGAATTATAGAAAAATTAATTGAAGATACTAGGAAAATAACAATTCATACTTATATACACATTGTTAGGAAAACTTAAGAAATCATTAATTTATTAAATTTATATATGGTTATCCAACATAAAAAGTAATAACTTTTTATATTAAAAAAAATTATTTGAATGCCGTCTTTAGTTATGAATGCTAATAAGCCAAAACAAACAATTTTCAATAAAATTGAGTCCCATTTAAGTTGTAGATAAAACATTAAATTTATTCCCAAACAAATTATATTATACCTAAAACAATAACATTTCAACGAACTGTAAGCGAACTTGAAAAACTGCTACCAGAAAACAATAGGTTATTCTACTAAACAATAAACTGACAAAGGCGTATTATCAAAAAGTTGTTGAAGTTTGCTTTTACAAAAGTACCACAAAGATGGTTCGTGGAAATTTATTAGTCAAAATCATTGTTTTCGGGATGATTGTTTGGCCGCATATAAGTACAACTCCAAGTCGCATCAATAGCATATGAACTCTTTTTAATTGTAATATTTTCAAAAGTTTGAGGGTAATATTTTCATTTAGTTAACCGAAATATTTCATGCATGGCAATATCTACAATTTTTTTTTTATTCCGGACGACTTGGAGTATGATTTGAAGATTTATACATTTTACAATTGAGCGATTTGCTACTTTTAGACAATAGTCACACTCGTTGATAACAACTTTTCCCAATATATTTTCTATTAATGTTTCAATTTTCATTTTTGTATCTGCCTAAATTAATATTATGATATAGAGTGTGTCCGTAATATCAGGCATTCTTTGAGTTTGCTTTACTGTTTGGTATATGAAATTTCAATTATTTAATATTTTCCCTAAAATCAATTTGGAAATATTTATATTTATATCTGGTGTTTGTTTATATTTTCCTTTGAATGCTTAAAAGAACACGGTTTAAATATAACTTTAATTGTGAAACCATAATGTAAAATAGTTTTCTGTAACAACAAAGATACAGACTACCACTTTAAAATATGTAAAACATAATTTTACATATTTTTAAATTCTTACTGTTGAGAAAAATGTTGTATTTGGCATATGTAAAAAGTATCATTTGTATCTAAATATTTCATTTAACGCCCGAATGAGTTTAAAACGAATCGTAACCAAACTATTTAAAACAATTGAAACAAGTTATGTACATTATTTTTTATTATTTTGTAAAATATTTTCAAAAGTTTGAGCAGCATTAATTGCGTACAGTAAAACTCTAATTATCCGAGCTCCAGTTATCCGGATCAAACAAAGCGACTCGTCGATTATCCGGACCATTTTGAAAAAAATAATCAGTAAAATACACATTTGAATTTTTTTTATCTGAGAATGATATTGTTTTTAATAGTCATTAGATTACATTAAATGCCAAAGAAAAAGAATAAGAAATAACCTTTTTTTTTTTCATGAATTTTCCGATTATCAGGATATTTGATTATCCGGATGAGATCTGGTCCCAATTCATCCGGAAAATTAGGGTTCTACTCTACTCTTAAATATATTTAATATATATAAATACACAGTAAAAAAGTTATATTGGAAATTTAAAATATAATGAGCTTGATGGTTTACCTTTTTCCTCCTTAGAGCATGGATACTTCATAGTAGAGAAAACATAATGTTATAATCTCGCTAACATCAAAGTGAGGCTAATATGTATGGCCTCAGACACGTGGTTAATTACGTCACTCTATTTATAAATTTTCACTGTTACACATTTCCCAATTCATCAGCCAATCGCGAGTATTTTTTAATTGATAATTTGAAAAGAAGTCACGTGTCTGAGGCCATTCGGTCTGAGATGTTGGTTTCACGATCAAGACGTCATATTCGCTCTACTACAGTCCATTCATGCTCGAAGTTTTCATCACTATATTCGGGTTTCTTTTAACTAAAATAGCGCGTTAATAGCGAGTGTAATTAAAAAATAAAACATTGTAACTTAGTATCTTATGACTTAAATACGTATCAATATGTTAAAAAGGAACTGAGTTATTACAACTTCTTTTACTCACCATTATTTGGTATATCTTCTGATAAGTCTGTCAGAACATAACTTTGTATTAATTAACCATGTTCAAATAATAGGTACGTTTCTCGCTAACAGTAGTGAATAAGGGCAATTCGTCAATTCAACACCGAGATATAGATGTCATGTAAACAAGTGAGTGGAGCTACCTTGCTATAGATCAAATCAATTATAGACATGGAGTTTAAAACTTACATGACGTTATTTTGTCAACGGTTTATAATTTAATCAAAATTTATAATTTTGATTTTTTTTAAATGCTTTTCATTAAATATATAATTTTTTGGGGGGGTTTGGTGTATAGAAGCATTGTATAGCTTCACGTTTTTGAAATAAATGTGTTTCTAGTGTGTTTAATTAATAAGTAATCTTGAGGACGGTGAACTTTATCATGTATATTTTTTTAGCAGTAACTTGCATATCAAAATATTTCTTTAAAAAACAATCAGGAAACGGAATTAATTTATAATAATATTTTTAATAAAGCCACCATTCAATAGTTCAGGTTTAAAATTTTCATTTAGAAATATACTAAAAGGTTAAGTTAAGTGAACAAAAATCCGTAACCTATTGATAATTTTAAAAAAACGGTTTTAGCAGAGTGAACTGCTAAAACTGCTATTTAATAGATTAAATAGTATTTGGAATGAAGAGTCGTAAGTAATTGAAAAATATAAGAAATTCCAGTTTTAGAAAAAAGCTACGAAAACATTTCCTAAATTACACATAGAGCGAGAGAACAGAACACTTTCCAGGCGAATGCCTCCATCTCGCGTACAGAAAAAGATTTGCATATGCTAAGAAAAACAGTATAATCAATTATACGAGAATTTGCATATCGCACTGAAAACATACATACAAAAATAACGCCGGAAAAATTACGCGTAGATCTAATAATAAAGTTGACGCTTTGCACTCCTTTGGCACCGCTCAGGCGACAATATAACGACTCGTTCTTTTGGTTCCCTGTTCTTTAAAATAAACGAGAACCGCATGATCTTGTGTCTAAAAAACATCGATATTTTTTTTCAACTCGTTCTTCTGCAGATCCAAAACAGATTAGGTTTCTTTTTTTTTATAAGCATAGCAAATTCTAGGGTAAAGAACATAAGGATGAATAACTGTTCCGTAGAAAGAACGGAAAGCGCAAAGAGTTCTTGGAGTGTATAGGGTTAAATTTGAAACAGTTATATAAAAAAGCCGAAATGTCATTAAAACATAAAAATAATTTATGTAAATTACAAAAGACAACATTTTAAATCGGTTCCCCGGGCCTCCGTGACCCAGTGGATAAAGGCGTCAGCTGGGAATCAGAGGATTCTCAGTTCGATCATGTGCGACGGACTTGACAAAGAAAAGTAAAAAAAATAGTGATCTTGTGATTGGAGGGTTGCCAGCTTCGCTACCAAAATACTAGAAAAGTCGTTCAGAACATCCACAAAAATTATCGGCGTGAATACGGGACTGGTGCACGATACATCTGATCGGGGTCCAATGTCCTGATGTGTATTGAGGTTGTGTTGGGTGCCAGCTCAGGTGTTGTCCTCGTCATCTGACCATGGTTAAAAAATAAGAGACATCGTTCCCGGGTCTTTCCTTCGAGATAGGCCGGGAACCGTCACCAATAGCCCACTGTGCAACTCTAGTGCGACGTTATTTTTAACCCAAACCAAAATGAAATGAAGTGATAGGAGGCGAGGGAAATATTTACGTTTAAGCCCCCTGCTAAATTAAAAACTAAAAAAGGAAAAATTAAATAATAATCTTTCTAGAAAAAAGGAAAACCGACTTTAAAGGAAAATGCGCTAAAAAGTAAAAAATAATTTTTAATTTTACGAATGAGTTGAAAAAAATTGAATTACTGAATATCAATTTTATACTTAGTACAACTTTCTGAAGTTGGTGCCAATTTACAAAAATCATACCTAAATTTTGGCGCCGATTTCGAACAGTTGTGTTAAGTATAAAATTGATATTCAATAATTAAATTTTCTCAACTCATTCATGGAATTAAAAATTATTTTTTATTTTTTAGCGCATTTTCCTTAAAGTCGGTTTTCCTTTTTTCTAGAAAGATTATTTTTTATATATATATTTAATATCAGTGCGTGATACACTGAAAGCATCACCCTGTAGATAAAACAAGGTGTGAGTAGTCGGATTTAAAAAAAAAAGAGGACCCTCATCTGTTCTTCCCACACTATTCATGTGGTATTTTACTTCTAGTTTCTGTTATTTATCCAGCAGTAAAAAGTGCCTACAAAAATAGTGGGTTGATTAACCTTTTTACATTATTGGGATTGTCAAAATAACACAAATAGATATTCGCTACTTAAATCCACTCCGATGAATAAAATAATTTGTTTAGAAATAAGCTCTGCTTTTAATGCAGAGCAACATATTTGATCATTATTATTGGTTGCGTGAATTAGAGCTGACATCAGAACCATGAATCAAAATTAAATCACGACAAAATTAAATCCAGCACCCATACACACGCGCATTCTAATTAAAATCCGCACACACACAATATTCAAATCCAGAACTTTCTCGGAAACCGCAATCACGAGCGCGATTTTTCACCAAACATAACCGCCAAACATTTGCATCTGAAAGCAACATCGTCACCCGACTCTCGAAAACCACTTAAACAAAACCAAAAGTCCCGTTGCCACCCACAAAGACACCGGACAGCAAAAAAAGACACTGACAACTTGGGCGTCCACGGAAAGCACAAGTCCTCCATTGTGCCAACACACTCTTGCCCTGGGTGCGCCCCAGCATTGTATGCAACCATATCCTGGAGCTCTATAGAAAACCTCTTTTCGGTATTGACCGGGGGTAGCCCTTGACCCCCGGAGGAGGAAATACCATCATTTAATTATGCGTCTTAAGAGGTCCTGCCTGTTGCCCAGTGTTTTATGGGCATTGTTGCAACAAAACAAGAAGAGCCGTTTCTGAGCGTGACAGCTGTTTGTGTATCCGTTGTATTAAAAATATCATTATCCACCTACGGTCGCCAGATGCCAAATTTAAATTTTCGGAATCGCGCTGTGAATTCGCCAATTTATGAATAATTATTATTAATAAGCAGAATAGGGTTAACAGTATGACGGACCTGAATTACATAAGGGGAGATGGTTTTCGAAGGTTTAAATTGGCAGGTATTTTACAATTATTTTGTACGTGAAAAAAAAATAGGTTTTGTATATGTTTGGAACCTTTCGACTTGGCGCACGTTGGCGGTTTAAAGTTTCTGGCGGTTTTATTTTGGAGTTTTGGTAGGCGCGCTGTTAATGTTCAGTCGGTTAAAAATATAACAAATGTTGAGAAAAATAAAAGTGATTGAAAGCAGCCTTAAATTAAACGATAGTTGCTCAGAAATGGACTGAAACGCAAATAGCTCAAATGTTATCAATTAGCCAAAATGTCAATGAATAAATAGTTTTTTAGATACTATTAGCATAAACGTTGACCAAAAATTTCGACTGCCCAAATCCACTGACCTCTAACTGTAACTTCTGGACCGGCAAAATATTTTGTTGACTTGAAGCCAATGGAAGGGGTAACAACTGCACCTCACTTTCATCGCTGTCGCAATATTTCGTATATATTTCATGTTAAAATAAGCCGACATGTATTTATTTTGACTGAGTTTTTTTTAAACCCATTTTAAATACAATCTGCTATTAAAATAGGTCATTTGCAAGTCAAAGTAATTAAAATGCCATACAAAAACTATCAGTTTGGTAATATAAAAATTTAATTCTATAAGAAGAAAATATAATATTTATATACATTTAATATTTATACGATGCTATGGAATTAAAAAACACAACAAAACCACTTTAAATTAGTGATTAGGGTGGAGTATGGCTGCTTTGACATTGGCTTCAACGCGCCCATAGATGAAACAAGTATTAAGCCTTCCAGAAGTAATATTTAGAGTTCAGTAGATTAAACATGTCTAGGGCACTCTCAATAAGCCTGCCGTTCCGTAAATATTAAAAGATAGTCAAAGTATCAGTTATCTTGTTTTTCCCTGGAGCGCTAAATCCGTTCAATTTTGTTTAATAAAACTGTAAAAACATGTGCTTAAAAATGAGTACATGGACGTACTCGTTTTCTTTGAATACAATTATATCGTATGAGCGATGACGTACTCAATTTTATGTAATCGTACTTTCGCAAAAGTGAGCAGTGTGATTTAATATTGCTAATATCAACTTCTGTTTAAGCCGTCTTAACAAAGCGACCTGGCAAACTTAAAATATTTGTTCAGAAGATTGTTTTCTACATTTTTTTATGTCGATTGCTTCAATGGGAACGGAGTTATTACAACTCAATTGTCTTACTTGTCATTCTATTGCCACGCCTTTTTAACAAGTCTTCTGTTTATAACTTCTCAGATCGCTGTGGTGGTAGTACAACATATATGACCTTGGACTTCGGTGCGAATGACATCAGATAGACGGTATGGGTTCGATTCCCGACAAGTCGTGGTTGTAATTGTTGAAAGTGATTTATGAAGGCTACCTAACTATGTAGGCAAGGAACTGCTTTTTTAATTCATTTTACTCATTTTTGAGTACATGTCGTTTTCAAAAATGAAACATGCATTCGGAGCTATGATAAGCATCGACAGTAATAAAAAATGAGTACATTTTACTTATTTTTAAGTACCTATTTTTAACAGTGAACCACTGCACGGGCTTGTAATTAACATAATGCATTGATATCTTCATTGCAGTAAAAAGCGTACAATTGTTTTTCCCGTTGTGGATCCTTCCCATGCAAACCAATTTATTCCTTTTAATAACAAAGAATATGATATAGTGCAAATTGAGATTTCGCACATACCGGCAATATCTCATTCTTCTCTTCAATCGAGATGGGCTTTTCTTTTATTCTCGGAAAAGGCAATCTCGTTTTTACCCCAACCGACACCGACAACAAGAACGGGATGATGTACCACCATCCCAGAACAATAGAAACCACCTAAATTTAGATCCCGTCCCGAACCCGACTCACGACCCACCCCTGAGGGGCCGCGAATTTTTTCTCACATTGTTTCTTGGAGAACAAAAAAAAATTCATTCTCTTCAAGAGAGAGGGAGATCCACTCAACAACAATAATAATAATAACAGTGAAATACGCGAAATATGGCCTCGGGGGTCGCGCGACCCATCGGGGTCATAGCCGCCTACGTAACAAAGCGGGGAGCGTGATGATATTTAACAATGTTGCCGGTTAACCCCGGAGGGGTCAAACTCCCGACCCCCCGTAAACGCGCCGGGCTTTTGTTTCCCGAGGTAAAAGGCCAAGATGCGTGATGGAAATGCTAATGGGAAATGATGTAATGTTCGGTGGGGTTTAATGTCAGGAGTAATATTGGGACACAGTGTGCGAACTGTGTTTGGGTTTCACGAAGATGATGTTGAACATCAGCGAGTCATAGAATTTTTCCAGAGAGAAAGCATAATTGGTAACCTAAGCGCATTTCATGATCAACAGGCCACAGAAGAAGATTTTTTTAGATAGTCCAAGTGATCAATGTCACAAACTTTTTAATAGGAGATGGTTGTTTTGGTTTATAAGTTTTCCAGCTGCCTATTTCTGTCCTCGTTTTAAGACTTATCACAGTCACATATACATTCAGACACACATTCATACCTGCACCTCGTATTTTAGAACCAAGGTCAGATGACGAGGAAACACCTAAACCGGGCACCACACGCCTTCAATAGGCGTCGGGACTTTGGACCCCGATCAGATTTATCGTGCACCAGTCACGTATACACGCAAGTATAATTTGTTGGATGTTCTGAACGACTTTCTAGTATTTTTGTAGAGAAGCTGGCAACCCTCCGATCGCAAGATTTCAATACATTTATTTTGTTTGTGAAATCCACCGCACGGGCTCGAACTAGAAATCCTCTGATTACCAGCTGACCGCCTTTATCCACTGGGCAACTGGAGGCCCCTTGGGCAAGTTATACGATGAATATCATCAATTTGACATTTTATAATTATCACAAAAGAGGAATTATGAACTTTACTAATTATCATGAACTGTATCCATATACCAGCAATATTAACAGTTACTCAAAGTAACGGCTATCTTGTTTTTCCCTGGAGCGCGGAATCTGTTCGATTTTGTTTAATAACTACTGTACAGACCTGTAATTAAAAGAATGCATTGAGACCTTCATTTCAACAGACATTGTATTATTGTTTTTCCATGGTGAATCCTTCACAGTATTAAAAGATACTGCCATAAGTCCATCGCACGGATTCGAACCAGCAATCTTCTGATTACTAGCTGAACGCTTTTATCCATTCGGCCACTTTGCAACCATTTTGCAAAAAAAGACAACTTTACAAGCGAATTATCACCACTTATGGCTTTGCCCTGGCACTAGCATGTTCGTTACCAAAACGAAAAAACTGAGAAAATAGTGATTATCTATTTCCTGCATTTGGGGAGTAACAGATAGTAAGAAAGTTTAGTATTTTCTATATCTAACCATACTCAAGATATGTGGCATTTTTCACGTATGGCACAGTTATATCCGATGAAAAACAGACCTTAACCCTTTGCACTCCATTGCCACACCTCAGGCGACAACATAACGACTCGATCTTTTGGTTCCCTGTTCTTTAAAATAAACTCGAAAAGTGTCTTGTATGTAAAACACATCGATCTTTATTTTTATCAACTTGTTCTCTTGCAGATCCCAAACAGATTATGATATTTTCCCTCTATGAGCATAAAAAATTCTGGGGGAAAAACAGAAAGAGGAATAACTGTTCAGTAGAAAGAACGCAAATGTCAAGATGTTCTTGGAGTGGAATGGGTTAAAAGGTATTTTCTAAAACTATTGGAATAAATTCAGATATACGTGTTTGTGTTTTGAAGTATGTCAGGTTTACAGTACGACAAACGGCCATTTAACCCTTTGCACTCCAAGAATACTTTGCGATTTGTGTTCTTTCTATGGAACAGTTATTCCTCTTTACGTTCTTTTCCACAGATTTTTTTTATACTCATAAAGGGAAAAAAATCATAATCTGTTTTGCATTTGCAAGATAACAAGTTGAACAAAAGATTGATGTTCTGAACACAATATCGTTTATTTTAAAGAACAGGGAAACAAAAGAACTGGTCGTTATGTTGGCGCCTGAGAGGCGACATCGGAGTACAAAGGGTTCATAAACGACTTTAAAGCCAATTGTGAAATATAAATTTTAAATCCCGTCATTATAACTTGACATACTCAAATTAAAATAAAGGTTGAATTCAAAAATGGGCACAAAAAATTCTTTGAACTTTTTTTCCAACCGTACTTGCCATAATTTAGATTTTCTGACAAAAAGTACCTAAATAAAAATTCAAAGTCGCAGTACCCAATAGCAACGAAGTAAGAATACCAGTATTTCACGTTCAAGTAGCGAAAAAAACAAATAACATCCCCGGAAAAGTATAGGACGAACTCAGTCATTATTTACTACTTAGTGCAACAAGAACTTAGTAGAACTAGAACAAGTCGAATCAAAGCACAATATTCGATACTTCTTGATTCAATCGCCAAATAGTATCCATATAATACTTTGGGGGATATATCTATGTTCGAATGTTGCAGTACCACAAGTGTTCGAAGTTTCCTAAAGTATTGGTTTCATAATTTCTCACCAGACCGTTATATGACGGTATTGATTTCCCATTACCAGCCGATGCCATACGCAATCTAAATAGGCAGAATTATTTAACAATAAGTTACACCCGCACTGTAAATGACTTACTATCCCGGTAAAACTTTCATGTATTTGTTTTATGATAGAAAACTTTCTTGTATTGATATCTGTTATTTTGTTCAGAAGAACTGTTAGTTCTCGGTTTGGGCGAATGGTACCCAGAAGTGTCGGTCATTATATACAGCTTAGTGCAGGGTATTGAATTGTAATTGAAGGGATGCCAGCTGCGAAAGTTGATGTATATTATGTAAGTTTTTGGAAATAGCAGTTGTGGAACATTATCATCATTATCAAAACAATCATTATCATTATTATAAAAAGCCGAATTAGCGGTTTAAATATAAAAATCCCACTTCTAAAACAAGGAATAGTCTTTTAGTATTGACACTATTCGGCAAGTATATGTCTATTTTCGCCAGAGTGTCAAATAAACCGATTCTTTTAACTTGTGGAATAATAAACAAAATATGAAAATCAACGTGCGGGGAAGTGACTGAATTGATACTATATTTGCGTGATGTACAGTATAACTCCAGTTATCCCGATAGTTCACGAAAAAATTGTTTCTTAGTAATAAAAAGAATTTTGTTTTAGTATGTAATATCCCCCACCCTAAAAAAATGTAGAAGAGTAAACGCAACCCCCTTCCTTAAAAAACCCTTGAAATTGTAGTTAAAAATAAGTGAAAGTTGTGAAGTTGTTACTGTTACTTTCAGCAGCTTTTGCCAAAGTAGATTTTTCTCTATTTCACAAAAAAATAATTTTCGAAATTAGCCAATATTTTTTTTCAAATGATCCGGTTAATTGAGAATTCCGGATAGTAACCCTTTGCACTCCATTGGTGCCGCTCAGGCGACAACATAACGACTCGTTCTTTTGGTTCCCTGTTCTTTAAAATAAACTTGAAAAGTGTCTTGTATGTAAAACACATCGATCTTTTTTTTTTCAACTTGTTCTCTTGCATATCCAAAACAGATTATGATTTTTTCCCCTCTATGAGCATAAAAAATTATGGAGGAAAACCAGAAAGAGGAATAACTGTTCTTTAGAAAGAACGCAAATGTCAAAATGTTCTTGGGAGCAGAAAGGGTTAAATGCCGGATAACAGTATATTTTTTTTCAAATGGCGCCCAAGAAATACATCCTTATCCCCCCCCCCCCCCCCCCCCCCCCTCAAAAAAAAAAAAAAAAAAAAAAAAAAAAAAAAAAAATTTGTGAGAACATGCATAAAAATAATACATAACAGTTGAATTGATAACTTCTCATTTTGGCGCGCTTTGGCGGTTTTAATTTAAAGCTTTTGGCGATATAATTTTAAAATTTTGGTTTCCGCGCTTTTCAGTCGGTTAAAAAAAATAAACAACTTTTAAATATACTTTTATCTCATTAGAATTCCGACCTAAAGAATAACATTATATCATATACCATTTCCTAAACCTTATAACCTTGAATAAAAAGCAATACATAAACTCAGAAACATTGCTTTAAATCACCCACAAAAAAAGAACCACCCCGGTCATCTGATCAATCACATTTCTCAAATTAACTTTCAAATCCGTTTAAACCGTCCCAAGCTCTGATGGATCGTCCAAACCTCAACCCAATCCTCAACGCTAAACAGACACCATCCAAAGCCATCACATCCAACGAATAAAGGCCACAACCAAACGGGGTGGGGACAACTAATTCGTCAGTCAAGTCAACAAGATCTCCATCGCTTTTCACCCAAGCCACAAGGAATCCTCGAGATTTTTCGGAATCTCTCGCAGGATTGGAAGGCATTGTTCTCGTTTTTAACGGACGTCAATCAAGGGGCTGTTGTAATCGGGATGTTGTGATGAACGAGCCCTGTATCAGTTGTGTGTTGGGTGGGGACAATCATCGTTGTTGTGCACGGTGTTTAGGACTTTTAGCACGCGTCTCGGTTCTGAAAAGGCTGATCTGTCATTATTGTGGGTGTGGGCGCTGGGGTGTCTCAAGAATTCAATTCGTCTTTGAAGAAGAGCGTGTCATTGGATTTCGAACAGAGAAGTGGACATAGGATAGTAGGTTTTGGTTTGGTTTTTGTTAATTAACGTCGCACTAGAGCTGCACAGTGGGCTATTGGCGACTGTTCGGGGTCAAATTCGAAGGAAAGACCCGGGAACACATACACATTCACACACAGATTCATACATGCATCTCGTTATTTTAGAACCGTGGTCAGATGATGAGGAAACACCTGAACTGGCACCCAACGCCTTCAATAGACGTCGGGACTTTGGACCCCGGTCGGATTTATAGTGCACCAGTCATGTATACACGCCAGTATAATTTGTTAGATATTCTGGACGACTTTCATAGGATAGTAGGATAAAATTCAAATGGATTGTTATTACACTGCTAAAAATACGTATTCAAAATTAAGTTGGTTTGGTTAAATAACGTCGCACTAGAGCTGCACAGTGGGCTATTGGTGACGGTTCGGGGCCTATCTCGAAGGAAAGACCCGGGAATGATGTCTCGTATTTTTGAACCATGATCAGATGACGAGGACAACACCTGAGTTGGCACCCAACGCCTTCAATAGACGTCAGGACACTGGACCCCGATCAGATTTATAATGCACCAGTCCCGTATACACGCCGTTAATTTTTGTGGATGTTCTGGACGACATTCTAGTATTTTGGTAGCGAAGTTGACAACCCTCCGATTGCAATAGCACTACTTTTTACTATTCTTTAGTCAAGTCCGCGCCAAGGCTCGAACCGGGGACCCCTTGGATTGATTCCCAGCTGACGCCCCAATCCGCTCGGCCACGGAGGTCACTATTCAAAAATAAGTTAAATGTAATAATTTTTAGTACATTCGATGGTTATCATGGCTCCGAATACATTTCATTTTTGAAAATGACATGTACTCAAAAGTCAGTAAAAATTAATAAAAAGAGCAGATGCTAGCCTGCATAGGCTGCCTTCATAAATCAGTTTCAATAAATATCGACAATTACAACCAAGACTTACCGGGAATCGAACCCAGATCCTCCGGCACCACATCCCAGTGCCATATCCATTGCACTACCATGTACACCATTGTACTAAAATTTAATATCCAAGAAGTAAAAGCAACTTTAAAATACAAAAATTGCTTGAGCGTCAACGGGTTTCAAGATATAATTTATAAGAAAAGTCTCGAAGACATGTCGAGTACAACTTACAAGCTATATCTTTACAATTAATTTAAAAAAATTAAATATAAAATAGCAAAACAGAAAAAACATTTAAATATCAAAGTAGTAAAAGCAACTTTACAATTGCAGGAATCGCTTCAGCATCAATGGGTTTTAAGATATAATTTATAAAATATTGCCTCGATAAAAAGTTAGGTACAACTTGCAAGAGCTATATCTTTACAATTAATTTAAAAAAAATTAAAATAATATAAAATAGCATACCCAGAAGAAATATATTTAACTAACCAAGCTGTAAATGCAACATTACAATTGAAGAAATCGCTTAAGCGTCAATGGGTTTTAAGATATAATTAATAAAATATTGTTTTGATAAAAAGTTTTTTACAACTTACAAGCTACATCTTTACAATTAATTTAAAAAAATAATAATACAGAATAAAATACCCAGAAAGAATTATTTAAATATCCAAACAGTAAAAGCAACTTTACAATTACAAAAATTGCTTCAGCATCAATGGGTTTTAAGATATAATTTTTAAAAATGACTCGATAAAAAGTTGTATACAACTTACAATGTATATCTTAAAAATTAATTAAAAAAATAATATAAAATACCCAGATAATATAAAATACCAGATGTTAACCCAGAAAGAAAATATTTAAATAAGCAAGCTGTAAAAGCAACATTACAATTGCAGAAATCGCTTAAGTGTCAATGGGTTTTAAGATATAATTTATAAAAAAATTCTCAATAAAAAGTTGTGTACAACTTACAAGATATATATCTTAACAATTAAAAAATATATATAAAATAGCATACTCAGAATTTTTTTTTATTTAAATATCCAAGCAATAAAAGTAACTTTACAATTGCAAAAATTGCTTCAACATCAATGGGTTTTAAGATATAATTTATAAAATATTGTTTCAATAAAAAGTTTGGTACAACTTACAAGATATATCTTTACAATTAAATAAACAAAAAATATATAAAATAGGATACCCAGAAAAAAAACATTATTTAAATGTCCTAGCAGTAAAAACAAATTTACAATTGCAAAAATCGATTGAGCGTCAATTGGTTTTAAGATGTAATTTATAAAATACTGTCTCGATAACAAGTTGTGTAAAACTTACAAGTTATATCTTTACAATTAATTAAAAAAAATGTTATAAAATAGCATACCCATAAAAAAAAATACTTAACTGTGCAAGCAGTAAAAGCAACTTTACAATTGCAAAAATCCCTTAAGAGTCAATGGGTTTTCAGATATAATTTATAAAAAATTTCTCGATAAAAAGTTGTGTACAACTTACAAGCTGGATCTTAACAATTCATTAAAAAAATAATATAAAATAGCATACCCAGAAAAAAAATTAATATCCGAGCAGTAAAAGCAGCTTTACATTTGCAAAAATCGCTTAAAGTCAATGGATTTTAAGATATAATTTATAAAATAGTGTTTCGAGAAAAAGTTGTGTACAACTTACAAGATATATTATCTTAATAATTAATTTAAAATATATATAATCCAAAGAGTAAAAGCAACTCTACAAAAGCGAAAATCGCGTCAGCATCAATGAGTTTTAACATATAATTTATAAAATATTGTTTAGAGAAAAAGTTTGGTACAACTAACAAGCTATATCTTTACAATTAATAAAAAAAATTAAATATAAAATAGCACACCCAGAAAAAAAAATTATTTAAATTTTAAAGCAGTAAAAGCAACTTAACAATTGCAAAAATCGATTAAGCATCAATGGGTTTTAAGATATAATTTATAAAATATTGTGCCAAATTAGAGCCAAAATTCATGGGAAAACATTAACTTATGCCAATATTAAGAGAAGAGGAATGATAAAAATTGATTGTTACGTATCAATGATTTAAAATGCGATTGCCCTTTCGATCAAACTAGCCATTAAAATAATGTTTATCAACGAAAATTCAATCTCTAACTGAGTTTCAAATATTTACTTTTAGGAAGTGAGCTGGAAAATTGATTAAAGAAATGAAACGCTGAAAAAATTCAAAACAAATCTTCCTTTTCAACATATTGATTCGGATAGATTTTAGAATGTTTGAATACAATACTTTTTTTTTAGTATCATATTTATGTTTTTGAAACTTGCGTTGGTTTTATATCTATGAAAAAATATTTGTGTGTGCATTATTGGGCAAAAATAAGGAACTCTTATTATTCATTAAATAAATTTATTGTTGACACTGACCTTACCTTAAGTGGTATTGATTGCGCATGCTAAACGATGTGAACTGGAGTTTGATCTAAAATAGGAACTGGGATAAAAGTATATACAGTAGCCTTCAGTTGATGTTCGATTGTTCGCAATGTGTACTTTTTTTTCAAAATTCACAAAAAATTAAGCAGTGATAACCAAATAACGAAAACCTTTTTTTTCCTCTGAAATCAAAGATAATGAAAATTTCAAATTGTAAATATAACGTGTGCTTTCGAATCTGAAACTTCAGAGCAAATATTAGATTTAAACAATTAAATTTAGTGTAAATATATATCAAAAGAAAGACTGTGTGGATCGCGAAGAAATCCTTCTTTCTCTGTGTATATAAAAGGCTAAAAATCTTGATATAGGAGGGCATATGCTAACAATTTTCGAAATATTTGCATTTTCTCAATGTTGTCATGAATTAGCCAAACAAAAAATGACGTCAAATAATATATTTACACTTATTTTTCTTTTGGAATTTTTTTATAGATTTATATGTAATATTCTCTTATGGGGCTGAACTACTTAAGGCGTTCATAAAGTTACTGTTTTACTAGCAATACACATAAACTTTAAATTCGTAAAGATATTCGACGTTGAAATATTTTTCAAACCTAATTATTATACGGTGCCGCTACACAATTTTTTTTTTTTGGGGGGGGGGAGAGGAGGGGGGGGGGTGAAACAAGAAATTTCCTAAATTAACGATTCGAAATACTCAACTATTCGAAATTCCCAATTCAAAAGTGCTGAAAATTTCCAACTCCAACTTATCGACATTTTTCTTTCATTTTAGTTAATATTAAACAAATATTGATTTGTTGCACCCATATTCCAATGTAGTGTCCGTTTTGAGGTCTAATTTAAATGTAATCTTACAAGTTGAGCGATTTCTAATCTTCGTGCAAGATTTTGGTTCGAATTCATATATTTCGAAAAAAAAATTTTGTTGGATTGGGGATGTTTCACTTGGGAGCCACTTGAATAAAGTATCAGGCATTAACTATTATTATTATATTCCGGTATTTAACTATCCATAATTTTCACTTAACCGGACCGTTTGAAAAACAATATTGTACGATTTCGAAAATTCTTTTTTGTTGGATAGAGAAAAATTTACTTAGGCAAAATCTGCAAAAAAATAATCGGTTATCCAGCTGTTATATGTCCGGAAAAGTCGATTAACCAGAGTTTTATTAAACAATTTATCCGATTTCAAAATATTTTCATTGTTTAACAGAAGTTGTACAACAATGACATTTCGATTAACCAACATTTATTGGCATTTATAGGGATTGTTTTACAATATACATTGTTGACACAAAGCTGACCACAAGTTGTTACTTGAATTTCTTGGTTAATAATAATAATAGGGGGCGAAACCCGCTGCTAATTTAAAAACTAAAAAAGGAAAACAATAACCTTTTTAAAAGAAAAAGGAAAACCGACTTTAAGGAAAATGCGCTAAAAAGTATTTTTTTTTTTAATTTTACGAACGAATTGAAAAAATTGAATTATATAATATCAATTTTATACTTATTACAACTTTTTGAAGTTGGTGCCAACTTATAAGAAACATACCTAAATTTGGGACCGATTTCAAAAAGTTGTAATTAGTATAAAATTGATATTAAACAATTCAATTTTTTTAACTTGATCGTAAAATTATTTTTTACTTTTTAGCGCATTTTCTCAAAGTCGGACTTTTTTTTTTTTTTTTAAGATTATTTTATAAGACTTAAATACTAATGAAACTTCAGAGGTAAATATATGCATTGAGGACTTCTCTCTCTTACTTAGAGAAAAACTATTTATTTTATTCCTAAAGGTATATGGTTGTGTTTAATACCGTGAAAAAAAACAGGTATTTCTGCTAGTCTGATTCTAAAACAACAAATAACGTCAATTAATTATACCTGTTTAAATCTCAGAAAGCATTTATTTCTATAGAAATAATGCACATCGTTAAGAAAAGTACGTTAATTATATTTTATTTAAAGTGTTTCGAGGTGTGGGATTCTTAAACAAGATATTGTTTTTAGAAACTTGGTAAATTAAGCAGTTAAATTATGCTGAAAAGAAAATATTTAAAGTTAAACATCCCATTCAATTAAAGGACGATAGAGCGCAACTGCAGGATATCTTCCATGTTATATGAACCTTCAAGGAACCAGCACGAGCGTGTGTTGTAACGAATTGTAAGAATTATTAGATACAAACAAAACAACCGATCGGGAGTTTCGTTATAACGAAGGAGTCACTACGAAATAAACGAATGAGTCGCAATATAATACACTATTGAATATTATTATGACCTTCACCAAAGTTTGGTACACATTTAGCTGCAACGTTTTGTGCTTAGTTTCACCATTTTACGGTGCTACCACGGATACCATTCAGTGGTGAAACGTTGCACCAAAACTCATAAAGTTGCATAAAACTCACAATTTGAGTTCTCTTTAATTTAGAAATAGTATTTTTGTAGTGAAGCTGGCAACTTACTTTTCTTTGTCAAGTCGACCGATCGGGGATGATCGGACATAAATGAAAACAGAAATTAGTGGCGGCTCGTCCACTACAGCAAGTACAGCCAAGCTGTATCTAAATTCAGTATTTTAAAACTAAAATCAGATATTAATTTTCTTAAATGAAGGTTAGAATTGAAAATGAAATTTCTACGGTAGTAAACAAAATCTCCGATAAATAGCAAGCCTGTTACCGTAACGTACAATTCAGGAGTGGAAAAAACTCCATTCAATCAAAACTGCAGCCAAAAAGCGAAATCGGCTGCATCGTTGCCATGGCAACCTCTACGTAGTATGGAGATTCCTCCCCATGCTAATGCACTGCATTTTTGAGAAGGTACAGCCGAAATGAATTTTCTTGTTTTAGCTGCACTTGAGATTCGATTTGCTGATTGGCTCTTGAGTGAAACGCTGGGATGGGTGGGTGAAACGATAACTTACGATAATATCTCCAAACGGAAATGGTTTTCGTGATAAATTTACTGTATGCTGTTGTTTCAGGACAAGGTCCTGCTGTTGTTTTGTTATTTAAGTTAATATTAAAATTGACCGATTCGCATGTTTAAAAGAAAGGAGGATTGCTTTAATTTTCAAAAATAAGTAAGTGTTTTCTATTTTTTTCACATGTTATCATTTTGTAAAAATTTAAAGGAAACTTTGATTTCAGTAGTAAATAATAAAGAATTTCCGTTCATGTATGGGTTGTGTAAAATAAGGGGGGGGGGGGGGATTCACATGATTTCAGCTGCACTAACATTTTCGACCTCGGGCCGCCACTGACAGAAATAGGTCTTCGGAAATGTACCCAAATTCAATTCATTCACAACAAACATTCATTCACATGAGTTTAAATACAGAATTGGTCTGGAAACTTTTTAATGTATTAAAACAGCTCAAAACAAGAAAATATTAAATGAATATAGGAAACACGTACTCATAAGAGATGCTATTCATGACAATAGATATTTTTTTTTCGACTTTAACTATAAATAGACGTCAATAAATTGTGTTAGAGGCCATTATTCATCCCCACAATTGCGTCAACAAAACAAAGATCTCATTTCCGAAATCAAAACACTGAAATAAAAACTAAAACAAAAGACACACACATTTTAGTTCGAATACGAGAGAAAAGATTATAAAACAATAAGGACTCCACACCCAAACAATAGGGCTTGTCTGGAACAATGAAAAAGATGACTAATAAAGATTAATTGTTCGACTGGAAATGACAAAAAGGCAAGCGATTTTGGCATCCAAGATCAGCTGAATCTGATCCACTTCCTAATATTCTATATTACGATTTTTTTTTCCAATGTGATCCGTGGAAAAGATGATATCGTTGGATATCGTGGAAACGATGATAGTAGCAATAGATAAACATAAGGTAATAGCAGTGTGAAACGCGAAAAATTGTTTGAGATGATTAGTCATTTCATGAAATGTTTTGTTGTCTTGAGAAAAATGGACGAATAAATATTGTCTAGTTTAGCTCATTCGATTATCCAGTGATTTGAACTTCAAAATCATTGTTATTTTTTTTTAAACTGCTCAAATTTAAAAGTTAAACTTTTATGTGTAAGAAAGGAATTTTTCTATTAAAAAGAATACAGTGGAACTCCCAATTATCCGGATCAATTGGGAGCAGATCCTATCCGGATAATCGAATAAAAATATAAAATAATAAAGATCTCTTTTACGGCCCTTGTATTCAATGTATCTTAGCACATAAGGTATCAAAAGAAGGAGAATTTTCAGGATCAGTGATGAATCGTATGTTCATCTCATATATATAAACGGTTTTAAAAAAATAAGCATTTAAAAGAATTCATTTAAACGTGTTTTTAAACAAACCGTTGACAATGCTGCCATCTATGAATGAGCAGAAGCGTTAAACTTTTATGATTTTTTGCTAATATATTACGCTTTTGCAGCGAAATTATCGCACGGGCATGCTAGTAATTGGATAATTGACAAAAAAAAAAGGTTATTAGTTTATGTTATGCATTATACGAATAGGTAATACTTTGTAATCTAATTTAATGACTTTTAAAAACAATATCATTCAACGATAAAACTTTTAAAAATGTGGATTTTTCTGATTTTTTTTCCTGGATCTGGATATTTGGCAATCTGTTTTATTCTATCCGGATAACTTGAGTTCGGATAATTGGAGTTGTACTGTATTTCAATTCTAGTAATTCATAAACATAAAAGTTTTTACTTTATCACTATTACTTTTAGTCTCCAAAATCTATACCTAAAAAAAAATTCAAAAACATAATGTGGAAAACCATCTTCTGAACAACTGCTTTAAGTTTGTGAGGTCGCTTTGTTAATATGGCTTGAACAGAAGCTGAGATTAGCAATATTTAATCACGCGGTTCATTTTTGCGAAAGTAGGATTACTTAAATTTGAGTACGTCATCGCTCATTTACGGTGCAATTGTACTTAAAAAAAAGTACATTCATGTACTTATTTTTAGGCACTTTTTTTTTACAATATAGGAATAAGTGAAAAATTATAAATCATAAAAAGGTGGAGCTGTCTGGTTCTTGCATTCACATTTTTAATTGTGCTGTTTGTCATTGAATAACATAATTGAAATGGATTCCCCTGAAAAGGTAACAAGATGTTTTTATCCCGATTAACTGATTACACCATTAGCTGATTTTACAGACTTTTCATGTCAAAATAAAACATTGCATATCAAATCTTCCCTTATGCCTCAAAGTCCTCAAACCAGTTATGAAATTAGTATATCTACAGAATCCAATGAATATTTTACAGAGTTGCCTACTCAAAGAGAAAATGCATTTGTCACAGAAGTTGACTGCATTATACATAACATAACACACTACAAAAGAATACCATACGCATATACAAGAACAGAAATTCTCATTTCAAACATCCGAGAATACAAGAAATAACAAAAGGTTTTACGAACTTCGTTCCTGTGCCCTTTAAAACTAAACTGCTTAACCATTCGAAAAACATTATAACAAATCACGCAGCCAAAGGGACACGTTTGTTAAAATTTGTTGGTTCTTCTGAAAAATAAGAATCAATTAAATTCTAAATGTCCGCCAATCGTGACCATCATAGCCCCAAGTAATTGTTATGCAGTCATGGCGAGAAGCAAAAAGAACAACCCGGGAGGAAAAATAACTTCTAAATCTTTGGAACAAAAGGTCTGGTTTTTAAGGTAATCTTAGTGGAAAATGGTCTTAACAAAAGAACAAGTTCGTGTCTTGGATAGCCGAGGTTTAAAGCTATATGGAAGTTGGAATATTTACTGCTTATTCCGGGAATTGCCCGTATGGGCAGATGAGATTCCGATTCAGCTCAAGCAACAATAATGGACCGTTTAGGAGAATGATGGAAATATGGAAATCGTGTATTTGAGGATTTTTTTTTAGTTTAAAAGGTGAGGCCACATCCCGTTTTGTAATAATTGAAATTTTTCGCGGCGGATTTTCGTGTTTTAAGCGCAAAATCGCTGGTTTTTTGCAGAAGAAAGGGGTCACGTGACTTATGGATCGTGATTGGACCTCCGTGTCGTAAATAGTGTAGAATGGAATGGTATATCATTAAGTATCAATTCTGCGCATGTCTGGATGCTAAGATGCCTAACGCGTCAATTATGCAAAATTTTGGTTTGCGTTATAGAGTTTTATAAAGATAAAAGTTGAATATGTGAGCCCTCAAGTTTCCAAAACCAGACATATCCCTTTTGACCAATTTCTCAACGGAAACAAAAAACTAATTAATTGCCTTATTTATCTTGTTTTTAAACAAATTGTTATTCGATAGACATTGGTCTTAACAACCAAATTTTATATCAGTATTAGTATTATATTGAGAGATAAATTTGTTTTCTTTTGGATCTGTCTGGTTTTCAACCAAGCTACGAGATCTATCTGGTTTTGCAACCAAACTATGAGGTCTATTTGGATTTTCAAACAAACTATGACATCTACTTGGTTTTGCAACCAAGCTACGAGATCAATCGGGTTTTGCAGCCAAACTATGAAATATGTCTAATTTTTCGACCAAAGTATGAGATTTATCTTGTTTTTCTACCGAGCTGTGATACCTATACTTGAGTTTTCAACCAAGCTATGGGATCCATCTGGTTTTGAAACCCAGCTATGAGATTTATCTAGTTTTGCAACCAAGCTATGAGATGTATCTAGTTTTGCAACCAAGCTATGAGATTTATCTAGTTTTGCAACCAAGCTACGAGACCTATCTGGTATTGCAACCACTATGAGATCTATCTGGATTTTCAAACAAGCTATGACGTCTACCTGGTTTTGCAACCAAGCTATGACATCTATCTGGTTTGCAACTAAGCTATGAGATCAATCGGGTTTTGCAACCAAGCTATGAAATCTATCTAATTTTTCAACCAAACTATGAGATTTATCTAATTTTGCAACCAAGCTATGATATATATTTGAGTTTTCAACCAAGCTACGAGATCTATCTGGTTTTTCAACCAAGCTATGAGATCTATCTGGTTTTGCAACAAAGCTATGTGATCTATTTGGTTTTGCAACCAAGCTATGAGATATGTCTGGTTGTGCCACTGATTACTGCTCTGCGAATGGTGCGCAGTAAACGTACGCGAACCCTCTTGGAGAATTAGCTCTTGATTTTTTACTTTAACCGGCGAATTAATCAAGACTACAATGTCTATTAGACACGAATGCCAAATTTCAGAAATATAATCATTGGTTTAAGTGGAGAAACTTGTGGATTACTATAGAAAATAAAACAAGTGGTGTTTAGATGTTTACATAAAAGAGTGCAGAACAAACACTGCACACAATCAATTCATTTCCTTTTCGCCGAATCCGAACCAATAAGCACAAAAGAACGATTATCTCTGCCCATGACAAAAGACCCATGCCATCTTCCGATTCAAACCACCCAGACAACTCTGTCTGACACAAACAAAAGCGACCTGTTTAATAGTTGAGGAATTACAAATAAAAGAACAAAAATCTCACACAGAAAATCAAAAAAATGGCGGAAAACTGTTGTTCGAAATGCCGTCAAGAACACATAATCTAAGGATGATTGACAAATGGCTGATCGTGTTCCATTTGTTCGTATTGCCTAATCAGAAGTCAATTAACGCGGTAATTATTATAGGATTAGAGAATGGGAAGGCCGTTGTAATAACAATGCACCATTAGCGAATTCGGAAAGTGCCTTATTGTGAGGTTTGGAGGCCAACAAAATCCAATATTCCATCTAGTAATTAAAAACAATACTCTGAGCTCTTTTTAACCACATCACAGTGCGTGTCACTTTTTCTCATTGTTCGCGTTTAATGTTATTTTTTCTAATGTCACTCATGACTTGGAAGACTGGCTTGCAGAATCGAATTAGGAATTGTTGACCTAAAAAAACGTTCGCGACATGGTTTGCCGGGTTTTTTCAGGCGAAAATTTCACTTTTCGCCCGCTATCTGTTGATCGTTCTTATTGCGTAAATGTCTTTTTGCTTTTTTTTGGCTAGTGGAAAAAAGTATGTTTTTTTGAGTTATGTTTTTTTTTAAGAAATCTTTTGTGTTGCGTTGTATTAAAAATTTAATTAGTTAATTTAATACAGGGTGGCAACAACATTCTGGAGAAAAAAAGTTCCCTGATATTTCCCTGATTTCCATGATGGTGTCACATAAATTTCCCTGATTTTACAATTACATTAAGAATGCTTTGTATAGAAACAAAGTACCCACGCTACTATGATCCAATAAATATATTGCATTATAAATGAAAAATTATAAGCATAACTTATTGACAGTTATATAAATAATTTATGAATACAAGTTAAATTACGCAATTGCGACAGGCATAATAGTAATTAAGCTCTGGAAGCAGATAATGTAAAAAAAATCATTCTTTTTCCAAATTATTTCTTTTGTAGATAATTTTAAATGTTTTATATGCTTCATATTTCATATTCCAACCTTTAGTAAATCACATATTCATTAGCCCCTCAAATGTTGCTTACAATTCAAGGTCTAACGCACTTTGCTGTTGCTTCTCCCTCCAGCATTGGTTCACGTTTTTACAAAAATAAAACTGAAAATATGATAAAGCGCCTAACCCTGCTTTTGAAAAAAAAAATTCAGAACTAAAAGGAGATATTGACAACTAAATTACCCAGAATGGAAGGCATAACAGACGATAATTGCCGTTTTAATGATCCAAATTTGAAAAAATTCCCCGATTTTTTTGTGAAATTTTGAAAATTTCCCTCATTTTTCCAAAATTAAAAATTTCCATGATAATTCCCTGATTTTCAGGTTATGTTGCCACCCTGTAATAGTTAATTTTGCTTAGAATAGACCCTAAAAAAGTTTTTTTTGTTAAATAGATTTTGTTTTACCTTCATTAAAAAAAAATATATAATATTTAATAGTTTTTTGTTATTCGAACAGTATCAATTTCGCAACCACTACCCTGAATTTTTGAATCGCAATATTCATCACTACTTTGATTTTAAGGTTTCCTTCTAAAACCTAACACCCAAACAATTTTTTTTAAAGTTAATGACCAACAACAATACCTCAAAACCACCATATACTTAACTCTTTCGAGGGACATTATTTAAAATAATAATTTATCTTATATCACTGCGCAATCTTTACTATTTTTTAAAAAACTTTTAAAAGAAAAATCAAACTTCTAAACGCCACAACAAAAGAAAAGTCAAAACTAGGCCAAATGGCGCCTTCTCTAGGTTCACCTTAAAAATGCTCCATCATTAGACTCTCAAATATCCATAATCATTTAATAATTTACTTAATGATAGACATTGACCGTAATGCAAATCAAATGTTTTGTCTAAAGCCAACTCCTTTCTTCCAGTGACATTGAAAAACTTTTTTTAAAGTTTCCGACTTTGGTAGTAAAGATATTATTTATCATGAGGGTTGAAACGACACCGCTTAAACCAACCTAATTAATTGTACCTTAGACTTTAATAACTATTACGGTTATTATATTTGCTTGATTTGGGTGGGATATATTATTTTCTGAATTTCTAAATATTACTTATAACAACCTTGAATAGGCAGTGCATTGTATTTTGTTGTTGAGTTTTTATGTTAGGCTTATACTATACGAACGAGAAAAACGCGAGGGAATTTTTGCAAATGGGTCGGTGATTCGAGAATCCAAACCACGTGTTTTGGATTATCGAATCACCGAGCCATTTGCGAAAGCTGACGCGTTTTTTTTGGTACGTGTAGAATGACAACAACATGAATATATGTGAGTAACGTGAATATATGTTTAAATGTTCTATAGATATTTTGAAATGCAGTTTGTTTTATTTTTGTTCTTAAAGAATAATTATATAATTGGCGACAAACAGATTTATTCTATATGTAGAAAATAAAATATGTAAATAGATTTAACATTTATATAACGGTTCGAGAAGAAAAAAAATCTGCAAAATCACTTTTTAAAAAAAATTAGTTGGGTACAGTATGGCTGCTTACAGTATGGCTTCAATCGTGCCCATAAAAAGAACTGGATATGAGCATTCCAGTCGTTGCAGTTAGAGTTCAGTGATTAAAATATCACAGAAATCTAACTATTTTGTTTAATTTCGAATTGAAAAAAAGAAAAGAGTGAAATATGTGACGTCGTCATCTCTTAGGATACCACACAACATGTTTATTCTAGTGAACTTTAACTGTAACTTCTGGAAGGCTCAAAACTTGTTTTCTGTACGGGCGCGTTGAAACCAATGTGGAAGCAGCCAAACTGTGCCCCAACATTTTTTTAAAAGTGATTTAGTGGTGTTTTATAGTACCATAACATTGTAGATGTATTAAATGCATATAAATATTTTATTTTATTCTGATAGAATTAATATTTACATTTCCAAACAAATAGTTTCTGCTCTTGCTTTTTAACTCCTTCGAATTTGACTTGCAAATGACTTTCCATTTTAATAGCAGATTGAATTTAAAATGGGTTTCAAAAGAAAATAGAAAAAAAACTCAGGCAAAAGCAATACATGCAGTCTTATTTTAATATGAAAAATATACGAAATATTGCGGTAGTGTGAAAGTGGGGCACAGCATGGCTGCTTCCACATTGGCTTCAAGTCAACCAAATGTCTTGCCCAATCCAGAAGTTACAGTTAGAGATCAGTGGTTTATTCCATGAAACATCTTGATTTGAAGCTTCGAGCATGAATGGACTGTAGTAGAGCGAATATGACGTCATCATCGTGATGCAAACATCTCAGACCTGATGGCTCCTTTCAAAATTTATGAATGAAAAAACGTTCGCGATTGACTTGTGATTTATAAATAATAGTAAATGTGTTACTTCATGAAGTACATGATATTTTTATGAATGAACTAGAAAAAATGTATGAATGGATGGAATAGTAAATCAAGTGTCTAAGGCCATACATGTTGGCCTTACTTTGATGTTAGCGAGATTATAACCTTATGATTTCTCTACTGTGAGGGATCCATGCTCGAAGATTTGAAGCCATCCATCAGAAGAGTTACAACAACAGCCACTTGAAACAAGATATCTTTATTTTGAAACGGAACAAAATAATAGATAGCTTCCACTAAAAACCAATACCAATTCCCTATGCTCTTGACAAATGCGTTCCACAAAGAACAAATGGCTCGAATACCTTCCCCCCCTCAGTTGATTCCCTAATAACACGAATTACCACCTCGATTCGACCTTCACCAATCAGATGCTCGTATGTCACATCCAAAGACGCTGGCTTTTCCTTCAAGTCCAATCCAAAGAAGTCTGAGATGCCTTTTCTTAACTCTCCCACGACTTGCTGCACCAGATCAAGAGTTAAAAGTCGCCAACCTATTGCCATGACTTGGCGGAGTTAAAGTGGATAATCAATGACCGGTGCCGCTGTCAAAGAACTTCCTCGAGTTAAGGGATTCACACACACATGTCTGAAACACCGGATAGGATGCGTTGTTTTATGGAATCTTTCCCCCCCTTTTTCTCGTTGGACTTCCTTTATTTTTGATATTGCTGTTGGCGTGAATTTCTCCATTCTCTTGGCGCAACCTTTCAACATTCTTTGGTTCAGTGTCAAGTGTTGGAGATTATTTTTTTTCTTTCAACTCTGGTAGGTGCGGGTCAAGTCTATCGAGCAATGGGTGAAACTCATGGAAGCATTAAACTTCCATGGTGTAGGCAGTGGGAACGTTTAAAAAAGACATTTTGTATCTAAATATTTGAACTTTTCGTATCCAGTGTGAACTATAAGTAGCGTGGCTTTAATAATAGTTGCTTATATAAATTGTTTTTAAAAAAAAATGAACTGTTTTAATAAAATAATCTGTTTTGAAAAAGAAAAACCGACTTAAAGGAAAATGCTTTAAAAAATAAAAAATAGTTTTTCATTTTAATAACAAGTTAAAAAATTAAATTATTTAATATTAATTTAATTCTTATTTCGACGCCAAAGTTTAAGTATGTTTTTTTTTTTTAAATTGGCACCAACTTAAAAAATTTTGTAAAAATTATACAATTAATATCAAAATAATTCAATTTTTCAACTTTTTAGTAAAATTTAAAATTATTTTTTTACTTTTTAGCGCATTTTTCTTTTTAGGGCATTTTACTTCACATCCGTAAAGCTACCAGGGCGACGTGAAGAAGTTATAAATCTAAATAATGTTAAAAAGGTGTGCCAAAAGAAGGGGAAGCAAGATAATTGAGTCGTAATAACTCAGTTTCCATTTAAGCAATCGACATCAAATAATGTGGAAAACCGTCTTCTGGACACCTATTTTAAGTTTGTCATGTCGGTTTGTTAAGTTGGCTTGAATAGTAGCCGAGATTGGCAATATTAAATCACACTACTAATTTTTGAGAAAGTACGATTTGAGAACCCATCGTTCATTTGCGATGCAATATTGTACTAAAAGGTAAACGAGTACGTCCATGTACTTATTTTTAGCACCTTTTTTTACAGTGTAACAATGGAAAATCGTGTTAGTTCATACTCAGATTTTTGTATATGATTTATTCTATATGATGTAAAAGGGGCTTAACAAATATATATATATATATATATATATATCGTAACAATGCTCACAAAGTGACTTTTTTTGCGATAATTATACATATTGAGCACTAGAAAAATATATTTACAGGTAGAACCTTCGAGCATGAATGGACTGTAGGAGAGCGAATATGACGTCCTCATCGTGATGCAAACATCTCAGACCTGATGGCACCAGACACGTGACTTCCTTTCAAAATTTACGAATGAAAAAACGTTCGCGATTGACTTGTGATTTGGAAATAATAGTAAAGGTGTTACTTCATGAAGTAGAGGATATTTTTATGAATGAACTAGAAAAATATTATGAAAGGATGACGTAGAAATCACGTGTCTGAGGCCTTACATGTTGGCCTCACTTTGATGTTAGCGAGATTATAACCTTATGATTTCTCTACTATGAGGGATCCATGCTCGAAGGATTGAACTCACTAATATCTAACTTCTCGATTGGGCACGACATTTCGCTGACTTGAAGCCAATAGGGCTAACTGTACCCCACTTTCATCTCTACCGCAATATTTCATACATTTTTCATGCTAAAGTATGACGAAATGTATTGCTTTTGGCTGAGATTCTTTTCTATTTTCTTTTGAAACCCATTTTAAATACAATTTTCTACTAAAATAGAAAGTCATTTGCAAGTCAAAGTCGAAGTGGTTAAAAAACAAGAGCAAAAACTATTTGTCTGGCAATATAAACATTAATTCTATAAGAAGAAAATATACTATTTATATACATTTAATATTTCCACAATGCTATGGTATTAAAAAACACCACTAAAAATCAATTAAAAAAATTAGGGTACAGTATGGCTGCTTCCACCTCGGCTTCAAAGCGCCCACAGTGGATACAAGTTGTACGCCTTCCAGAAGTTGCAGTTAGAGTTCAGTGAAACTGTCAAACTTTCACAAGAAAATACAACCCAGCATTCCTGTTCTTTCAGATACATAAAATCGTTAAATGAAAGATTATTGTCAAGAGGTCTTTATACTTTCCGAGATATGATTTCTCAATCACTGTCTCTCCCACATTACAAAATGATTCGGGATTTATTTCATCCGTCAGGAGTAATCCGTTGATCAACGCTGAAGGAAATCATTTAGAGTCCGACATAAGCCTTTACATAGAAGAATGGACAAGGAAATAGGACTAAAAATACTCGTCAATCTCCAAGATTTCTTTTTATATTGTTACTTGTACCCTTTCTTGTGAGTGTTCCTGGAATTAAGTGATGAAATCGTCTGCGTTTTTGGAATTCAGGAACAGGTGCTACAGATTTAAGCGGACTCTCAAGAAATAAAATATATATTTTTACTACATTTAATGTATATCGTTGTTGAAGACACTACGCAGACTATTGTAACACTACGTAAATCTAAACCACGTATTCATCAGCCGTAGCGAAAACTGCTTGGTGACGAAACTAAGCTCAGGTATTTCGATCACTCATTTTAAACAATTCCACATTTAGAAGTGAATCGCTTGAATTTCGTCGCCAAACAGTTTAGCTGTGGTTGATGAATCCGTGGTTTGGAGTTACGTAGTATCACGACTTAAGCGTGATACCACGTAATACGTGATACCACTATTTGTGTTTTATTGTGCAAAATTCAAAATTCTAATAGTTTTAAAGTACAATTTTTTAAAAATAATTCGAAAAAATAAAACTGTATTGAATAAAAAAAAATTGTAATAAAAATGGATAATAATACAAATGACACATTAAAAATTAATAAATTATTCATTACAATCAATAACAATTGTATAATGATGGAATATATATTGCCTACATTTTCTTGGGAAAATATCTACAATTTTTTCAAATATTTTTACTAATTTAAAATAATTTTGTTCCAATATTGTTTTTTAATCGTATATGTGGATATATTTTTTCGACTTCAAGATTATTTTTCAAATATTTTTACTAACTTATAATAATTTTGTTCCAATATTGTTTTTTAATCGTATAGGGATCTTAATATGGATATATTTTTTCGACTTCAAGATTATTTTTTTAACAAGGGGCTCTCCTCATAGACTCGTACCAATACAAACTTTTTTAATTCCGGTCCTGGATATATGTACTTCCTCTAAAGAACCTTAGATTGCCTTGTGAGCAAACGTCAAACAGCAAGCACTATCTAATTAATGAAATGTATATATTTAACACTGCAAAGTTCAAATTTATTTCGTAGGGGTACATCAGGCGGGTTACATTTAATAAAACTATTAATTATTGAAAATTAAAGCTAAAACTGGTAAGAATATTGCTAAAAAAAATGCTAATTAGGTAATTAATTATGAAGATTGATGTTTATTACATTTATTTCGGCAGGGTACGGTCCACTTGTACTCAACCCCCCCCCCCTCCTCCTCGGGTACGTCTTTGTACTGTTCCCGCCTCCCAGAATTTTTTTTCTAGATTCGTGTGAGCCATACACAGGCAAATTCTCGGTAACCTCATACCTTGATAGTCATTGCCACAAGGGTGGCAATGACTATCAAGGTATGGGGTAGATAGGCCGGTGGGCGTTAGTCATTTCAGTTCCTGTAAACCAAATCCCCCCGGAATAAATGGAAACAATTTTATTTCCATAAAAATCCGCCGGACAAAACGGTAAGTGACATCATCCCGGAATCTCTCCAATTCGTCTCATCTCCAATTCGATTCGCCTTGCATCGAGGAAGCGCAGGGTTAATGAAATAGATAATTTGAGGCTCTACAAATTATATTCCAAGAAATAATTTAGAAATAAATAGAATGAAAGACGCGCACAACAACAACAAAAATTCCATTCCACAGCGGAATAATTTCTTCGGCCATTTTCCACGCAAGCTCTTATTCCCGATTTAATGAACCCTCCTATCCACAATGAAGTGTTTTTCATTATTCATTTATTTACTTATTTATTGTTCGTCACCCTCTCACCTGTGGCCCCCGTGGGCGCGCGAATACCCGAACCTCCTCCACGGAGCCATCCTTGCCCTTTGTGTGCAACTTCCTTTTGTCAGACGGCCCCGCATTTGCATGTGAAGCGACTCGCTCGGAAATGGCGGGAATCCCGACTCTTTTCTACTTCTGGGCTCTTTGTTCGAAGTAGATTTATACGCCGACGAGGTTCCAGAATTATAAAAATATCCACTGAGGGCAATTGAGCCCTCGAGATGGCTGTTCAGGTTGCAGGGTGTTGTTTTGATATTTGTCAGCAAGAAATGTCAGAGTTGTTGGTGAATGGAATAGAATTTGGAATGATTATAAAAAATCGGATGTGTGACACTGAAGGCGTATTAAGTTGACAATGGGATTTGGATGGATTCAAATGAGTTTTGTATGTGGGATTTTGTTGTGAGGATACCAAAGAAATGTGATGGGATTGTTCCACGTTAAATAGACTTATTTTGGGTTATTTTTCTGCAAAAGCCATATATCGCTTAAAGGGAAAGAATTCTGTGATGTGACGTAAAAAAATTCGTTTAAAATGAAGTTTTGAAAACTGGATGACTACAAAAGGACAATACGTGGATGTGATTTGTTATAGAACCAAGAAAGACATTTCATTTTTGAATTCACGTACACACAATTCATTTCGATTTCTGTTGAAAAAATTCGTGAAATTAATAGGTTTTCATTGTAATTGATCGCCAAAAAGATAGAAATAAGAGTTTGAGAAAACATTTAATATAACGTTCGAATCGAAAAAAAAGGACCTGAACATATTTCATTTATCTTGAAGATTGAAAAAAGGTAGATTTCTCCAAATGAAAGACTTAAAACAACAAACACATATGAGCCATCCAGTTTCAAAACCAGATAAGATACATAATTTGTTACAGAAGACGCCAAAAACGATTGACAGTAACATACTTTTGGATCTAATTCCATGACTTTGAATGGACTTTTAGCCTAGATAAATACATTTTTGGTCAATACCGCTTTACAATGAGAGGCAGAGCATTATGGACCTATAAAAAAAATCTGGATCTATTTGGTTTTGAAACCAGACGGCTTATATCGTCGTACTAGTACTACAACTAGAACTGGATACCTGCATAGGAATAACATACCAGTTACCTAGTTGTAACGGACACCACAATACAATGGTAATTTTACACTTCTTCTGTATGTGTGTTTGAGACAAAATTATGATGTCATATTTACACCATTAATGCACATTTTGATGTCCACTTAGAGGTGTCACCTTGTATAAACTTTCATCAAGTTTTTCAAAATCTAGTCAAGAGAACGAAAACAAAAAACTTTCTACACAAAAAAGGTATTAATTTGAATGTTTTAGTGCTAAAAGTAACGTTTTTAAAATAGTAATATCATTGTGCCCCATGCCGTACAGCAGTAATTCTCAAAAAAAATTCTGTTACGTACGCCTTGATAAAACTTGTCATTTATGGATATTCCCTTCTCTCATAGCCCTTCCTCACCCATCCCTCTACGCAAAAAAGTCTTTTTTTTAACCGACTAAAACCGAGAGAAACTTTAAATTAATACCGCCAACGTGCGCCAAGTCGAGAGGTTATCAATTCGTCTGTTATGTATTTTTTTATGCATGTTCGCGCGGGATTTCGGTTCTACTTCAGATATTTGGACAATTTTTATTTTGTTGGATTGAGGATGTTTCACTTGGGAGCAATTTGAAAAAAATATTCGGTTATCTGGCATTTAACTACACAGAATTCTCAATTAACCGGACCGTTTGAAAAAAAAATTCAAAAATTATTTTGTTGTTGGATAGAGAAAAATCCATTTAAACAAAATCTGCAAAAACTAATCGGTTATCCGGCTGTTATATATCCGTAAATGTCGATTAACCGGAGTTTTTTTAAAAAAATTATCCGATTAAAAAATATTTTCATTGTTTAACACAAGTTTACAACAATATCATTTCGTTTACCCAGCATTTACTGCCATGGATAGGGATTGTTTTACGATATACATTGTTGAGACAAAATGTAAGCACAAAATGTTGTTACTTGAATTTCTTGGTGAATAATAGCAATGGCGAAGTCCCCCGCTAAATTAAAAACTAAAATGGGAAAAATAAAATAATCTTTCTAAACAAAAAGAAAACCGACTTTAAGAAAATGCGCTAAAAAGTAAAAAATAATTTTTAATTTTACGAACGAGTTGGAAAAATTGAAAAATTTGAAGTTGGTGCCAATTTACAAAAATCATACCTAAATTTTGGCGCCGATTTCAAAAAGTTTTAATAAGTATAAAATTGATATTAAATAATTCAATTTTTTCAACTCGTTCGTAAAATTAAAAAATTATTTTTTACTTTTTAGTGCATTTTCTTAAAGTCGATTTTCCTTTTGTTTAGAAATATTATTTTATATAAGCAGTAATGTTTTATGTTAGCTGGTATTTGAATCGACTTGATGGATTATAGGTTTTTATTTTCAATTTGGCTTAATTATATATATTTTTATTTTAGGTGTTTATCACAATTACTATTAAAATATTCGCGTGCCCCTAGTCAGACAGCCCCGTACCCAGGGCCCGATTAAGAATTTGTGGAAAGGCAAGCCCGCTTTTAAATATGGGCCCCGTTCATCTCAAATAGATCCTAGAACATCAAATCGAACTTTTATATTCACTAATATTATCTATAATTGGCATTAAAACGAAACAATATATTAAAACGTATATAGAATATTAGTTTTTTTTTTTGTTAATAAACGTCGCACTAGAGCTGCACAGTGGGCTATTGGCGACGGTTCGGGGTCAATCTGGAAGGAAAGACCCGGGAACACATACATATTCACACACACATTCATACATGCACCTCGTTATTTTAGAACCATGGTCAGATGACGAGGAAACACCTGAACTGGCACATAACGCCTTCAATAGACGTCGGGACTTTGGACCCCGATCAGATTTATCGTGCACCAGTCCCGTATACACGCCAGTATAATTTGTTGGATATTCTGGACGACTTTCTAGTGTTTTTGTAGCGAAGCTGGCAACCCTCCGATCGCAAGATTACTACTTTTTTACTTTTTTATGTCAAGTCCATTGCACGGATTCGAACCACCAATCCTCTGATTAGTAGCTGAACGCCTTACCAACTGAGCAACTGGGGCTAAAATAGAATATTAGGAATTAATGTTTTGATTTTTTTTTTTTAATATTCGAACATTTAACACATGGGTTGTCAATTTTTTTTTTCTTCTAAAATGCGCATTACAATTTTTTTTAAGGTAAATTTAGTAGAAAACTATGTTAGATGTGTTAAATATTTATATAATACGAGGGATTTTGGGGCCCTTGAAAAATGTAAAGTGTAAACCTGGGCTTCACTGTCCTATTCGGTAACCAGGCGCTGCCAAGGGCCCTATTAAGACATACATCGACGCAAGTGAAACCCGCCTTTAAATGGGGCCCCACTTCTCACAAATAGACAATGGAACATCCAATCGAGCTTTTACATGCACTAAAATCCTTGTCCCTGAATGACATTACAATGAAATATTATAAATAATCAATACTTATATATAAAAATGGAGTGTCTGTCAGTGGAATCGAACAAAACCCCTCATTTTGAGTTTTCTCCACGAATTAGAATACGCTGATTCCGAAAATCACATTTAAATTTTTTTTGTCTGTCTGTCTGTCTGTCTGTTTGTTCGGATTTAACTCAAAAACTACTGCACGGATTTTTCTGAAACTTGCACCATGTGAACAAACTTTTCTTAGTTTAAAATCTGCACTTTGTTTCATGTGGATATCTGTAACCATTCAAAAGTTATAGAACTTTTTCCATTTTCTCTAACATTACGCCTATGGGAAATTTACATCTCGATCTTCCCCTCATAACATTATTGTTAAAAATCACCTTGGGGCGACCAAAAATATTTTTAGACAATACTGGGATAAACGATTCATTTTGATTGGCTGATGAGTAAATGTCGCCAGATGAATTAAAAATATCGCCAAATGAATTAAAAATATTGCCAAATGACTTAAATATGTCTCCAAATGAATAAAAAATGTCGCCAGATGAATTAAAAATATCGCCAAATGAATTAAAAATGTTGCCAAATATTGCCAAATGAATTAAATATGTTGTTAAATGAATTAAAAATGTCGCCAGATGAATTAAAAATATCACCAAAAAATGTCGTCAAATATTGCCAAATTAATTAAAATATTGCCAAATGAATTAAAAATATCGCCAAATATTGCCAAATGAATTAAAAATATTTCCAAATGAATTAAAAATATTGCGAAATGAATTAAAAATGTCGCCAAATAAATTAAAAATGTCGCCAAATATTGCCAAATGAATTAAAAATGTTGCGAAATGAATTAAAAATGTCGCCAGATGAATTAAAAATGTTGCGAAATGAATTAAAAACGTCGCCAGATGAATTAAAAATATCGCCAAATAAATTAAAAATGACGCCAAATATTGCCAAATGAATTAAAAATGTTGCGAAATGAATTAAAAATGTCGCCAGATGAATTAAAATATCGCCAAAAGAATTAAAAATTCGCAAATATTGCCAAATAAATTTAAAATGTTGCCAAATGAATTAAAAATGTCGCCTGATGAATTAAAAATATCGCCAAATGAATTAAAAATGTTGCCAAATATTGCCAAATGAATTAAATATGTTGTTAAATGAATTAAAAATGTCACCAGATGAATTAAAAATATCACCAAAAAATGTCGCCAAATATTGCCAAATGAATTAAAATATTGCCAAATGAATTAAAAATATCGCCAAATATTGCCAAATGAATTAAAAATATTTCCAAATGAATTAAAAATATTGCGAAATGAATTAAAAATGTCGCCATGTGAATTAAAAATATCGCCAAATAAATTAAAAATGTCGCCAAATATTGCCAAATGAATTAAAAATGTTGCGAAATGAATTAAAAATGTCGCCAGATGAATTAAAAATATCGCCAAATGAGTTAAAAATGTTGCGAAATGAATTAAAAACGTCGCCAGATGAATTAAAAATATCGCCAAATAAATTAAAAATGACGCCAAATATTGCCAAATGAATTAAAAATGTTGCGAAATGAATTAAAAATGTCGCCAGATGAATTAAAAATATCGCCAAAAGAATTAAAAATTCGCCAAATATTGCCAAATAAATTAAAAATGTTGCCAAATGAATTAAAAATGCCGCCTGATGAATTAAAAATATCGCCAAATAAATTTAAAATGTCGCCAAATATTGCCAAATGAATTAAAAATATTGCCAAATAAATTCAAAATGTTGCCAAATAAATTAAAAATGTCGCCAAATGAATACAAATATTCTCCAATTGAATAAAAATGTTGCCAAATGAGCTAAAATAGAGGTCCTATATTTAAAACTATCATCACAATGGCGAAATTAGGGTATAAATAACAAAATTAATGTCGTTAATAAAAACCTCGCCAACTGAAGGAGGAAGATAAACCAGCCCTTTCGACTGACGCCATGTGTATTCATGTTCCAAACAACTTAACTTTATGACAATAGTGCTATTTGTTACGGAGTGGAATATTACTATGATGTTGAAATGGTCCACCCTAAAAGTTTAACTTAAGGTTTTCTATATTTATACCTCCATGTATCTTATTTTTAAATTATCACCTCAAAAACATATTATTAGTATTCAAAAATGAATATTTGATAATTAATTTTTTATAAGAAATATTATCCGTAAATATTGACCCGTATGAAGTTATGTTGAAAGACGTCTATATAGACTCCGGTCGCCAATTGACACAAAAGAAGAAAAAAAATTCACCAAATACGATACATTATTTCGATTTGGAAGAATGCAATATTTTTACTTTGATATATTATTGCGTCGCCAATATTAAAACTAATGAATGTGCAGTTTACTACATGGGTTTATTGTCACTAAATGGTTAATTTTTATACAAAAAATATGCAATTAAAAAAATTCAGGAATATTTATTTCACAAAAAGAAACATTTTACAAAAAAATCAGTTTAAATAGTAGTCGCAATAGCATGTAAAGTCGGGAACATAGAAATAGATTTAAGTATCTCAAAAAATACTCAAACTAATTTAATAAATCTGTATTTGGATAAAATTTATTTTTCGCAGTGCACAGAGAGTGATATGCGATGGCTACGCTAACAAGACAAAATCGTGCAGCTCTCATTGCGCAAAGTGACCACGAGCAACGCCGGGCCATATTGCTAGTATAAAATATATTAATAAGTAATAAGTATCCTAATATTCTGATTTTTTTTCCAATATTCGAACAAATTTAACACAAGTGACATGTTTATTCATTTTTTAAGGTAAATTTGGTAGCAAACTATATGTTAAGGGTGTTAAATATTTGTATAAAATGTGTTATTTGGGGGCCCTTAAAAATGTTATGTGTTATGCATACGGGCCTATTCGGTAACCAGGCCATGCAAGTACCTATAGATACCCTTACCACAGGTTGAGTTTGAGAACCGCTGCGTTGAGATTAACATATTATACCCAATACTAAAATAAATAATGTGTTTATTAAGATACTGTATTAAAATTTATAACAATTAGACTCAAAAATTTGGTTTGATTACCTTAAATTAATTTTTATGATGAATTTTTGGTTAACTTTTAAACTATCCTAAAATATTTTTCGCTTTATATGTTTACACATTTTAACGCACTTTGGCAGGACATAAAGGTTGAATAATGTAACATTCCTAAATATGTGTAAAATATTATCATTTTATTCTACAGAATTTCGAAAAAAATGTCGCAATACAAAATGGCAGACCACACACTGCTCTAGTCGCGTCATAAATTTGCAGCGCACCTTATCATTCTACAAACCCTTTAAAAAAATAAATATTAAAAAAAAAAAAAAAAAAAAAAAAATTTTAGACTCAACAATGGGTGAAAATCCTCTCTCACCGAGGGGCCACTTCACTTCTCGCATTTATTTACTTATTATTTTCCATTTCTCCAAATGGCAACACGAAAAAAAATAATCACCGTTGTCGTGCCGCATCTTCCCATTGTCTCGTTGCCGGATCGTGCCGCTTGGGTATTGTGTGAAAACGCACGAGGGGGGCGCGACCCCGGTCCTCGGCGACCCCTTCCGTGACCCCCTTCCCCCGCCAGCTGCAGTCTCCGTACCCCGTCCGGCACACAGTCACGTGGGTGCCCCCGCACACCATAAATCACGTGGCCTTTCTCTTTTCTTCGGATACGTGTTGAAGGAAGGGGACAAACATCGCCCATTTGGCGATTTTTTCAAGATTTGGGTGTTCAAAAAAACTTTAATATTTTAGTTTCAAATAAATTTAAATTTTAAAAGACCCGGTTGCTCCAGTGCTAAATCTTGTACTTTATGATATATGCTTGTGTATATATGTATTTCTTTTATTAAACTCACTGTATTGACCTATCATTTTAAAGATCATTTAGTGCTGGTCATTTGATGAATTGTTGTATTAAAGGTCTACTGAGCAATTAATTCATTGTTTAATCAAGGAAAAGGGAACTAATTTTTTTTGGTGTACATGTGAATATTTGTGCCAAATCAGACTAAAAAACAGTGTTGGGCCAATACTTGGTAACCTTTCGGTATAGATCATTGGAGACCCCGGAACTGCAATGAGCGTTGTTCTCGTCAGGGCCTGGATTTAGGCATAGGCTAAAACCTAAGGGCCCACACCAAAAAAATTTAAAACAGCAAAAAATATTTTTAAAAAAAACAGTCAACTTGTGTAAAACAAAATATTTTAAAAAAGATGATAAACCAAATCCTAATGAAAATAATAATGATAATAATGAAATAATAATGATAATAATGAAATAATAATGATAATAATGAAATAATAATGATAATAATGAAATAATAATGATAATAATGAAATAATAATGATAATAATGAAATAATAATGATAATAATGAAATAATAATGATAATAATGAAATAATAATGATAATAATGAAATAATAATGATAATAATGAAATAATAATGATAATAATATATACTACAATTTTTTTAAGTAGGTGAAAAATTCTATTTTTATTAACAGATTTGTACACTGTAAATTATACCCTGATACTTTTATGATCTTTTTAAAAAATATATGTTAAATTTGTGATAACTACAAAAGCATTGTTTTACTTTTTTTGGAAATCAAATGTTTTCATTTTCCTTAAATTTTTATTTTGCGAGCCGTTTAAGCCATATTTCATTATAATTTTCATAGATTCCAGAATGCCATTGGACCTTGAGATTCCTTGAAACCGATGAAATTTTGAAACATAATATTGGAAATTTACAACAAAAAAAACAGTGCATCCCACTACAGTTTGTACTAAATTATTGAATTTGCAGTTCAAGAATACATATTTTCAAAAAAATTCTGACCTGTCGCCCCTCGCTTGATTGAGGGTATATGATACCCCCCTCCCCCTTTTAGTTGGGGGGGGAGGCCCCGCACCACACATTTAGCTTAGGGGACCACTAACTCTAGATCCGGCTCTGGTCCTCGTCATCTAACTATTATTAAAGAATACGAGGCAGTGTTCCCAGGTCTTTCCTTTAAGATAAGACCACGAACTGTCACTAATAGCCAATGTGCAGCTCTAATGCGCTGTAAATTAACGAACCAATCATAAAATTGTACTTTATATTAAACTAGCAAAAATATCCGTTCTTCGCACGGTGGTTAATAAAATAACGACAAATGATAGAAAATATATACATTTCCTCTTCTTATTGTAGCAAAAAGCCCAATGTGCGGATATTTTCAGTAATTATTAAATCAAAAAAACTTATGACGCCATTTTTGTAGTGTCAATAACGAAATGAAAATTCTTTAAAATCGCAAACGATATTGTCATCCATGTTAAGTGAATGACATACATTAAAATAGCTATACTAAACGAATGGAACATCGTACAAACTTAAAAATTATCACAAAAAATGTCTAATTTTTTAATTAAAGTTCTCTGTAAATTTCATAAAGCTACGTTGTGTAATTATGGATAATTTCGTGTAAATATCGGCATTCTAATCGATTCATAATTTTTTATATTATATTTTCGCTTTTCTTCGTTGATTTTAACTGATTTTACTGTTGCCACTTCGTGAAACTTTGCTGAAGTACGCTAAAAAATGTCATAACATTCGAATGAAACGTCGTAGAGACTCGAAAATAATCACGTTAAAATTCTTATTTTTTTAACTAATTATTCTGCGAATTTCAAATATCTACGTTGTGTAGTTACGGAGCTTATTTTGTACTGACAAACAAACAGAGATCCGGACAGATTATGGAGATTTCAGCTTTATATATATGATATATGGAATTTTAGAGGATAGGAGGAATATAATATCTTTGGTGCAAATTTAATTATTTTGATATTCTTTTTATACTTTAAATATAATTTTCTTTAAAATACATCAGGTGCAGTTGACTCTCGATTTAAAGCCCCTCATTGAACATATTTAATCTATACTCGGGGACAACCTAAGTTGAGCCTAAAGCAAAAGCTATGGTATGTAAAAACTTGTAATTGCTTTAGGCTCAACTTAGCTTGCCCCCCCCCCCCCAAGTATGTAAAAGATAATCTGTAAATTAATTCCACGATTATCATTCTGTGTTTGTTGAAGTTGGCATACTTTTGTCGGTTTGGCGATTGTTAAATTCCCCAATTGGCAACCTCTTCCAAAGCACCCCGTTTTTCCCTTCCACATTTCCTGAAGATCCTCACGTCTTTGAGTCCCCCGCTATAACAAAATCGGGGTTTTGACCTCCATTTTCCAACACACACCATTGTGGGGTGCATGATTATTATCGTCTGACAACCCCGGGGACGTGTGGCGGAGGAGACTTAATTATGAAAATTGCGTTTACGAGGGTTGGCAACACCGCTGGCTGCTTTGGCGTGCGAATCACGTACTTTCAGTGATTGTTTGGTGGGAAGAAAAGAGCTTAAAAGTTAATTGATAATGCGCGTTTTTCCCCTTTTATTTTCCCTCTGTTGACGAAAATTCGGACCTTTCCCCCCATCGCCGAATCCTGACCTTTCCGAAGAGATAAAAGGATGGAATTTTATTCTTTTGAAGAGCCAAACGATAATTCATTCTTCTCTACCCCCTTCTGGAGTGGCTTGACTTTTTATACTTGACGAATTGTTTATATTTCTTTTTTTACCTCAAGACATTCTTGCGATGAATAGTAGTGTTTGCTTATGCTGTCTTGAAAGGATACCGATAAATCTGTGTTTCGAAACTCAAACAGGAACTATGGTTTCTCAACTTTCAGAAGGCTTCTTGATATGAGGATTGACAAATCTAGGAATAACGAATTATTGTTCGGTCAATTTTTTTTATTATTATTTATATTTTTAAATTTTCAGGTGATCTATTGGATCAGTTTTTGTTCCACAACGATGGCACGGACCCCCCATCGACTCCTCGCGTTGCTCTTGAATCAGACTTTCCCCATATTGCTCAAATGAAAACAAAAATTTCAGTTTGATGCTGAAATGATAAAATAAAGATAAAATGATAAATTGTCGATTTCTCAACTGAATTTTCCTTACTTTTCAAAAATTCCAAAGAATGTCAACATTCACAAAAATAACAATTGATTGCCCAGCAAAAAAAGTCAGCATAAAAGATTTTTTTATAGTATCACCAATTCTGTTTAAATGGTTTGGTTTGGTTAATTAACGTCGCACTAGAGCTGCACAGTAGGCTATTATCTACGAAAAATATTTTTTTGTATAGTATCACCAATGAATCACCACCAATTTAAATGATAAAACGATACAATATTTTTAAATTTTTTTTTTTATTAAGATATAACTTAAGAACTATAAACCGCTGAGCGATAAGATTTTTTTTTTCAATATACGAGATAGTTTACTTTATAGTTCAAAAAAAAAAGTTTTTTTTTTTTTTAATTTAAAACTTATTTTAATATAAGCTATATTCAATATAGTTTTTTAAAATATCCAATTCTTCAAATTTGAAAATTATTTATTTTAACGACTTCAAACGCGAATTGCTGTAGAATCAGGAAATCCATGGACAACACTATAGATGTCGTTCAAACAGCTTGAATGGTTAATTAAAATCGATACAAATAACTTATCGAAATTTCCTAAATTTTAAATTTATATGCACAAAAACTGCAGATACGCAAACAACAAATTTCTCAATTTGATATGCAAATGACAAATATCTCGGTTTATACCAGAGATTTGTAATATTAAATAGAGAGCGCCTTCAATACCAGACTCTCGTAAGGCCGCGGTGTCAACATTGAAAAGAAAAACCAACATCACGTGGTTATAGTGCTGCCACATTTGGCGTTCAGACATCTGCAGGAGTTTTAAATTTGGCGCATTTTCTTCTTTTTTGGTGATAAGGAGTTCTGTCCGTATTCAACTTCTTAACATATATGTACGTATTTACTTATTTTCAAACAATATGCGCTAAATATTTCCTCTTCATTAACGAAACGAAAATATAATTTTCTTTGTGTTCAATACTCGAAAAAACGAAATTCTTTATATTTCTCCGGTTTTATTGTTCCTATTTTCTTATTGAACTATACAAAATAACAATTGAAAGAACTTCGCTTATGGTCAATTTTTTTATATAAAAACGTAACGCAATTATTTCAAAACTACAAAGTAAGAAAATCTTCTTACTATATCAGTTAAACTCCCCTAAATTGTGCCACTCGTTAAAAAAAAAACGATATTTAAATACAAAATTAAACACAAAACCATATTACAATACTTCGATCTCGTTTAGTTCTTAAAGTCGCCAAAGCCTGCCAAGTAATATTGGCGCATGAATGAATGGGCATTTCCCCATATCACGTGGTTTCAATGATGGACACATGGAAATCAGCATTTTTATTCCTCTATTTGTATCATTACTCTATGGTTTATACACAAAGGACAAATGTCTCCCCTTGATACACTAATGACATATTTCTCAGCTAGATACACAAATGACAAATTTCTCTGATACGTAAATGACAAATTTCACACATTTCTAAGATTGATACACAAATGACAAATTTTTCTTGTCGATACACAAATGACAAATTTCTTAGCTAGATACGGAAATGACAAATTTCTCGGGTTGCGATAAATTTCTCAGCTTGATATACAAGCAACTGATTTAGAAAACGAGTTTTTAGCTTTTTATTCGAAAACTTGTGTGTTATTAATATAATTTAAAGCATTCGAAATACTTTTTACAATAATCATATTAAGTAAATATATTCTACCTCCACTCCAAACACTTGCCTTTTGAACTTTTTCGAAATGTATACTAACACAACATGCTCAATCGGAATTAAAATCGCTTTATCATACCTGTCAAACGATTGCAATCAAATGCCACAGCAGCTACCATTCGGTTGTATTGCTGTGGTGTGTGACATTAACCTAACCTAACCTAACCCAACAAAAACCAAAGATAACCACTTTTCAAACAAAACGATTGATGCACCATTTAAAAAGTTAAAGTTCAACGATGATCGATTCGTCAGTTCTTGGAATCGGCTTAAGCGTGTGAACCAAAATTATTAAACATAAGGTTCTTTTATTTTTAATAAGCCAAAATAACATCCGTGAAGTTTGTTCGTGTTTGAAGTGTTTTGAGTTATTTCGAATTTTTAATATTATAACCATCTAAATAGAGATTCATCTTTTATGCTTCATTATTTTCCTGGGTTGTTTGATATATAAGTATAAGTAAACATTATTAAAAAGTCATTTTCGAAGAACCTTTTTTATTTTATCAAGTCCAAAAAAAAAAATCACGAACCCAACTCGGGAAAACTGTTTACGGAATTATTCTATTTTTTCAATTCAAATATATATTTAGTTATGAGTATATTTGTTTGGTTAACCCTTTTAGGCCGAGAGGCGACTCTCAGACACCACTTTTAGAAATTCGCCAAATACGCAGAAATTCGCCAAATATGCAGAAAATCGCCAAATCTGCAGAAATTCGAAAAAAAATTGGCGACATTTTAATACTTTTGGCAAAATTATTTATTTGGCGATATTTTTATTCATTTGGCGATATTTTTATTCATTTGGCGATATTTTCATTCATTTGACAACATTCGGCGATATTTACTTATCACCCAATCAAAATGTATCGTTTATCTCTATCGTCGAAAAATATTTATGGTAGCCAAGGTGATTTTTAATAATCATGTTATGAAGGGAAGAGCTACATGTAAATTTCCAATAGGAATAACGTATGGTAAAACAGAAAAAGTTCTATAACTTTTAAACGGTTCCAGATATCCAATGAAACAAAGTGCAAATTTTAAGTTGAGAAAATATTGTTAAAACGGAGCAAGTTTCATAAAAATCCGTTCAGTCGTTTTTTAGTTTAATCCGGATAGACAGACAAAAAAAATGTAATGCGATTTTCTGAATCAGTGTATCCAAATTCGTGAAGAAAACTCAAAATGAAGTGTTTTCTTCGATTCCACAGACAGACACTCCATTCTTATATATAACTATTGATTATATATATATATATATATATATATATATATATATATATATATATATATATATATATATATATATATATATGCTAATAAAGGTTGGTGTAATGGTCCCCCCCCCCCATAATGACCCTAATAACCCCTCCCAAACACATTTCCTACTGTACCAGCTTAATGCAAATTCTTAAAAAACAGTAAAAAAAATTCAAATGTTATATTCATTAGCCGCAGTCTTTTAAGTCACCCTGCAGAAGACATTGCCAAGTGAATATTTAATTTTTTTTTATTTAAAAAGGTAAAATAGATTTGCTCACCATATGCAATGCATGGTTACAGAGTATTTAAGGCGGTATTTTAGCATTTAGGTACCACGCTTTTATTTTTAGTCATATAACAACAAATTTTTTTTTTTTACATTTTAGTATATTTAATAAGAAATTTGTTTTATCAAGTGCTTTTTTATATTTTCTTTTGTAACTGGTCCTATTATATTTGACGTCGCAATAGATCTGCACAAACGCAGTTTATAAGTCTTTAGGATTTATCATATATATTAATTCTGTAGTAAAGATATCTTTTACGCCTCTTAGATGTAACTAATCTGAACACATGAGGTCTCAAAAGAAAGAGAATTCCAAGAACAACACTGCGATAATTATCGCATGGTTATGCTAGTTTCAATGAAAAACCAGAAAACAAATTTTCAGTAGACCTCCGCCATCAGAAATTTTCTGAACTTTTGGTTGAGATTACGGAATTTGAACTTGTGAAATATCGCATCCCATTCCTACCATACCAACTGTATAATCGCGGCATTTCTTACCATCTAGTATCAGCCATAGAGTAATGATACAAATAGAGGAATAAAAATGCTGATTTCCGTGTGTCCATCATTGAAACCACGTGATATGTGGAAATGCCCATTCATTCATGCGCCAATATTACTTGGCAGGCCTTGGCGACTTTAAGAACTAAACGAGATCGAAGTATTGTAATATGGTTTTGTGTTTAATTCTGTATTTAAATATAGTTTTTTTGAACGAGTGGCACAATTTAAGGGAGTTTAACAGATATATTAAGGAGATTTTTCTTACTTTGTAGTTTTGAAATAATTGCATTACGTTTTTATGTAAAAAAAATGGGAGCCGGTAAATTTGGCGACGGTAAATTTGGCGGAATCTTTCGAGGGGTCGTCCATATATTGCACACACACATATAAGGTAGAAATTTTCTGTTCTGCGTGGTTTTATGTTTCTTTTAGTGGATTGTACATGTATATTGCATCGTACGTGAAATGAGGGGGGGGAGTTAAGAATAGAGTGTCAAGAAGGAAGAAAAGCGGTGGGAATGGTGTGTGTGTGTATTTCGGCTATTTTGTTCGTGGTAATATCGGACAGAAATTATTTACTCGAGCCCATTGTTATAATTCTTTTATTATAAGATGTGTTTTAATAGCCAATTAAATCACTATTTGCATATCTTTCATCAAAGTAATAATAAAAAAATTGGGTGTAACAGTGTCGGATCACGGACAGACGAATTTTACGTGAAACGTCATTTTAGTAAATTATACACATACAGAAGTAAGGATTGGTCGCCAACGTAAACCTCTATAAAAGACTGATCAAAAGGAAATTGTTGCATCTGATGCCGCGGATTCCCTCGACACGCGTTCTTGTTTTATTTTAAAATTTTACAAACATCGGCATAATTTCCCATCGAACAAGACCGAATTTATATCAACCGTGGTATTTTTCACGGAGTTATAGAGTCGGAATGTATCTCCTACACAAGCGTAGCATAGTATTTCTATCCTGATACCCCAAGAATGTGATTTTAAAGATGTTTTATATTTTAGATTCTAGGCTTTTAGCTTAAAAAAAGAGTAAATTACTAGAAATATTTCAATCGTTTTTGTAACTATCTTAGTTTTTTTTAAATTATGAGTGAGAGAAAAATGTTTTTGTCAAGCCATTAACTGGAAAAGAAAATGTAACAAAATATTATTTTTTATATAAATTGAGAACTGATATGTTTAAATTCCTAATTGATGGTAATGAATTCGAAATTAACAAACAATTGATGCACCTCATTCATGCTTATTCTAATAACCAAAGGAAATGAGATTTTAGTTTACTCTAATTAATCCCACGGTTCTCTAAATGTTGTTGCTGGCGCCATTAGGGTCCAGACGTGCCCATGGGGAGAAATCCGTACAAGGGGATCCGACATCAGGGTCTAGAACCAAATGGCTGAAGGGTGGGCAGCAGGCAGTGGCGGCGATTGGGTGCTAAAAGTGGGGTAAGATTAAATGGGCGGAGAGAGTTGAAAGAAACAAAAAAAGGACTCGGGCGACCTTGAATTTTTTTTTCAGAAAAATAATAATTATGTTCCATTTTCGGTTTGGTTTTGTTAATAACGTCGCACTAGAGCTGCACGGTAGGCTATTGGGGACGGTTCGGGACCTATCTCGAAGGTTTGGTTTGGTTAATTTCACGTCGCACTAGAGCTGCACAGTGGGCTATTAGCGACGGTTCGGAGCCTATCTCGAAGGAAAGACCCGGGAACGATGCCTCGTATTTTTGAACCATGGTCAGATGACGAGGAAACACTTGAGATGGTACCCAACGCCTTCAACAGACGACGGGACTTTGGACCACGATCAGATTTATCGTGCACCAATCCTGTATACACGCCGATAATTTTTGTGGATGTTCTGGACGATATTCCTAGTATTTTGTATCGAAGGTGCCAACCCTCCGATCACAAAATCACTATTTTTTTTATTTTTTTTTTACTTTTCTTAGTCAAGTACGTCGCACAGGATCGAACGTGGAACCCTGCGATTCCCAGCTGACGCCTTTATCCACTGGGCTATCAGGCCCCCGTTCCATTTCTGATAATTGGCCCTTTATCCACTGGGCTATATTAAAAAAGTGAGGAAGCAACTTCCGAAAAAAAATGTTGGGGCAACATCCGGATAAAACTGCACGGGCAACCCCCCGAATCGCCGCCACTGCCAGCAGGTATCACCCCTCAAGATAATTTTGCGTTGTACTTCAAAAGGGGCCGCTAATTGTCAGACAACATCGTAAAGGAGATGGCTCCTCGAGTGGAGAGAGTGTCATTATAAGTAATCTTGAGTAAAATAATATTTTTTAACAACAAAAAAAAAACGATTTTAAAAAAAGTATAATTTTTTTCCAAAATTTTACGTACAAATAGAATTTTTTAATATTAATTTTATACTTATTTCAACGTTTTGAAATCGGCACTAAAATTTAGGTATGGTTTTTGTAAATTGGCAACAACTTAAAAAAGTCGTAATAAATATAAAATTAATATTAAATCACTCCATTTTTTTTAAATTGTACGAAAAATTAAAAATTATTTTAATACTTTTTAGCGCATTTTTCTTGAAGTCGGTTTTCTTTTTCAAAAAAGATTATTTCATTTTTCTCTTTTTAGTTTTTAATTTAGCAGGATGTTTCCGGCCTGCTATTTCTTCAAACAATTGAAGTTGTTGCTCACATTTTTCCACGTCCCGGATCAGTTTTAATAAATGTCGCCGGGTAAAGAAAACATTTTGTTCCAACAATGTATATTGTAAATCCATGCCAATGCCTGGTGAACAATCTTTATTCAACAATGAAAATATTTAGAAATCGAAGAAACTGTGTTAATAAAAAAAAAGTCTGGTTAATCGATATTTCCAGATATATAACAGCGCCAGATAGCCGACTTTTTTTTATAATTTTTGCAAAAGTGGATTTTTCTTTATACAACAAAAAATAATTTTTTGAAATCAAACAATATTTTTTTAAACGGTCCGGTTAATTGAAAATTCCGGATAACCGATTTTTTTTAAAAAGGAAAATGCCCAAGGGAGACATCCCCTATCCAGCAAGAATTTGTTTTTCTTCAAAATATCTTAATTTGAACAGAAATCTTGTGTGAATATACATTAAAAATATACATAACAGTCTAATTGATAACCGATCTCCTTTGGCGCTTTTTGACTATTGATTGGCGCACATTAAGTCAGTTAAAAAACGGTCTTGCTTCATCTCTTTCGGGAATTTAGTGTGATTTATAAAATTATCGCTATTTTTAAAATATATATTTTTTAATTTGGCGAAAATGTCATTGAATTCGGCCAGTTGAAGTCCTCAAATTTTCCTGAAAAAATTTGCTTTTATATGTATATAAAAATTAAAAAAAATTAAGTAGAGATGCGATTTAATATTAAGGTTTTCACTTTGAAACAGAAATTTTAACATTTCAGTTAAGCTTTGAAGCTTTTTTTAAATATCCATTTGAAGTCGGTTATGTCGCACAGTGGGACGACTAATGTAAAAAAAACCCGGCATGGTTTAATTTTTTATGTTTCGAATTTAGCTTCCAAAACATGTTATAATTAATTTTCAATGTGTAACCTACAAGAATCAAAAAAAAAATATATTGCCGAAAAAGTAACAATAAATGAACTACGAGATAAGTATGAAGTTCATAGGAGAGGCTATTACCATTATTCAACTCATTGATTATTATATATTTAAAAAAACAAATCGAAAGAAAACACTACTGTTTCAGCTGCTATTTTAATAGTTTTAATTTTCTGTTTTAACCATCCACATCATGTTCAAATCAACAAATAAAGGGGAAAGTGGGGTCGAAATGTGCGGTAATGACTGGATAGAGTTTAAATTTTATTTTTGGCCGTATCTAAAAATGTTCAAAAAATTGACATCAATCCACTATTCTACAATGATTATACTTCAAATAAATGCAAACAGTGGATCCGACCGCGTCCTAGGCTTTCGTGGCCGAGCGGTTAAAGGCGTCAGCTGGGAAAACGAAGATTCGTGGTTCGATGCCAAGCGATGGACTTGACAAAGAAAAGTAAAAAGTAGTGATCTTGTGATCAGAGGGTTGCTCGATTCGCTAGAAAATACTAGAAAAGTCGTCCAGAACATCCGCAAAAATTAACGGCGTGTATACGGGACTGGTGCACGATAAATCTGATTGGGGTCCAAAGTCCCGACGTCTATTGAAGGCGTTGGGTGACAGTTCAGGTGTTTCCTCGTCATCTGACCATGTATGAATGTGCATGTATGAATGTGTGTGTGTTCCCGGATCTTTCCTTCTAGATAAACCGTCGCCAATAGCCCACTGTGCAGCTCTAGTGCGACGTTAATTAACAAAACCAAACCAAACCGACCGCGTCCGACCTTGGGCATAATTCGTTTTTACACAAGCCCTGTTATGTTTATCGACAATGACTTATTGACCCTGCAGGACTTTAACATGAAAACAGCTATTGCATTATTAGTTTTATTATTAGTTTATTATTAGTTTACTTATTTCTGGTGCAGTGAAATTCGTATTCGGGTAATTATGAATTAATTTGTGTTCGTGTTCGTGTAAACGTTAAATAATTTGTGTTCGTATTCGTAAAAACTATACATCTATTTAAAAAATTTAATTGTGTTCTTTAGCGAGTTTAGTGTTCTTATTTTGCTAAAAGCACATAAAACCACGCAGAACAGAAATTTTCTACACCTTATATGTGTATGCAATATATGGACGACCCCTCGAAAGATTCCGCCAAATTTACCGTCGCCAAATTTACTTTTGCCAAATTTACCTACATCCAAAAAAATTACCACAAGTTCTTTCAATTGTTATTTTGTATACTTCAATAAGAAAATATGAACAATAAAACCTGAGAAATATAAAGAGTTTCGCTTCTTCGAGTATTGAACACAAATAAAATATTTTCGTGTCGTTAATGAAGAGGAAATATTTAACGCATATTGTTTGAAAATAAGTAAATACGTACATATATGTTAAGAAGTTGAATACGGACAGAACTCCTTAACACCAAAAAAGAAGAAAGTGCGCCAAATTTGAAACTCCTGCAGATGTCTGAACGCCAAATGTGGCAGCACTATAACCACGTGATGTGGGTTTTTCTTTTCAATGTTGACACCGCGGCCTTATGAGAGTCTGGTATTGAAGGCGCTCTCTATTTAATATTACAACTCTCTGGTATCAGCCAGTTTGTATATAACAGTCATTGTTTTGTTTTAAGTCGTAATCCTCATTTCTTTTACAATCTCCAAACGTCTTCGACCCATTCAACAACGTTAACAACGCGCCATTTTTTTTTTATTTTTTTTTTTCGAAACGCGCGTGGCCGTGTTTTGAACAAACTAATTGTGTTTCAACGAGAGTTTCTACACGAGAGCTTTTACTAAACCATTTTACTCGGTTACACGCGCAGAAAAAACGACGCGCTTTTTTAACGTCCGTGTAAACGGCCCCCAGTATATCACCCCGGCTTTGATTTGTTATTGTTTACACACGCAATGACAAAATTGCTTAGAGGTTGAAGCGGATGTGGAAAGAAACCTTTTGACGTGAATAAAGCCTTTAAAATCGATCTGGGTGCGGGGGTCATCGACAGAAAATTGAGTATCAATACTTTTCGGGTCTTGCAAAGTCCCATACCCAGGCGCGTAAGTAAGAGAACCCCTCCCATTGAATGTCAAGTAAAAAATAACATAAAAATTATTAATCGGCGCCAAAATTTGGGTATGATTTTTGTAAATTGGCACCAACTTCAAAAAGTTGTAATAAGTATAAAATTGACATTAAATAATTCCAGTTTTTTCAATGCGTTTGTAAGATTAAAAATTAAAAATTATGTTTTACTTTTTAGCGCATTTTTCTTAAAGTCGGTTTTCCTTTTTTTTTTTTTTTTTTTTTAGAAAGATTATTTAATTTTTTTCTTTTGAGATTTTAATTTAGAAGGGGGCTTCGTCCCCTATTTATTATTCACCAAGAAATTCCAGTAGCAACTTGTGCTCAACAATGTATATTGTAAAACAATCCCTATCAATGCTGGTTAAACGAAATGTCATTGTTGTACTACTTCTGTTAAAAAATTTAAATATTTTTGTAATCGGATAAATTGTTTAAAAAAAACTTCGGTTAATCGACATTTCTGGATATATAACAGCCGGATAACCGATTTTTTTTTCAGATTTTGCCTAAGTGGATTTTTCTCTATCCAACAAAAAAAGAATTTTCGAAATAGGATAATATTTTTTTCAAACGGTCCCGTTAATTGAGAATTCCGGACAGTTAAATGTCGGATAACCGGATATTTTTTTCAAATTGCTCCCAAGTGAAACATCCCCTCTCCAACAAAAAACAAATTGTGCAAATATCTGAATTAGAACCGAAATCCTGCGCGAACATACATAAAAAAAATACATAACAATCAAATTTATAACCTCTCGACTTGGCGCGCGATTTAGTTGTTTTAATTTAAAATTTCTGGTGGTTTTGTTTTAGAGTTATGGTTACCGCACTGTCAGTCGGTTAAAAATATAAAAATTATATACACTGTAAAAAAGGTACTTAAAAATGTATACCTCAATATTCTCGTTTTTCTTTGAGTACAATTGGATCGTAAATGAGCGATGGAATACAAAAATTTAAATAATCGTACTTTCGCAAAAGGAGCAGTGTGATTTAAATATTGCCAATCTCAGCTTCTGTTCAAGCCATCTTAACAAAGCGACATGGCACACTTAAAATAATTGTTCGGAAGATGGTTTTCCACGTTATTTGATGTCGATTGCTTAAATGGAAACTGAATTATTACAACTCAATTATCTTACTTCACATTCTTTCGGAGCAACTTTTAAACATTACTTCTATTTATAACTTCTTCACGTCTGTTTGGTAGGGCCAGCTTCGCTACAAAAGTACTAGAAAAGTCGTTCAGAACATCCGCAAAAATTAACGGCGTGTGTACGGGACGGGTGGACGATAAATCTGATCGTGGTCCAAAGTCCCGACGTCTATTGAAGGCGTTGGTTCAGGTTTTTTCTTCGTCATCTGACCATGGTTCTAAAATAACGAGGTCTAAAATAACATGGTTCTAAAATAACGTATGAATGTGTGTGTGAATGTGTATGTGTTCCCGAGTCTTTCCTTCGAGATAGACCTCGAACTGTCGCCAATAGCCCAATATGCAGCTCTAGTGCGACGTTATTTAACCAAACTAAACTCTCTGTTAGGACAAAGGATAAGGAACTGGACTGCGTGCCTCAGGATCTGGGTTCAATTCCCGGTAAGTCTTGGTTGACAGAGAGAGATCACCGTATGTTAGATTTAGAGATTGATTTAGTGGTTATTGTCCAAAGGCTGTTAATGCTTGACTTTCTGATTTCGTAGCAAAGGACAGTAACTGGACAAAAAAAAAGTTAATCAACATGGCTTGCATAGGGGACTCGACCGGTAAAGGTGGGGGGGGGGGGGGGGTCGCCAATGTCTAGCAGCCACCCTGGCTGCTGATAACACTGAAGCAAGACCCTCAGTTGTCAAGCATCATCAGGCATGAGACAGAGGGCAGAGTCCCCTGTTATTTAACAAAAGCACGACTTCCAGCAGAAGAATGCGACTGTCCATGTCCATGTTGATGTTATGAGCACTTGCCTCAAAGCAAACATCCGATTGCTCAAACACTGGGCAGAGATTATCACAGTTAATGACATTTGCTCCCTCTACTGGGTTCAATCAAACGCTTCATTAAAGATCAAACTGACCCCCCCCCCCACCTATCTCCGTTCAATTAACAGATAACTACAACACCAATGGAATGACCTCGTTTATCCCCGCTCACTGACTTATACCCTCCCCCCCTGGATTCCAATAATAATAATGGGGAGAAAAACACATGGACCCGTCCCGCGCGCGACGTGTATTTTTAAAATACGGCAGTCCCCCTTTTCTCGGATCAACAAGTCGTCGCGAGTGAGCAAGTGCGACTGCGTGAGCGAAAGGGAGCATCTGGGGCGTGACCAGACGATGGTTTTCGACAGGGGCAGACGATAGTTTTATTTATCTTGTTCGCGCTTCGTGGTTCGGGAGGAGAAGAAAGTGCGGTCTTATCTGGATATCAGGATCGTTTAGTTGGGAGAGATAACCCAAACATCGGGATGATTTGGATTTGCATGAAGAGAAGTTTAAGCAGAAGGTAATGGAATTAGGTGCTGATGTAACCCGATGGGTCTTTTCGAAATCGAAATGATTTGCATGGATTGATCGATGAAGGAGGCGCTCTAGTCAGAGACCTCTGTCGAGTGTTGCCATTTATTTTTCTAAAATAGTTTCATAACAATGTGTTTGAATATGGATAAATAAAAAATGTTTTTTGTAGATAATGGTTGTTGAACATTAATCTGCTAAAAATGGCATCGAAAAATTTGGTAAATCCAGGTTGGTTTTGTTGCTTAACGTCACTGATCTCTCACTTTAATACCTGGATTGGGCAAGGCAGTTTGTTGACTTGAAACCAATTGAAGGTTAAGAAACGGTACGATTGATCGCTGAAGGGGGCGCTCTAGTCAGAGACCTCTGTCGAGTGTTGCCATTTATTTTTCTGGAAGAGTTTCGTAACAATGTGTTTGGAGATGGATAAATAAAGAATGTTTTTTGTAGATAATGGTTGTTGAACATTAATCTGCTGACAATGGCATCAAAAATTTCGATAAATCAAGGTTGGTTTCTTGATTAACGTCACTGATCTCTCACTTTAACTCCTGGATTGCACAAGGCAATTTGTTGACTTGAAGCCAATTGAAGGTTAAAAAACTGTACGATTGATTGCTGAAGGGGGCGCTCTAGTCTAGTCAGAGACATCTGTCGAGTGTTGTCATTTATTTTTCTGGAAGAGTTTCATAACAATATGTTTCGAGATGAATAAATATAGAATGTTTTTGTAGATAATGGTTGTTGAACATTAATCTGCTGAAAATGGCATCGAAAAATTTGGTAAATCAAGGTGGGTTTTGTTGATTAACGTCACTGATCTCTAACTGTAACTTCTGGATTGAACAAGGCAGTTTGTTGACCTGAAGCCACTTGAAGATTAAGAAACTGTACCCACTTTCATTTCTACCTATATATTTCGTATATTGTTCATGCTAAAATATGCCAAATATAAGTGCTTTTGCTATTTTTTTTAATTTTCCCTTAAAACCTACTTTGAATGCCTATTCATTGAAATCCATTTTAACCAATGATAAGTGGATAAGAAGCGAAAAGAAAAAAAAATCTTTTTGGAGATATTCAAATCGATTCTATATGTAGAAAATAAAATATCAAGACATATTTAACATTTCTATAATGGTTTGAGGGAAAAAAAATCCCTTTTAAAAATTAGTTTGGGGTAGTGTGCCTGCTTACAGTATGGCTTCAACCGCGTCCATAGGGGAAACCGATTTGAGCTTTCCAGAATTTACAGTTCAGTGATTGATGTCTTACTACAGCGGTACAACATGCTATTGTCGACAATTCCGGAGTCTATCTCGAAGCAAAGGCCCAGGAACACTGCCTCATATTTAACCATACTCAGATGACGAGTTCAACACCTGAGTAGGTACTCGACGAATCTCAATAGGCTTCAGGACATTGGACCCCGTACAGGAGCGAAACAGAACCACAATTGCTTTAACGTGCACCATTCCCCTTACACAAGATGGGTAATTTTTGGTCGCGAAAGAAATTTGAAAACCCTACAAAATCGCAACACACATGCTGGAAACCGAAACCACGACCAACTGCCACGACGCTTGTCCGAGCCGCTAACCATGAGGCCACCACAGGCCGGATGGTTGAATTAACGTCTCATTCCATTAGAACGATCATCCAACATCTCATTTCATTACGTCTCACTCCAAATATAATCCGCCTAGTAGTAGAGGCTGGTGCACAGCTCACTTGTTGTCCTCGTCATCTGCACGTTAAGGCCGCTTTTTCATACACCGGGAAACCAATACCGGTGACAGCACCGGCAAATTGCATAACGTTATCGCGCCGGTTTTGCTGGTGTGAAAGAGACGCCTTAATCTGTCGCGGTCCAATGTCTGCAAGTCTATTAAGATATCGTAGGGTGCCAGCTCAAATGTTGTCCTCGTCATAAGACCATGCGTCAAAATTCGATTCGAGGCACTGTTCTCTTGGTTTTTCTTCGGTATACCCAGCAAAAAAAGTCAGCATGAAACCTTCATCATAATTGTCAAATTGAAGGTTTTTTGAAGGTTTAATAAAGGATATTGAAACAAAAAACTGCAGTTTTTTTGAAGTTTTTAATTTTTCTGCATAAAACCTTTAAAATATCTGCATTTTCCCTTCATGATTAAAAATTGAAGGTTTTTTACAGTTTTTTTTATGAAGGTTTTTTAAAGTTTTTATGAAGGACATTGAAACAAAAACCTTTAATTTTATAGATCTTCAAAAAATCTGCAGTTTCCCTGCATAAAAACTTCAATTTCAAAATTTTAATGAAGGTTTTATGCTGACTTTTTTTGCTGGGTAGATCCTGAACCGTCGCCAATAGCCCATTTTGAAACTCTAGTTCGACGTTATTTTAACTTACCCATCCCGAAGGAAATATCCGTGGCTCGTAATTTTGAGCCACGGTCAGATGACGAGGTCAACATCTGAGCTGGCATCCACGACATTGGACAACAACGGATTTAACATTAATCCTTAGTACCTTCTATGCGGTTAATTAATTTTGGTAGCAGAATGCAACGAATCTCACAATTCTTCCATTACCAGATTGAAACATACGTCTGCGCCGAAACTGTGTCAACTGGTGCGGATTCGAGTATGAAGGTTGTCCCCTATGCAAATTTTTTTGTATATGAATGTGTAGTAGACTTTATTCTCTACAAAATGGTATATTAAGTTTAGCCCTACAATAAATAGTGGCCGAGAAACCAGGGGTGGTTCGTTTTTTCCCCCCGGTTGTACCTTCTAAGAAAAATAATTAAATAGAAAAAATAAATAACGCAAATATTACCCAATGACAATCTATACTGTTTACATATTTTTGTCGTCAATTTTTATATTCCATAAATACTTATTCAAACTTTCTCACAAATGTATTTGAACTGGACAATTAAAATAATCAGTTTACATACAGAAATTATCTAATTCTAAACTTTACCTACAAGCCACCAAACTAAAAGTTCGACAAAGCGTGAACCACCACTCTCTAAAAGTACAAAATAAAATTGACATGTCGAATATTACTTTGGCACTAAATATAAATTCAAGTATTAAATAGTGATAATGTGCGATTAGACTGAACAAGTCGCCATTTAAATATTTTTTCAACAAAACTCAAATCATTCCTGATCATATACTTCCTATATTTATACAAGCAAGGATATGAAAGTTAGAAAATAGTCCTATGCATATAATTGTGTTTCGTTTGAACAAATGAATGTAGATTTCCCATTAATTGGTTGGTTGGTGTTTAATGACACAGCAGCTCATGGGCCGTACAGCTCTAAAAACAAATAAACTTTTTGTTGAATCAATAAAGCAGAATTTAGTTTTCGATTTAAAATGATGATGGAAACCATGTCGGTCGTAAAAAGTATTTTTTTTAAATAATATTTTCTTAAAAAGGAAATGTTTTTAAAAGTGAAATTTGTTAAACCCAAAAAGTTAAGCGTATTTCTCCTAAATATTTTTAAATGGAATCGTGAGGCGGTTTCCTATTAGAAGAATAAACATTATAAAGTATAAAAAGTACAAACGTTTACAAAATGCATTAAAAAAATGCTCATTGGTACATTAGTACTCAAGAAACATTTTGGTGATTAATAATAACTCCCCGGACCATTTCATAACCTCTCATGGACTATGAGTGGTCTGTCGTCTATATGGGATACAGACCATTGATCTAATCACATAGCCAAAACAAAGTGGAATTTATTATACCTATACAGCTAAATAGCTATACAATGTCAATACAGCTAAATACATATACAACTAAATACCTGTACATCTAAATAACTATTGTCGGAATGCCCTAGTGCGGATACACACCACTAGAGGGAGTTACTTTGTAATGCGTTCCAGCGCCACCTGGGTGTCACTGGCAACACTGATCAGTTGTAAGAGAGAGCTAGAGAAGTGTTGATGAAGGAAGGTGGATTTCTATCCACGGGAGCATGGAATAAAAGCGTTGTGGCGTAATAATATTGTACTGCCCCTTATTTCGTTCACCATCACCCACCTCTAACTCCACATGGGGGCTCGAGGCCGTGTGTGAATCACTGAGCAACAGAGGATTAGTGTTGCGGCAGAATCGGAAGGAACCGGAGGCTAAGCCTAACGCACCACGAGACAACTGCGGTCGTCGTCGAATAAGGAAGCGAAATCCGATTCGCAGCACAGCAGAATCCAAAAACATCGTCGTCAGTGAAGAGCGGATCAGCGACGTGCGAAAGCAATAGTGGAGTGTACAAAAGTGACTAACTTTTGCCCTCAAGATGTCGTACCTGGCAAAGACGCGTAAGGTAGATTTGATGGTGCTTTTAGACGAACTGGATCCGACTCCACCGGAAAACCCAAAGGTTATACAAATGTGCAAAATCATAACTGGACACACAGGGTATGATGAAGAAACTACAAAAAACCTGTTATACGCCATAGTAGCGGAAAGAGAAAAAAAGGAAGAAAAAGAAACTAATGAGAGAGAAGCTCTAGAAAAGGAAAAAATACAAGACTTCGAAATAGCGAAATTAAGAATAGATGCAGAAAACCGTCGAACAAACTCGTCGACAACAGAACAAACGAGTGTCTCCAATCATAACGTGATAAAGCCCTTTGAAGGAGGCGACATTAGCATGTACCTGGCTTTATTCGAGAGACAGATAGTTCGACTGGGAGTGGACAAAAATACATGGGTAAATCACCTGATTGGTCTACTACCACTGGAGGTCGCAAATGTCATCACGAGAGAACCGGAAAATGTGACGAGCGACTACGAACAGATCAAGACCATCTTACTTAGGCAGTTTCGTCTGACAGCGGAACAGTTTCGACTAAATTTTAGTTTTGCCAGAAAAGAACCAAGTCAAACATGGAGAGACTTTTCGTACGTTTTAAAGAACTACCTAACCGAGTGGCTAAACGGAATGGAAATAAACACATTCGAAGAGCTCAAAGAACTCATGTTAGTCGACCAAATCAAAAGAAAATTACCGAGGGAGATGCAGGAGCATTTCATAGATGAACTACAAAAAATCAAAGAAGTAGCAACTCTAACGGATAAATTAGATGATTTTCAAGCTGCACGAAACTTCAGAAGAAGCACAAAGCCGTACGAAAACAAAGCATACGAGGAGACAGGTCTTCGAAGCCGAGACGGCGCCAGCGCGCAGACGGGAGGAGCTTACGCAAAGGAGCGGGAGCCTACCCAGCAAAATTGACAGGTGAATAGAAAACTAGGAATAATATGCTTTGCTTGCGGAAATATCGGGCATAAATCGTTCGAGTGCAGGGAAAATAAAGACGACAGTGAAAATAAAGTCAATAGTACGAACGCACTTAGATGTGGATTGATACGAGTGATATCATCGCAAAACTTGCAAACACAGACGGCGCGTCAGCCTGAAAAAGACTGTGCACCAAAGAAAATAAGCGAAGTAGGTTTGAGAATCGCTTCGAAAAAAGAAAACTCAAAGATGTTCTCTCAAAACCAATTTGAACATTTTCGAAAAACAAAACGGAATCGGAAGAGTCAATCAAAATACAAATTCCCAAGGAGCAAAAGCTACAACCAGAATTGGCGAATTAGCTCGCAAGTTGATCATCTATTTCCAACTAAATACAAACCAGCTGATGCAAACGAACGAGGTTGGCGACGGAATACAACATGCCAAGTCTGCAATTGGCGAGCAAGCCCAAATCATAGGAACGGCTTTAAGAGAAGCAAACCTACCATCCAACAATTTGGAAGCGAGTGGAGTTGGCGACAGAAGTCACATCTTGGCGATCACCGATCCATAGTTGAGAGCTGCGGTCCAATCACGGATCATGATCAACGAACACAACCACCTTGGCGACGATATGGCCCAAATACAGAAGCCAACTGGAGAATACCAACACACCAAACAAGGAGCGAACGACCTTGGCGTTAACTATCTTTTTTTTGTGAAGCAACCCTTGAAAGTGAACCGTCAAGAAGTGAATCTTTATTTTTTTTTGTTGTTCTTCGAAAAAGTTATGCAGAATTGCGAAATATGCTTTTCGTCTTATTTGTTATTTTTTATTTGAGGTAGTGAAAGTTTTTTTTTATTTTTATTTTAGTAAATCGAATAACCGTTTTAATATTTTTGTCAGTGGAAAGAATTTTTTTTTCTGAGAGAAGCTTTATTTTTATTTACAACAGCGGTGAAGTAATAAAGTGTTGCGATACTTTGCATACACCAGTAAATAATGAAAGTTGTATCATTGAAAATTTTTGTGATTTAATTTTATTAGTGATGTCATTTTAAAAAAAAAAAAAAAATGTGATGTTTACATTTTTGAAAGTGATTTGAAAAGAATCTATTGGTGAAAAGTGAAGAACTTTTTTTGTGTTAATTATTTTTTAGGTTTGAAAATTTGAATTTCTTGAGTATTGAAAGACTTTGGAACATTTTAACTTCGAAACTTTTGGAACACTTATTTTTTTTAGAACATTGGGAACTCTAATGATAAAGTGATTTAAGTATTTAAAATTTTTGCAATAATAAATTTGATAATGTTTTGAGATTTTAAATTTGAAGTAAGATAATAATTGATTTTTAGATGTAATAAAAAAATAATTTTAAGTTCAAATAGAATAAGGATTAAAGTAACAATATAGTGTATGAATGTGTAGTTGCGTAATGTCATGTATGGAAATATAATGTATTGTATTGTAGTATATCATTGTAATTATGTGATTCCGAAGACGGAATAGTCGAATGGCCGAGTGTCGGAATGCCCTAGTGCGGATACACACCACTAGAGGGAGTTACTTTGTAATGCGTTCCAGCGCCACCTGGGTGTCACTGGCAACACTGATCAGTTGTAAGAGAGAGCTAGAGAAGTGTTGATGAAGGAAGGTGGATTTCTATCCACGGGAGCATGGAATAAAAGCGTTGTGGCGTAATAATATTGTACTGCCCCTTATTTCGTTCACCATCACCCACCTCTAACTCCACACTATATAGCTAAATACCTACACAACTAAATACCTATAAAGCTAAACCTATACAGTTAAAAAAATTAGAAAATTTCAATACAGCTAAATACATATACAGCTAAATACCTATACATATAAATAACTATATAGCTAAATACCTATACAATGTCAATACAGCTAAATGCCTATACAACTAAATACCTACACAGCTAAATACCTATAAAGTTAAAAAAGTTATACAATCTCAATACACCTAAATATCTATACAATGGCAATAAGCTAAATGTCTATACAGCTAAATACCTATACAATATCAATACAGTTAAATACCTACACAGCTAAATACCTATAAATCTAAATACATATACATCTAAATACATATACATCTAAATACCTACACAGCTAAATACCTATACAGCTAAATAGCTATACAATGTTAATACAGCTAAATACTTATACATCTAAATACCTATACATCTAAATACCTATACATCTAAATATCAATACGTCTACATAGCAATAAATCTACATACCAATAAATCTAAATACCTATACAATGGCAATACAGCTAAATACCTATATGCAGCTAAATATAATACAACCAAACCAATGACCATCCGTCAACAAATTTCGACCACCCTGAATTTAATGTTTCTTTTCCCGATATGTATGCCATTAAGTAAATTAAAAAGCACAATATTGAACAAGATTTACGATTCCAAGTCATAACTCAATACAGCGCTCTCTTATCGCAAGGTCCCCTAAACAATAAAAACAAAACAGAAGTTATGAATGCTAAGTTGCCACTAATGAGTAAATCATGAATAGACTATAACAACAAAAGTCAAGGACTTGTTAAAGCAGTATTGCAACATATTATACATCACCATCTCCAGTTAACCTGAGTGAGCCAATTTCGTGACGATTGCTCTAGAAACCGAAAATTGAAAAATGCACTTCACTCAGCGCAATAACCCCCAAACTAAGTGAAATGTCCCGGAATTATTCTCCAATTGATGGATAACCGATGAAACAAATCATTTCCGAAAAAATCTCGTCAATTATCACTCGTCCTTGAGTCTGACAACACCCCAGAAACGAATTCTAATATAATTCAAATGTTTTTTTTGTTCCTTCCTTTTCTGGTAGGGAGATGGTAGACGGTAATATTCGAACAATGGTAATCGTCGGTTACCGTCTTTATTCCTTACTGAACTTCTGACCGACGCGTATCTTGTACAAGATAGAATACGCTGTCAAGTTTAATGACAGATTGCTTAATATTTCCGAATGTTTTGCCGACTGCCAGCTTTTTCCTGAGTCACGATTTGCCTGCGACCCCGAGTTGCTGCTATATGCCGTCCAATCAGCATTGGTCTGTTATAGGCATAGAGGCTAATGGGATAAAAAGAACGCCTGATTGGGAATTGCAATGGCTTAAGAGAAATTTTGTTTGGAATTGCAATGACTTATGAGAAATTTGCTTTAGAATTGTAATAGCTTATGAGAAATTTGTTTTGAAATTGCAATGTTTTATGAGATATTTGCTTTGGAATTGCAATAGCTTATGAGATATTTGCTTTGGAATTGCAATAGCTTATGAGATATTTGCTTTGGAATTGCAATAGCTTATGAGATATTTGCTTTGTAATTGCAATGGCTTATGAGAAATTTTCTTTGAACTGTTTCAACAATATACATCTCACCTAGTGACAAACCTAAAACATTTCCTAGGTGGTGCGATATCCATTGCCGTCACATATGTTTTTAGCGAGGTTGAAACAAGAAGTTTCTCAACTTAACGATTCGAAATTTCCAACTCGATAGTGCCTATAACTTCCCAGTTCCAACTTATCGGCATTTTTCATCGTTTTTTTTATATATTAGTTAATATTAAACAGTTATCTTACAGCATTGATTTGTTGCACGCATGTTCAAGTTCAGTGCGTGTTCTGAGGTCTGATTTATGTAGTCTTAGTAGCTGTAATCTGTAAATGTAATCTAGTAAATGTAATGTTAGTAGTTGGGCAATTCTAATCTTCCCTAGCTTTCATTTCCTAATGATAATTTATTTTCTTCAGGCATAAATTTTCCGAACTCCGGAATTTTTAAAACCGGAAATTCCCAACTTTTAGGGTTTCCAGGTTATTGGGGGAGTGCGACGAGCCTGGGGATATGTTCTAGCTACACCTTCGCTCCATTAATTTCAGAACACTTATGCAATCGGTTAACCGATAAATTTAGCGACATATAGGCTACATTTTTGTTTATTAGTAAGAATTATAATAATTCTTTCGGGTTAAAAAAACTTTTTTGATCAGTAGGATTTTGTTCAACAGCAGATTTCAATGACATAAAAGAAATTTATCATACTATATCCAGAGCCGGATTTAGGCATAGCCCGCACCACCCACCAAGAAATACAGTCAACTTGCGTAAAAATTATTAAAAAATTATTCAAATCATAATGAAAATAGTATACTACAATATTTTTACGAGGGAGAAAAATTTATTTTCTCTACAGATTTGTATAATGTAAATTAACTTAACACTTTTATGTTCTTTTTTTTTTAAATTTAAATTGTAATAATTACAATTGTATTGTTTAACTTTATTTTGGAAATTAATTGTTTTTATTTTTCTTAAAATTTTATTGTGCTTAGGCCCGAATTCTTACAAGGCTTACGGGCCTTCTTCTTGGGCCCGAATTCTTACAAGGCTTATGGACCTTCTTCTTAGGCCCGAATTCTTACAAGGCTTACGAACCTTCTTCTTAGGCCCGAATTCTTACAAGGCTTACGGACCTTCTACTTTGGCTCCGAATTCTTTTACGGAATCCATGTGTAAAGGTTAAAAGTGAATATTTCGTATTTCAAATACTTCCAAAAATAGAATGCACAATGCTTTTGAATGTTAAATATTTAATGTTTTTATGGACAAGTTTTGGATTTCAAGATTATAAACTTAATGAACTTCAAATTTATAAACTTAATAAGCAGTTACAAAAGTTGAGAAATGAAATATAAAACATTTTTTAATTAAAAAAATATATTAATCTTTCAAATTCATCTAGGAAAGGAATAATTTGATATTTAATCAAAAATCATTTGTCAATTTTTAAACAATCCATTAAATACAAACGAAACTATTACTTCAATTTAAAATAACCAGAAAGCTGTTGTAAAAAGTTATTCGAAAATTATTAAAAAAATAGAAATTGGACATGGAATTCCAATATCAGCAAGACCAGTCATTTTCGAAATTGGCATACATTTAAAAGATAATTAATTCCGTTGCAATTTATTATCATAACTAGATCACACAATAATACAATGCGTATTTTGCAAAGGAAAAAACGGACGACAGCGAAAACGAAAATAAAAACGGAGAGCTTTTATCTGATTTAACACTTCATCATCCATTTCTGCTATTTCACCAATCATTCGTGTTAATCAATCATTGGTTTGGCTTGAAACTCGTGACTCAGTTCCAAGGGAAACTCGCTACCTTAAACTGATTAAAAATAATTTTCAGAGAATCAATGTAAAACTATTTTTGGGGATCAATCACATCACTCCGTTTGCTTTTCTTTCTCTTCACAATAAACGTGATGTTTGGAAATACTAAATAGAATTACACACTAAAAGGTGGCATTTTTCAGAAGACTAACGAAAGATCCTGTAACTGATACATGAGGCATTCTGTCCGCACTTTTTTGTATTATTCAAATAAACCAATTTTTTTTAATAAATATATCAAATGTATATGCACTTTTAAAAAAGTTTGCTTAGAATGAGTGCATGGACGTACTCGTTTTTCTTTGAGTACAATTGCATCGTACATGAGCGATGACGTACTCAAATTGAAGTCATAGCACTTTCGCAAAAATGAGCAGTGTGATTCAATGTTGGTAATCTCAGCTTCTGTTCAAGCCATCTTAACAAAGCGACACGACAAACTTAAAATAATTGTTCAGAAGATGGTTTTTCCCTAGTATGACGTCATGACATGTATCCTAGTATGACGTCACGTTAAAAAGCTTATAACACTATTTAATCTAAGAACAGCACGTGTTCCCTAGTATAACATCATCCTAAAACGTTATGACGTCACGTTAAAAAGCTTATAACACTAATCTAAAGACAACAGTTGCTGCCATCCTTCAAATAGAAACTTGTCCATTCAATGTTCCCTAGTATGACGACCGTTTTCAGTTCTTTCTAAGGAACAGTTATTCATCCTTATGTTCTTTTCCCTATAATTGGTTATGCTTATAGAGAAAAGAAACATAATCTGTTTTGGATCTGCAAAAGAACAAGTTGAAAAAAATATCGATGTTTTTTAAACGCAAGAACATGCTGCTCTCGTTTATTTTAAAGAACAGGGAACCAAAAGAACGGGTCGTTATGTTGTCGCCTGAGCGGCGCTAATGGAGTGCAAATTGTTAACAAAGCGACTTGACAAACTTAAAATAGTTGTTCAGAAGATGGTTTTCCACATTATTTGATGTCGATTGCCTAAATGGAAACTGAGCTATTACGACTCAATTATCTTACTTTCCATTCAAATTACAAACCTAGTTGGCGATTTGTGAAACATCTGGGTTTTTTTTCAAGTGAAACAAGTTTTTTTTAATGTTACAAATCAACAAGTTTAGGCAACGTGTTTGCCAAGTTAGATGGAAAATTGCCAACCCGACCACAAGTAAAATTTATTAAAATATTGCAATTTTTTTACAATGATTTCTCCAACAATGTTAATGCCTACGTTGGCCGTAAGAACGTTGTTCTATTGACTTGGCATTCTATTGACTTGGCAAAATCACAAACTCAGTTGGCAGACTTGTGAAACATTTGGCTTTTTTTTAAAGTGAAACTTCTTAATCCCATTTAAAAAAAACTAAATGTTTCACAAATTTGCAAACTAGGTATGTGATTTTATACAAATACAAATATTGACAACCAACAACAGGCTCAATGTCCAACAAGGTTGGTCCATCTAGTACCTCCTAACAATCCCCCAATGCATATCTAACTTATTCTTAAAATCCGTTACTCTTTTACAATTAACAATATTTAACAGGAATTTTCCAAAATTGGGAAGGGGGTTGCTTCCAGAGAGTTGTAATATTAAATAGAGAGCGCCTTCAATACCAGACTCTCATAAGGCCGCGGTGTCAACATTGAAAAGAAAAACTCACATCACGTGGTTATAGCGCTGCCACATTTGGCGTTCAGACATCTGCAGGAGTTTCAAATTTGGCGCACTTTCTTCTCTTTTGGTGATAAGGAGTTCTGTCCGTATTCAACTTTTTAACATATATGTACGTATTTACTTATTTTCAAACAATATGCGTTAAATATTTCCTCTTCATTAACGAAACGAAAATATTTTATTAGTGTTCAATACTCGAAGAAGCGAAACTCTTTAATATTTCTCAGGTTTTATTGTTCCTATTTTCTTATTGAAGTATACAAAATAACTATTGAAAGAACTTCGCTTATGGTAAATTCTTTACATAAAAACGTAATGCAATTATTTCAAAACTACAAAGTAAGAAAAATCTCCTTAATATATCTGTTAAACTCCCTTAAATTGTGCCACTCGTTAAAAAAAAAAACTATATTTAAATACAAAATTAAACACAAAACCATTTTACAATACTTCGATCTCGTTTAGTTCTGAAAGTCGCCAAGGCCTGCCAAGTAATATTGCCGCATGAATGAATTGGCATTTCCACATATCACGTGGTTTCAATGATGGACACACGGAATCAGCATTTTTATTCCTCTATTTGTATCATTACTCTATGGGTTGCTTCCCCCCCCTCCCTAGCGACGGCCCTGCCATCCCCCAACAATTTGCGACCATCCCATAATTCGTACAAGATAATATATTTCTAATTAGCTCGACCCTAAATGTTCCAATTACAAATTATGGTAACATTTCACAGCGAATTCTTTTATAAACAAAACACTTAATTGCATACTGAAACAAACAAGAGCGAGTACACGCGCAAGTGCACATTCCTTCGGATTGTCCTCTTTCTCTTGCAATGCGATTAGAGATCACCTGATGCCGTCTTTAAACGGCATTCTGGATTAGCGGCATCAGGTGAGAAAGCGCTATTATTAGGAAGCACTCACCGTCACATGGTTAAGCAGTGGAACAATGACAAGAACAGTAAACGGCACGTTTTAAGCTCGTACATTTAGTGGAAATGAGGCGTTATTGGATTTCAGTTAAACGAAATTATTATTGGTTTGCCCAAACTAAATGATTAACTACGAGTTACTTAAAATTTAAATGTTATGTGAATTTTTTTTGTGTATTTTTTCTGTATTTTTGTATATTTTTTGTGTATTTTTTTGTTGTATTTTTTTGTATTTTTTTGTGTATTTTTTGTATATTTTTTTGTATATTTTTTTGTATTTTGTATATATATATATATATATTTTTTTTTTTTTCGTTTTTGTAAATTGTAATATATTATATACCCGAGCCCTAAATCCTAATTTGTTTATTAATGAATTCAGAAATACCATTTTTTTATATTATTAGAATCCTATTATTATATATATATATTTTTTATAAACAATAATCAAGAACAAAAATATATTTTTTTAAAATTATTTTTGTTATTTTTTTGCGTTTTTTAAGCTTAAATAGATTTTTTTTTTAAATTCTACTTCTCCTTCAATTTTTAATGTTTAATTTTTTTTAATTGATTAAATAACGTCAAGGTATGTACTACAGACGTATGAATAGACTTTAGCAGATTTGGGTTTTAATAGTTTTCAAAAACTTATTTTAAGTTCAAAACCTAAAAAATATTCAAATTTTTATGTTTAATAAATCGTAAACAAATAATTTATAACTTAATTTACAAAAGCTATTAATACGTTGGTAAAACAAATATTAGAGCTTCAAAAACTATTAACAGTTTAGTTTTTTAAGTTAATTAGTTACAAAGCTTAAGCATTTTAAACGTGACCAAAATGTAAAAAAGGAAATATTTTGAGTAAATGCCGATTGTTGCAGACGAAAAGTGTGTAGATATATGATAAATGGTATATAAACATCTAAAACAATATAGGTTCTGTTTCTTTTATTGTTTTTAAATTTTGTACACACCTTCTTAAGTATGTATATCATCGTTTTTGTTAAATTCCAAAACATTTCTTGTTCCAACTTCACTTTCAAAATGTCTATTATCCAGTTTGATCAATTCCAAAACATTTCTTGTTCCAACTTCAGTTTCAAAATGTCCCTTGTCCTTTTTGTTAATCCCTAATAATTTCGTTCCAAAATGACTCTAGTCCAAAACTACAAAAGGTTAAATTTACCATAAATTTGTTGATCACCAGAAAATAGAATTCCGTGGTTAGTATTTAGCACTAATCATCTATTATTGGCTCATGGACACAACCGGCTGCATCATTTATTTTAACATAAATTTATGAACATAACATGTTACCAGATAATAAAATCTGATGATATGTAATAATTTTTTTTAAAGAAATTGTAAAATTCCAACTTATAATTTTCAAATGTGGTACTTATAGCTTATATGTTTTTGTTATCAATAATTTAGTACCCATATTTAGCAAAGTGTGACACTTCCCAATTTTTCGGAAAAGCCATTTAAAAGTTTGTAGCGTTATTATATGGAATGGAAAACAATCTTCAGGCGTATCAATCAATTAGAATATTACAATTAAGTTAGAATATTACAATACAATTATGAATATTAAAATACAATAAAAACTATATGTACATAAAATTTAAAGATTCAAATGAGTTCTTCGCACAAAAGTTCTAAAAATTACAAAAACTGGAATAAAAGTAGTCGCTTTATTTGCTAATATAAGCTATAGCAATCATTAAAAAGTTCATTTCAAAAAAAGAAACGATATTAGATATCGTAGAGTCAGCACTACAACGATATAACTACAAAATTAGTATAATATGGGTTTGTATTTGATTTGGATTGACAGTAATTGTAGTTATTTAGTTGTAGTACTGACCTGACAATATATAAAACAACAAAAATTAAATTTTAATGTATCTGAAATAGGTTAACCTTCCAATTGAGATCCGTTAATGTTAACCTAACACCGAAGATGTTTACTTTAACAGAAGTAATAACAATCATTTCAGTTAGTTAAAAAAAAGTTGTGCTAGTTTTATTTATGGTGTATGTCAGGACAAATGCCCTGCAATCAGACAATTTACTTTAATTCTTTTAAAAAGTTTTAAAAACTCTCGTGTTTTCGTAGCAGTTTTAAGCAGCCCATAATATAAGCACGCTACAGTGAAAAAAAAATCGCAAATTACCCAGTGAAGAAATGAAGCAATTTAAACAGCCATTCCCAAAACCATTCTGTACGATCTTTAAACAAATGAGATTGAAGCAATCGCCCAAAAATCTCGTTTCTAAAAAGAAACCCGATTTTAGAGCTCAGAAATTGCCACTTCTACTTTACATATTAACCAAACTATTCTTTATTAAAATACAAATACAACGTTAAAATACGCAATAAAAAAAACATGAGATCTGGACATATTTCGGGAGATACATCTCCCTTCATCAGCAGAAATGAAAAGCATGTATGTTAGCCACACTATTCTTTATTAAAATACAAATACAACGTTAAAATACGCAATAAAAATCCATGAGAACTGGACATGTTTCGGGAGATACATCTCCCTTCATCAGCAGAAATGAAAAATCTGTTTGCACAATAAAATGGAAATAAACCCAGAATTGAAAGTGTTGCCAAAAAACAAAAACTATCTCAATCGGTTGGAGTGGACGACATGTTGTTAAGAATATTAAAATACAACGTGCTTTTCTCATGGATCCAGATCTCATGGATTTTTATTGCGTGTTTTAACGTTGTATTTGTATTTTAATAAATAATAGTGTGGTTAACATACATACTTTTCATTTCTGCTGATGAAGGGAGATGTATCTCCCGAAAGATGTTCAGATACACAAAATACGCAATAAAATCCATGAGATCTGGACACAGGGAGATGTATCTCCCGAAACATGTCCAGAACTCATGGTTTTTTTATTGCTTATTTTAACGTTGTCTTTGTATTTTAATATTCTTACGCAATGTTTCTATAAGACGAGTTTTAATCTCACATTATTTTTTAGTGAAAATCTATACACTATATAAAATAGAACTAGTGGTCAATTAAAAATTATAATTTTTACTGGAACATTTTTTTTAAAAAAAGCGTTAGACATCTAAGTGGTTCGAATGTCTATAGTCTTTTTCCCAGCGGTACATATACATTTTAAATCTAAAAAAAATATGATATGCAACTTTTTTGAAACAGAAAATTAAATCCAGTATAAAACTTTTATGAAAATTGTGAAATTTGAAGTTTTATGCAGAGAAACTGAAGTTTTTTTTTTTAAATATTAATTTTAAGATATATTACGTTAAAGATGTAAAAAAAACTTGCAAAAGGCATCAGTTTTCAAACATTGAAATTTTCGAAGGGAAATGTAGATATTCTTTTAAAGGTTTTATACAAGAAAATTAAAAACTTAAAACTTTTTTTTTGTTTCAAATTCATTTATAAAACCTTCAATTTAATAATTTTAATAAAAGTTTTAAGCTGATTTTTTTTTTTTGCTACACTACACTACAAAAAAAAAGTTCTTAAAATGAGTATCTAATCCTACTTGTTTTTACTTAACTAAAACTACATCGTAAACCGTTGTATGACACTCAAATGTAAGCAACCGTACTTTCTCAAAAAATGCAATTGGATTCAATATTTCTAATCTCAGCTTCTGTTCAAGCGATCCTAATGAAAGCTGACAAACTTAAAATAGTAATTCAGAAGATGGTTTTCCACAATATTTAATGTCGATTCCACCTGCCCTTTCTTTTGGCACACTTTTTCTTAACATTTCTTCTGTTTATAAGTTCTTAAAATGTCGCCCTGGTAGTTTTACGGATAAGGCATTAGACTACGATGTCGAGGATCTGGGTTCGATTCCTAGTAAGACTTGGTTGTAATTTTCGATATTTATTGAAAGTTATGAATGAAGGCATCTAATGTTGGTAAGCATATACTCGTTGTGTTAATTTTTGAGTGCATGTCTTTTTAAAAATTGAAACTCGTCTATTCGGAGCCATGATACACATCGAATATAATAAAAAATGAGTATATTTTAGTAATTTCCAAGTACCTATTTTTAATAGTGTAGGTGAGCTTTTCCAAAATAAGATTTTTTATTGTAATACTCCGGTTACATTATTTAATTCTTCGCTGTTAGCTCAGCAGTGAAAAGACAATGTAAGTAACACAGATTATCTTATTTCCAAAAACCAGATTTATATTTTTACATTGATTAAACTGTTATGTAAGATATAATTAAAAAAATTCATAAAATTGTAAATGAAAAATATTCTCTATTTTATATATACTATTATAATCAAGTACCAATCGATTAATCTAGGAAGATAAGATTTTTTACTCATTACCAACGACCTATCGTTGTAACGATCACCCGTGAGGTGTGGCTATATCAAAAAGGTCTACTTTATTTTTATACTTATTTTTAGGTAATAATATATTTTTTTATTGCAATTCAAAGGAGGTTAAATTTAAAATACTTTTAAGAAACCCAAAAAATTAAAAAATATAAATGGATATATGCGATTCTTTATTTTCAAATAAAGTAAATGTTTAATATATTTATTTCTATGAAATGCGTTGTTTTATTTAACCCAGAGTGAATAGGTATATTTTCATGAATTTTTTTTAATGTAAAATCAGCAACCTGAGGTATCAGGATAAAATCCCTATATTATGCTTTTAGAGTGATTTATTCCGGCACTTTTACTATTGCATTATAACAAGTTACACAAATAACATAATTTAGTCTCGTTCAATAGGAAATCAGGCCCTGATAAGTTTAAACTAAACGCGCACAAGTCGAGAATGGGGGCCGTGGAGTAAAACGGAACAGCTTGCTTATCTACCTTCTGTTGGAGAGGTTCCGTTGATGACCAATCCCATTTTTTATAAACAGCTGAAATGACATTTACGTAAAACACTTCTAGCCATGCTACAATACAGCCACACTCGATTTTTGATTCCGTTGATGACCAATCCCATTTTTTATAAACAGCTGAAATGACATTCCACGTAAAGCACTTGTAGCGGCGCTACAATCACAGTACCGCACAATCACCAGCTAAGACGCCCGTCGCCAATAGCCCACTGTGTAGCTCTAGAGCACGAGACGCCCGTCACCAATAGCCCACAGTGGAGCTCTAGTGCGACGTCAATTATCGAACCAAGTCAAGTAGGATGCTGCTTGCCACACCGGGTTTCAAACGGCGGTCTATGCAAATAGAATACGTCGTTACTATCTATAAAAGAAGAATCCGGCGCTCTACCACCAGATGAGTTCGGACGCGGAGCGAACTGCAACAGAGGCTCTTTCTAATTCCTAAAGTTTTCGTTTTTATCTAATGTAAATAGTTCTTGTAGATAAATTAAACTTTATATTTTCGTAACAATAATTGTCTCTATTTTTAATAATCGTTTTAAGTCTTTAAATTTTAATGTTCTATTAAGAAATATCAAGAAGGTAATCTAGTGCTCTGAAAGGTCGCAAGACAAAGGGCACTAGACACTTCTAACCATGCTGCGATACAGCCACAATTTTTGTTTGTACAGTTGAAGAGCAAAGAAAGAATCTGCAATCAAACTTGTGTTGTTAAACTCAACCAAGTCCGTTAAATACACGTCAACAAAGCATGGATCCGTTTTTTGCGTGCGTGCGCCATTCGACAACTCTCAAACTTGACTTCAGCCTAAACCAAAGTGGACAAGCGCTGCAATTGCGGGTTCACTGGTTTCGTCGACACAACTTATGTACAAAACACACAAGTTTCTAAACAGTCACAATGATTTTGAATCACGTATAACTAGGAGTAGTTGACAAACTCGGAAAAAATACCACCCGCTCAATTTGAGGTTTTTTTTTATACGTTAACATTTTATTATTGCTTCTTGAGAATTATCAACAGCAGTGGTCCTCAATTCGTGATCCACAGATCACTGGTGGTCCATGCTAGTGATGTCACACAAATTTTTTGTGGAAGGGGGAGGGGGTTAAAACAAGAAATTTCCCAACTTAATTATTCGAACTTCCCAACTCAACAGTACTAACAATTTTCCGTTCCAACTTATCGACATTTTTCAACTTTTTGTTATAAATTAGGTAATATTAAGTTATCTCAAAAGTATTGATATGTTGCACGCATCTTCCAATGCAGTGTCAGTTCTGATGTCTAATTTAAATTGAATCTTACAAGTTGGGCAATTTCTAATCTTCCCTTGTTTTCATTTGCTAATAATATTAATTTTCTTCAGGCGTACATTTTCCAAACTCTGGGATTTTTAAAACTCAAAATTCCCAACTTTTAAGATTTCCAGAATATGGGGGGGAGGGGTTGTGCTCCCCCCGGTGCGACGGGCCTGGTCCGTTCAGGACCGCCCTTAGGGGTGTTCGACACGTGCCACCGCACAGGGCCCATCGCTTCTTGAGGGGCCCCGCGCTCATCAAAGAAAAAATGTACAATCTAAGAATGTTAGAGATAAAAATAATTTGTTCTCGCTTTTATGAAACGTCTTAAAAATTAGCTACATGAAATCATGTTAATGATAGAACATACCATGTCCTTCCGGAAGTTCAGAGAGTACTGTTAGTAGGATTCATTTTTATGATCATATAGATGTTTTTTCTTCCTTCGGGTAGGTCGGCCGGTACTACCACAAAATAATTCAGAAAACTTTGAGTTGGCGGGGAAAAAAAAAACATTTAAAATTCCAACTGTAGAATTGTTATGTACAAAAGTGCTTCCGGAAGAACTTTGGCCTGTACTTTCTATCATTAATCTCATAGAGGGATCCATTTCGTGCCAAATATCACGACCTACATAAATTTGGTCTCGTTCGACAAAGAATTAGGCTTACATCGATAAATAGAATTTTTTTTAAAAAATCAAAATACAAGATAGTACATGTATTTCCAAATTCCCCTAGATTGGAGCTACATCCTTTTTGCAGCAAACCCTTCAATTCTTAAACAACCTGAAGAAAACAACAAAAAAAAGTGTACAAGAAACGTACAGACGATATTCAAAATCAAAATTATAAATTGATTATCCCTCCCACGCTAAATCCATAACCAAAATCCGGCTGCCGAATTTCATTACATGACGCAACTAAAAACAATGAACCGACCCCTTGACATCTCCAAATCCAAAACCACTTCTAAAACACGTGCCGCAGAGATTCTTCAGAATATACTGCTAATCCCCTTCAAAAAAGGTTTTCCATAATTCCCTCATAATCCCCCTCCCCCTCTTACTCTTTAAAAAATAAGGAGAAGAGAGAAACTGTCACGCGCCGCCAATCGCGGTGTTCACGGAAATATTTTAACCTGATGTCACGCTCATCATGCTGGGGCTCTTCTCTTCTCTCCTTCTCTTCATTAGACAAGCTCTATTTGAAATTCATTTTTAGTTTTAAACACAAGGGAAACAGTTTCCCCCCCTCTTCACAATTACAGGAGATCGAGCTTGGGTCATGGGATCTCTTTGAGGGGGCATTCGCAAATTGCGTTTTTCCGTTTGAATATCCGCAACCTTACGAGTAAAAACTCATTAAGGCAATTTGTATCCCTTTAATCGGAATTTTGAAATATTTGCGTTACAAATTTTTTTATGGTTTGTAGTAATAAAGATGATTAATATTAAAAATTTTAGAAAATTTAAAATAAAATTAACAGTATTTTTTTTTTAATTTTCTAATATTTCAATTTTATTTTTAATTTATTAATTATTGATTCAAAATACACTGCAAAAATTACCGAAAAAATTATTAATTTGTTAACAGTTATACAATATTTTACACTCCCATTTTCGCTTCGCCGCGATCTTTGAGCATGGATCCTTCATAGTAAAAAAAACAATGTTATAATCTCGCTGACATCAAAGTGAGGCCAACATGTACTGCCTCAGACACGTGATTAATTACGTCATTCCATTCAACAATTTTCAATGTTACACATTTACCAATTCATCAGCCAATCCCGAGTATTTTTTAATTCATAATTTTGAAAAGAAGTCACGTGTTTGAGGTCATTCGGTCTGAGATGTGGGTTTCACGATTTTGACGTCATATTCGCTCTACTACAGTCCATTCACGTTCGAAGGCCGCGATATGCTTGCAATACATCAACAATATATCAGTGTTGCCAGATTCTAAACTAAAAAAGCTTTTATAAAACACTATACTACAGAAAGTAAAGAATCAATTAGTACAAAAAGTAGAAAATTGCTTTAAGCCGTGGTAAAGTGTAGAAGTCGAAAGTTGATGTCCGGTATGCCGGACATCAACTTTCAACTGCAGAGGTTAATGCAAAAATACCCATTTCCAATACGAGGTTATTTTATACGATCTACAAATAAATAAGTGTATGATCATATTAAAATATTTAAAAAAAACACTACAAATACAAATAATGTCTATTAACTACAAGCTCTAGACCCGGCTAGATGATCCTGTCTGTCTATTATCCTCACGATTCTCCAATGTCCATCCAATTACATTTTTAAACTACCCACTCCTGAAGAATTAACAACATAAAAGGTTAACTATCCATTTGCATATTACCCTATTTAAAAAACAATGCTTTCTACTCATCCCGATTAAGCTGTGAGTTGTATAACTTGAATCCATGACCTCTGGCCCTATTAGCAATATTAAATTCCAATCCCTCCACATCACCCAATTCGATGATTTCGAATATCTGAATAACGTCCCTTCTCGCCTCGAGTGTATGCATATTTAGGATTCTAAACATCGCTCTGCAATTCATTCCCGAAGTACCCTGAACCATTTTGGTGGCCCTGTGTTGAATCCGTTTTAACAAAACGATATCTTTTTCAAGATGAGATCTCGAAAAGTGTACTGCATATTCAAGATGAGGTCTAACCAAACTTTTATAGAGTTAGAAAATAATATCTTTAGATTCAGATGATGCATTCCTTTATAGAATCCAAACATTCTATAGGCCTATAGAATGTTCGCATATAGAATGCTCCAACATTCTATATGCTGCATACTACTATTAACACACTTCTATTAACTGCATACATGTCCAACATTCTATATGCCTATAAAATGTTCGCATGTAGAATGTTCCAACGTTCTATATACTACATACTATTAACACACTTCTATTAACTCCATACATGTCCAACGTTTTATATGCCATAAAAAGGCATATAGAATGTTGGGCATTTTATATACCTTTTCACTAGCTATTCCACATTGAAGTCCTCATTTAAAAGCCTTCATTAACCAACAGCCCCAAGATCACTAACAAAATCATTGTCTCTAATTTCATCACTTTGCAGATGTAATAAACATTTTAGGATGATTTTTATTGACCAAACGTTAGCGAGGACTTGTTTTAACTCGACCTTTCGGCACTTCGTCTGTTTGTTTATGTGTTTGTTTGGTACGCAGTCACTACCAAACGTGCTGTTCGATTTTCTTCACATTTTGCAGGAATGTTCCTTTAAGTCATTAAAATCCTCTTTTGATCGCAAGGTCTACTGTTCCCAGAATTACTAGTGAAAACTCTATGGAATAAGAAAACAATGGAATCAAACTCTTATATTTTTTTTAATATTAAAATAAATGTTCGCATTAAAAAGTTATGTGCGGATAAATATAAATAAAGTAAACCGAAAGGGGGGAAGTATGATAATAAGTTAAGAAGATAAGAAGTAAGATAAGTTTAATATATCAGTTCGTCAACACAAAATAAAATGTAAAATCTTCTTATAATCTAGTATGCTAAGCTTGTCAAATTTTATTAAGATCGGTTTACTAGATGTTGAACAAAATATTATTTTTACGTCAAATGGGAAATTATTAAAATACGAATACAACGTTAAAACTACACAATAACAATACATAAAATCTAAACATGTTTCGAGAGAAAATGAAAAGTAGAAATGAAAAGTCTGTGAGCCCAAAAAAATTAAAACAAACCCAGAATTGAAAGTGTTGCCAAAGAACGAAAACTATTTTAATCGGTTGTAGTTAACTAATGTGTGTCACAAAGCGAGAAATACCGGAACAGCAAAGGTTTCATTGACAATCGAATCAATATTGCTAAAAAATATGAAACAATGCAAGTTTTATTGGAGATTTGGGTTTACAAATTAAATGTGGGTTAGAAAAATTAAATATAATCAACAATTTACAAGAAATAAAGAAGTCCTCCATTGCCAGGCACTCTTGGGAACATAATCAGATATTTTATTTTCTAACCCAGATTTAAAAACTCAATAGTAATTTTCAAGATCATTATTGGAAAAGAGAAGTCATTTAGAATTGGATCAGGAAATAAGAATCGAAAGAAACGTGGGGGGTTATGGGGGGATATTATTAACAAGGGGGATTATTAATGGGAGGGCAATTATTTACGTTATGGGGATTTCTAGGTATGGAAGTGTGTCGTGGCATTAATGTTCACCGGATAGGATTCCCCCATTGTTGTATCGGAACCCAGCATTCGGTTTTGAGTCTTACAATCAATTCGTGTAAAGTATGTAAACGAAATTATGTGCACATACTTTATACGAAATTATCTATACATACTTTACACGAAATTATTTATGCATACTTTACACGAAATTATTTATATATACTTTACACGAAATTATCTATACATACTTTACACGAAATTATCTATACATACTGTACACGAAATTATCTATATATACATACTTTACACGAAATTATCTACATATACATACTTTACAAGAAATTGTTTATGCCTACTTTACACGAAATTATCTACATATACATACTTTACACGAAATTGTTTATGCCTACTTTACACGAAATTATCTACATATACATACTTTACACGAAATTATCTATATATACATACTTTACACGAAATTATCTATACATACTTTACACAAAATTATTTATGCATACTTTACACGAAATTATCTACATATACATACTTTATACGAAATTATGTATGCCTCCTTAACACGAAATTATCTATAATACTTTACACGAAATTATCTATACACGAAATTGTTTATGCATACTTTACACCAAAATATTTATATATACATAATACGAATAAGGGGGGGGGAATGACCCCCCATAACCCCTCTCATATGTATTTTCTGTGTACGCTACTGAGAGTTATTCACCCCCAGATACCAAACACTATTTAGCGTGCTAATGGGCGCTGTCCCTTCTTCTCCAAACACCCAACCAGCAGCTTTCAATTTAAATAAATAAGCAATCCTTTCAGGTAAAATCCCAAATATTTCACCAGACTCACCCAAGAGTTTTCTGCAGCGAAAATATTAACTCAGCCGCACTTGCTGCTTAAAAGACCAAGTGAAAATAAGATCCCGATCCCCCTCCCCCCAAGAAAAGAGCGAATGTTACGAAGAAATCAGTTTCCGTTCCGACTTCGAAAAAAAACAAATTACCTTGCTATTTTAGTTATCGGTATTTTTTTTTTAATCGTCGGTCTGTGTCCCCGACCAAACCCGTCATTCGTATCTTCCCTCATGCGTTTGATATACGCTCCCTTCGTCGCGTATATACGCACCTTGCCTAAGAAAGCGTTGAAAGCCGCAGTTTTGTATGCCGCGAGTCAGGGGAAATCTGTTGATACGTTTCTCATAATTGTTTCTCCGAATGCAGGGGAGCGCGTCCCCAAGAAAAGTACACACAAACTCCTCGGTGGAGAATTAAAAAAAAAAAGAATGTTTTGTGATTTCCAAGCACAGAACGGGTTTGCTAAGCGGAGCGATCTGTGGGGATGAGTCAAGAGAATTCTCATCCCACGGAAGACAAAAAAAATGGCGGTTTTCCATTTTGTCTTTTTTGTGTGTGTGTTCTCGATCTTGTAGGAATAGGTCTCTAATAAAGCATGAAATTGTCATGGGGAGGGGGGGGTTAGCAATTATTTATGTTATGGGGATTTCTACGTATGAAAGTATGCCGTAGTCCACCGAATAGTTGGATCGGAATCCAGAATTCGGTTTTGAGTCTTGCAATCAATGAACGGGAAATTCTCAAATTCATTGTAGCGCGGAGTTGACCCGTATAAAAAAAAGGTAGAGTTGACATGGGAGTGGAAGAGATGAAGCCAGTCCGGGAGTGCATGCTCTACCAAAACTTTCATTTGTTCCACTCTGACTGAAAGCGATACTTCGGTTAAACATTTCATTCTATTAACAAACAAAATTATTTTGGTAAATTAAAAAAAAATTAAGTCATATTATTTTTTTAAGTAATAGAACTAGAGATGTGCTGACTCCAGAGTTTTGGTATGATGTAGCTTGGTAGCGAGGCTTCGTGATTTTTTTTTACCGCAAAGTATATGCAGTGTCTTCTCTGTGCTTTGCATACTCTTTGATTAACCAAGCGTTAAATTTAATCCAATTGGCTGTTAAGGTAAACTATGTATAATTCTTGTGAAATGTATAGAGAATCATAAAATCTGCACATTTCTTACTAAAATAGGAAATTCCAAAGATGGTTATACCAGTTTTTACGGAGCATTTTTACTTTCATTTGTTAAACTCTGACTGAAAGCGATACTTCGGTTAAACATTTCATTCTATTAACAAACAAAATTATTTTGGTAAATTAAAAAAAAATTAAGTCATATTATTTTTTTAAGTAATAGAACTAGAGATGTGCTGACTCCAGAGTTTTGGTATAATGTAGCTTGGTAGCGAGGCTTCGTGATTTTTTTTTACCGCAAAGTATATGCAGTGTCTTCTCTGTGCTTTGCATACTCTTTGATTAACCAAGCGTTAAATTTAATCCAATTGGCTGTTAAGGTAAACTATGTATAATTCTTGTGAAATGTATAGAGAATCATAAAATCTGCACATTTCTTACTAAAATAGGAAATTCCAAAGATGGTTATACCAGTTTTTACGGAGCGAAAAACTACAAACTACAATTAAATGAAAATAAAAGTTTTTTTTTATTTTAGAACGAGCGGCTGACCATGAATTTTCCAAAAGGCAATTTTTATTTTATTCATAAATGCAAACGCAATTGTTAAATTCATTTAATCAATACTAAATTGCTTTACAATTATTTTGTAACGAGGTAAATTTCAAACTATCTCTACAAAATTAATTGACTTAAATTTTGTTTTTAAACAGCATTCCGTCTCCCATCCCCAATATTTTTAAATTCCGTTTCAAGTTGGGGAACTTTTTAATGGTTCACTTTCATGACAAGTTCACAAGTTTTTTATTGGTCGCAATGCCTTCACAGAACTACTAGTAATAGCGGACTTATTAATTAAGATTCTGGAGTACAATGGGTTTTTTCCCCCACAAAAATAAAAAGCATCTGTTCTTGTGGAGTATCAAGCGCATGGGTGGTTTCAGGGCAGGCCAGCCACAGGACATTTGTCCAGTGCGTGAACATTATTAAGAGACAACAAATTAAGTTCTGAACTTCGATTGTAATATTTTGTGATTCATTTCATTTCTCTTTCCAAAATCTCATCTTGCCCAGGTGAAAAATTTGCCTTGAGCAGTCTTAGTACAAGCAGCGACACATGTTGTCTCCTGAACATTCTGGAACGACATTAATTAAATGGGTGACATTAAAAAAATAAAATATTCCAATTGGATTCCAATGGAATATTTTCCCTTTTTAATCTCACCTATTCAATTATGCAAAAATACACTAGTTTTTTGTTTAAAAAAAATGCTCGGTTTACAGCTAATCGGCAATAAGTGTAATATTTTGTGAGTCATTTTATGTTTCTCTCCAAAATCTCAACTTTCTCAGGTGGAAAATTTGCCACGAGCTTTCCCAGTACAAGAGACACATGCTGTCCCCAGAACATTTTGGAACATTTGAGAGAAAATATTCCAATTGGATTCCAATGGAATATTAGGTTTCTCTCCAAAATCCCAACTTTCTCAGGTGGAAAATTTGCCACGAGCTGTCCCAGTACAAGCGACACATGCTGTCCCCAGAACGTTTTGGAAAGACATTAATTGAATGGGTGAGATTAAAAAAAGAAAAGATCCCAATTGGATTCCAATGGATTTAATCTCGCCCATTCAATTATGCAAAAGAACACTAAGTTTTTGTTTTAAAAAAATGCTCGGTTTACAACTAATCGACAACAATAAAAGCCTATTCCCCTCTCTCTTACTTAATAAGTCAAGGTCCACTCACACTTGCCGCACACAAATACCGAATGGAAAACACGTTGCACAAGGAAAAGGCTTCCATGACCTTGGCTCGCCAAAAAGCTCTTCCATTTTCTTCTTCTGCCGCGAAAAACCTTTGTTCCTCCCACAACAAAAGGCAACTTCGAAAACAATGAAGGACCAACAAAAGAACAAGCGTTTTGTCATGGGGAAATATTTAACGCTTCGGAAACTTACTCGAAAAAGAACAACAACAAAAGACTTTTAGTGGGCTCGCTTTTGTTGGCCGTGTTGTAATAACTGCCGGCGGAGAGCCTGCTCTTGCTGGTGGGCTTGGCGATGGTGGGAAGCGAGACATTCGGTCAGTTGAATTAAGAAAATGCCACGAACAAAAGGGGGGAGTCCAGCTGGGTTTTGTTTGTTTTGCGCATTTAGAATGAGCGAGTCGAGAGAGACATTCGACTGGGCAAAGTGTTATTTGGTTCTTTAGCCGATCAACAAACTGTTCTGTATTTGGAGACTATAGCCGAGCTTGTTTGATAAACAAGTGCAGGATATTTTTTGTGAGTTTGGTTCTGCGTATCTGCAATCAAGGCCGGGCACAGTGGTTTTAAAAGGCAGGACAAGGGGGAAAATGTAGGCTCCAGTCAACTCGCATTAAACTTTATTACAAAAACCTGATGGTTTATGTGTAAGATTCCTGTAGTTTATAAGTTTAGGCAATTACAAAGTACATTACACAAAAATGCTGTAGAGACCGGCAGTTAACAGAACTTGCATATTCTTTATAATTCAGGAATATTTTAATTAATATTGACTTTATTTTGCCATCTAAATTTATGCCCTATCCCTCATAAAATTATGAACCTGAACAGTCCCGTCACAAAAAACATATTTTGAGGTGTTGAAACAAGAAATATCCCATCTTAACGATTCGAAATTCTCAACTCAACAGTGCTGAAAATTCCCAATTCCAACTTAAACATTTTTCAGCTTGTTTTTATAAATATTTTAGATAATATTAAACAGTTCTCTCACAAGCATTGATTTGTTGCACCCATATTCCAATGCAGTGTCCGTTCTGAAGTCTACATTAAATGTAATCCTACAAGTTGGGCGATTTTTAATTTTCCCTAGATTTCATTTGTTAATAATATTAATTTTCTTCAGGCATAAATTTTCCCAACTCGGGGTTTTCAGAATTTGAAATTCCCAACGTTCAGGGTTTCCAGATTATTGGGGGTGGGGGGGGGAGATTGGGATGTCGAGCCCTCCCTTTCACCCCCCCCCCCCCAAATCCCCCCCGGTACGACAAGCCTTAACCTCAACCATTTTACCTTACTAACTATCTAATTTCCAACGATGTAAAGGATACCAAATGAAAGATAAGTTTTGACTCGTTCGAAGATAAGATTTGACTTTGAAAAAAGAGATTCAATTACATGGTTAATGCTGCTATTCAAACAATTAAAGTTGGAATATGAATATTCAAATAAAATGTCCCATATTTTGTGTTTAACCGGGCTAAAAGACATCTAACAAAAGGTGATTTTGAGTTTCCTGCAGAATAATATTTGTAAAGATAGACTATACTTCAAACGATATTCAATTAAATAGTTAATGCAGCTATTCGAACAATTAAAGTTGACATATGAATACTCAAATATTATGTCCTATATTTTGTATTTAACTGCACTAAAAGGCTTATCTGACAAAATGGGGATTTTGGGTTTTCTGCAAAGATAAATTATATCGCGTCGTAGTTTCATATTTTTAAATTAAACGCAATATATATGCATACATTGCACCATTGACACAATGATGCTTTGAATTTAAAAAGTAAAACCTGTAAAATTGAAGAAAGCTTGTCTAGTGAACTACAATTCACAAAGCTAAAACTATAATAATTTTCATAACTTTATGTTGTATCCAATTTAATTAAAATGTAATTATATGTATATTATTATGCCATACGAGAAGAACAAAGTTTCAAATTGTAACTATTTAATGGTTACAAGCTTTTCCCCTTTAGTTATTTGTTTTTATATTCCATGTAAGAGAAAAAATCAAAATAGAAGATTATTCTTAAACATAAAACAAAATTTCAAAAAAAAAATAAACTAGCATAGGTAACGATACCCACTTATTTGTGAACTTCTGATTACAGCTTAACTAAAAAGTCGGCGAAGCTCAACAATAATTAAAAAGAAAAGTTATTTTCAAAACCCGTTTAAACATAATAGTTCACAGTAAAAAATAAAAATCCATGTTAACACAAAAAATTAATTACGGAACGTCTAAAACGGCTCCTAATAAGTTTCTGCACGTCACAAACAAAAAAGAACACTAACAAAGAACACCATGACGACTCTTCATAACCATTACCATAATTCACGTCGATAAAATTGGAACAAAATAATGCGTTCCACAGTTTAGGCCGACATTAAACCATAAAGGCAATAACCTGATTGAATAAATGGCGTCGGCCATAGTTAAAAAAATAAAGAACATTCTGCATATTAAGCCTTTTATTCGGTTCAAAGTGGCGGGAAAACGTGTTTTCGGGACCAAACGATTCATCTCTGGTGGAACGTCTTCATATGGGACGAGCGAGAGATCAAAGCATGGACCCTCAATTTCACGTTGCGACTACAGATGAGGAATTATGCAAGACGATTTCGTGTCCGATTTTCTTTTCAAGTAGGGTCAAGCGGTATTGTTTTCGTGACGAAATGCTGATTGGTGGCGTTGAAGATTGAATGGGGAAACACCGCTGTCAAGAAGCGATTACTTCCAGAAAAATCCTTTTATTGGAGTTCTGGTGATGGTTTAACTGTGATTGTAACGGCAGTACCGATTGATTTTTTTAGAAAATAACATTCGTATACTTGGGGGTGTATATTCGTATTCTCTGTAAAAAGGTACATTAACAGTTATCATTAATATTTTTTTAGTTATCAATGAATTTATTTCGCTATCGCTATTTCCCTATCGCTAATCTTCTCCCGGAAAACAGCTGCGCTTTTTTTTCTTAGCTCGGTTAAAATTTTATATACACATAAATTTTTAACAGTGCCAAGAAAAGAAAACGCAGCTGTTTTCCGGGAGAAGACTATCGATAGGGTGTGCAGGTTGATCCCCCTAGTGCGATTGGCTTATTGTTTTTTTTTTATATCATAACTTTTTTAGCCATAATTTCAAAGGTTATTTTAAGGAGGGGGGGGGGACATTATTTCTTACAAGAATTTAAATAATATACATTATCTCAAATATATTTAAATAATATACATTATCTCTTATAGAAATTATCATTGTCTCTTATAAATTTAAAAAAGAGGCATTATCTTATATAAATTTAAATAATGTACATTATTTCTTACATAAATTTAAATAATATACATTATTTCTTACAAGAATTTAAATAATATACACTATCTCAAATATATTTAAATAATATACATTACATCTTATAGAAATTTAAATAATATACATTATCACTTATAGAAATTTTAATAATATACATTAACTCTTATAGCAATTTAAATAATATACATTATATCTTATAGAAATTTAAATAATATACATTATCTCTTATAGAAATTTAAATAATATACATTAAAAATGTGATTCAAAAAATAAAAATTCATGTGGTGCCGTGTCCCCGTAAGAAAGGGTGGGTATACTGCCTTATATGCCACTTCACATCATGGCAAGACGAGTTGAAAACTTTAAACGCTCTAATCTCATAACTGTTTTTTTCCTTCTAACTTATATTACTTATCAGCCCACCCACCCAATCTTAAGTCCAGTCCCTTGTCACACCTGCAGCATCTTTTGTGCCTTCTTGTCCGAAAATTGGACTATTTTCAGTTGCAGAAGACAGATCCATTTGCCAATTCCCATTTTTCACTCGATTTCCATTTTCCTCTCGAGTCCATCTTCCCCTTTTACTACCAGATTCCCTTACATCTATCCATCTTCCCCCCAAATCGCACACCAATCAATCCCCCCAAAAAACTACAATACCACCAGAATACAACCACAAAATCAGAAAAGGGGAAAAAAATCACAGTAATCCCCAGAACTTCTTCCCTGGTTTTCCATAAATCGAATCGACTCAACAAAAGATCGAAATGACAAACGTCCCTTAATCAATCGACGGCATCCCTCCCCCCGTCCCAGTTGCATAAATGCATGCAAATACTCATTATCACTTTGTGCGAGGAACTCCCGAGATTTTCGTCTTGTGTGCAGCAGAATGGGAACGGGTCCGACACAACGGGTCCTTTGTAATTTTGTGTCGGCGTGGGGACCCGTAACGCCCAATTACGCGTCTTTTGGAGTGCGGCGCGGTGACGGGGACGATCTTGGGGCCATTCATCGGGGCTTGCCAATGATGAATGAAGAATCGTGGCGAAGGGAATTGGATACGATGCATTTTGGAGTTGACAAGTATTTTTTGAAGTCGAGTGGGAATTCTCGTTGTAGTGCCGAAGTTTGAAGTCGGTATCGAATATTTTAGACATAATATACTATTTTTATTAAGTGTGGGTTTTAATTTTTTTTTTAACGGAACCATTTTTTATATTCCCACACTTTTAAAAATAGATATTCAAAAATAAGTTAAATGTACTCATTTTTGATTACATTCTATGCTCATCATGGCTCCGAATACAAGTTTCAATTTTGAAAAAGGCATGTAAATAAAAACGAGTAAAATGGGTAAAAATGAATAAAAAGAACAGATGTTAGGCCTACATGGGCTGCCTTCATAAATAATTTTCAATAAATATCGACAATTACAACAAAAACTTTCCAGGAATCGAGCCCAGATCTTCAGGTTCCACAGTCCAGTGTTTTATTCGTTGTACTACCGACGTGAAGAAGTTATAAACAAAAAAAATGTTTAAAAAGGTGTGCCAAAAGGATGGGAAGTAAGGTAATTGAGTCGTAATAACTCAGTTTCCATTTAAGCAATCGATATCAAATAATGTGGAAAACCATCTTCTGAACACCAATTTTAAGTGTGTAAGGTCGTTTTGTTAAGGTGGATTGAATAGAAGCTGATATTAGCAATATTAAATCACACTGCTCATTTTTGTGAGAGTACGTTATTTAAATTTGAGTACGTCATCTCTCATTTACGATGGAATTGTATTCAAAGAAAACCGAATATATCCAGGTACTCATTTTTAAGTAAATTTTTTTTTTTTTACAGTGTATAAAAAAAATCTGTATAAAGTCTCATTAAAAGTCACGTGATTAAATTGTAATACCTTTAAATGAAAAACTAAAATCGTAACATACATGTGTAACATTAATAATCAGTTGAAGGTTTTATGTTAAAGCCATATTAACAAAGCAATCTGAACTTAAAAAATTGTTGTTCAGAAGATGGTTTTCCATATTATTTGATGTCGATTGCTTAAATGGAAACTGAATTATTACAATTCGGTCATCTTACTTCCCATTCTTTTAACACACCTTTTAAACAAGTCTTCTATTTATAACTTCTTCACTTCGCCCTGGTAGTACAACGGATAAGGGAATGGACTGTGGTGTCTGAGATCTGGGTTCGATTTCCGGTAAGTCTTGGTTGCAATTGTCAATATTTATTGAAAGTGATTTATGAAGGCAGCTTATGTCGGCTAGAGTCTGCTGTTTTTAGTCATTGTACTCATTTTTGAGTGCATGTCTTTTTCAAAATTGAAACTTATGTATTCGGAGCCATGATAAACATCAAATGTACTCACAAAAATAAGTACATTTTACAGGGTGGCAACAAAATTCTGGAAAAGTTCCCTGATATTTCCCTGATGGCGTCACAAAATTTTTCCTGATTTTACAATTACATTAAGAAATGTTGCAATACATGCTTTGTATAGAAACAAGTGTTCATGCTACAATAATACAATACATATATTGCATTAAAAATAAAAAATTAGAAGCATCGGTTAAAATAATTTATGGATATAACACAAATTATATAATTGCAACAGGCATATAGAAATTAAACATGTTCTCTGGAAGCAGATAAAGCAAAAAAAAAAGCCAAGTTTTTCCAATTATTTCTTTAGGAGATAATTTTAAATGTTTTCATATTTCCTATTTCAATCTTCAATAAATCGCATATTCATTAGCCCCTCAAATATTGCTTACAATCTAAAGTCCAACACACTCTGCTTTTGTTCTCCCTCCAGCAGTGGTTCACATTTTCTGAAAATATGAAACATAACCACGTTTTTTTTTTTTAAATCCTTTTCCAGAACTGAAAGGAAATATTGACAACTACCCAGAATAAAGGGCATAATAAACGATAATTGCCGTTTTAATTATCTAAATAAAAAAAAATCCCGATTTTTTGTGAAATTTTGAAAAATTCCCTGATTTTTCCCTGATATTTCCAGAATTAAAAAATTCCATGATAATTGCCTGATTTCCCGGTTTTCGAGGTTATATTGCCACCCTGTTTTACTTACTTTTGAGTACGTATTTTTAACAGTGTACTTTTTCGACGTTTACTTAGTTTATTTATAAAAGCTATGGCATCTTAAACATAACAGGAAAATACTGCAATCTGCAATTACAATTTCATTTTATATTTGACTGACTTTATAATCTGACTTATTCTAAACTTTATAAATTAAGTATTTTACAAAGATACAAGTCTTTAATGACAGCTGAATTCGCAGACAAACCCCATATTTTTAAAAGCACATAAAGATAATAGTTTTCAAAGTCTAAATTCTCCCATTCATAAATATAAGATTTAAACGCGCTTCAAGGAAAAATTTCGCGGTAAGAAAGGAGGGAATAAAACATTAATTACAATCTACGAAATATTTTTAAAAAAAAGAATCGAAATAGAAAAGCTTGCGACAGATTACAATTACTAACTAAACAATGGAAGTAGTTTTAATAAAAATGGAAGTGTTTAATACATATTTCTTAAATAACAGTGATAATACGATATTTAAAGGTCGAATTTCGAAATTTATGTAATGAAACTTCCGAAAGTACCATTTAACTTATGCTTTCGATAAACATTTCAAGAACAGCGCAATCATTTTCAGAGTAAAATATTTCAGCTATTGTTCTCCAATCGATTTTTTTTTTCTCTCTTTCAGCCCCATTGTTGGGGTCGCGCAATAGCAATTAAATGCTTCCGCAGTTATACCTTCCCGACAATTGGCGAGTTTTGTTTTAAAAAAACCTTTAAACCGGCCGAAAATGATAGCTTATATTAAAATTTCCTAAACTATTTTTTATTATTATTAAAATCAAAAACCAGTATTTACCAAAGATAGCATGAAGTATATATAATATTTAATGAAACTTTTATTTTTTTTTAAATATTGAACAAAAAATAAAGAAAAATCATCAAGTCCAATCAGTTGAAGCAAAATATATTTGAATCCTACAGTTTAAAAAAATGTACTTAAAAATGAGTACATGAACGTACTCGTTTTTATTTGAGTACAATTGCATCGTAAATGAGCGATGACGTACTCACATTTAAATAATCGTACTTTCTAAAAAATGAGCAGTGTGATTTAATATTGCTAATATCAGATACTATTCAAGTCATCTTAACAAAGCAACATGACAAACTTAAAATAGTTCTTCATAAGACGTTTTCCACATCAATTGATGTCGATTGCCTTAATGGAAACTGAGTTATTACAATTAAATTATCTTAATTCCCATTCTTCTGGCACACCTTTTTAACATTTCTTCTGTTTATAACTTCTTCCCGTCGCTCTAGTAGTTTAACGCAGTGCAACAGTGCCTGCAGTTTGGGTTCGATTCCCGGTAAGTGTTGGTTGTAATTGTCGATATTTATTATTGTTTGAGCACCTGAAACAGCGGTTCTCAATCATTAGATGACCGCAAACAACCGAGTCAAAAATTCGACAAGCGCTGACTGCTTAAAAATTATATTATATAATTAAATTACAATTAAATTAATTATCATATAATTAAAAATCAAGTATATAGGTAAATCAATTATATAAATAAATTATTTTAGCATGAAATCAATTATTATATTATTAAATCAATTATATCACTAAATCATTTATTAAAAAATAAATCAATTATAATATAATTAAATTATTATAAAAATAAGTCATTTATTAAAAAAATAAATCATTTATTAAAAAAAAAAATCAATTATTATATAATTAAATTATAAAAATAAATCAACTATTATAAAAATAAATAAATTATTATATAATTAAATTATAAAAATAAATCAACTATTATAAAAATAAATAAATTATTATACAATTAAATCAATTATTATACAATTAAATTTATTATTGTATAATTAAAGAAATTAATAATATAATTAAATTAATTACATAAATAAATCAATTATTATACAATTAAATTTATTATTGTATTGAATTAAAAATTAAATGTTATATAATTAAATTCTATAATTAAATTAATTATTATATAATTTAAAAAATAATTATATTACAAGGGCGACGTGAAGGAGTTATAGACAGAAGACATGTTAAAAAAGTGTACCAAAGTAAAGGTCAGTAAAATAATTCAATTTTAAATAATTCAGTTTCCATTTAAGCAATCGGCATCAAATGATGTGGAAAACCATCTTCCGAACAACTATTTTTTTAAGTTTGTTAGGTCTCTTCGTTAAGATGGCTTGAACAGAAGCCGGGATTAGCAATATTAAATCACACTGCTCATTTTTTGAGAAAGTACGATTACTTAAATTGAGTACGGCATCACTCGTTTACTATGTAATTGTACTCAAACAAAAACGAGTATGTTCAGGTACTCATTTTTAAGTATTTTTTTCCAGTGCAGTTTCATAAAAAATGACATTTTCTTCACAAAATTTAGTCACACTTGACGGCGCAATATCTAACTTAAATCATTTGGAAATTCAAAAGTTCCTACTTCGAAATACATTTTAGAAGGGAGGGAAAAAAAACGAATGGCTTGACTTTTCAAGTTCAGACATCAACGTCCAAAATTGATTTTCAAAAAAATCGGCAGAAAATTACGAGTCTTCGCCAAAAAAAAAATTCCTGTCGCTCTGCACTCGCAAAAAAAAACTCTTGTTTAATATAAACTTGATCGGTTGTTGAAGCGTTCAAAATACGCAATTCCCTGTCGTATGTCAACACAATTAATACCAAGTTGAATGGAAGTACTCGTGTGTTTAATTGTCGGGGTTCGAGCCGAACCCGAGTCTGCCGAGGTGATTTTTCGCGACCGAACTGCCCCGAATCATCCCGAGCCATCTACTTTAACAAATATTGAAGGCTTCTTCCTGATATTTGTAGTTTTTTTCGGAAAATTCCCGATCACTTCTGTTGCGTGCCTTACTAACATCTGGTGGTCAAAGTTGTGCGCACCGATTTCTGGTGACTTGTCGTCGTTTCTGGTGAATTTTTTTTTGTTTTCGATTGGAGAGTCCGAGAGTTTTTGAGAACCAATGGAATGTCGGGAATTCTCGAGATTTCGCGGCGGAAACGACCTCAAAAGTATGTCGTCGAAACTGTTTATAACTCTTGAGTTCGAATGGATTCTTTTTGTCCCCCCCTAAAAAAAAATCCACCACGTGATTTTCAATTACTTTACATATAGATGTGAACTGATTTAACCTGCTAAGAATCTATATTCCAAATTCAGTTCAATTTTCGAACTCTCCATTACACAAAAACGAAAAAGAAGAAACGTTGGTTAAGTATGTCCGGTTTACATTCAAACTTTAAATAAATTCCTCGAAAAGTACAAAAAAATACCAATTTTGCTCAAGTTTACCATTTTTTGTGCTTCAAATAAGCCAGTATTTTTCCTATTTTGGCGAAGATTTCCGCTATTATTTAAAGACGATTACTCCCGAATTGCACAAACACATTTTAACATCCTCGTAGTTCTTCCAAACATGGCTGCCTTGCGGAAGGTTGGGTTATTTGTGTTTGTGTTGTAAAAAGTATTAGTGTCCCTGCATCATTAACAGAATCCAGTAAAACAAACAAGCATTTCTGGAATCAAAACAGATTTCTTTTTCAGCAATGCTAATATGCGTGGCCAATGAAATAGATCCGTAAGTGATATCTTCACGTGTTGAAATGATCCAAAAATCGTCAAAGTTTTAAGGATAATTTTAAACATTTACTTATATTAGCAGAAAAAAAAGTATTATCGTTTGCATACTTTATAGAATATACATACTTTACACAAAATTATTTAAATATATTTTATACGAAAGTATTTATACATACTTTGCACGATATTGTTTATACATAATTTACACGAAATTATTTATACATATTTTACACGAAATTATTTATGCATACTTCACACGAAATTATTTATACATAATTTACACGAAATTTTGTGTGCATACTTTACACGAATATTTATATAAAATTTACACAAAATTTTGTGTGCATACTTCCCACGAAATTATTTATAATACTTTACACGAAATTATTTATAATACTTTACACGAAATTATTTATAATACTTTACACAAACTTATCTATACATACTTTACACGAAAGTATTTATACTTTACACGAAAGTATTTATACTTTACACGAAAGTATTTATACTTTACACGAAAGTATTTATACTTTACACGAAAGTATTTATACTTTACACGAAAGTATTTATACTTTACACGAAAGTATTTATACTTTACACGAAAGTATTTATACTTTACACGAAAGTATTTATACTTTACACGAAAGTATTTATACTTTACACGAAAGTATTTATACTTTACACGAAAGTATTTATACTTTACACGAAAGTATTTATACTTTACACGAAAGTATTTATACTTTACACGAAAGTATTTATACTTTACACGAAAGTATTTATACTTTACACGAAAGTATTTATACTTTACACGAAAGTATTTATACTTTACACGAAAGTATTTATACTTTACACGAAAGTATTTATACTTTACACGAAAGTATTTATACTTTACACGAAAGTATTTATACTTTACACGAAAGTATTTATACTTTACACGAAAGTATTTATACTTTACACGAAAGTATTTATACTTTACACGAAAGTATTTATACTTTACACGAAAGTATTTATACTTTACACGAAAGTATTTATACTTTACACGAAAGTATTTATACTTTACACGAAAGTATTTAAACTTTACACGAAAGTATTTAAACTTTACACGAAAGTATTTATACTTTACACAAAAGTATTTATACTTTACACGAAAGTATTTAAACTTTACACGAAAGTATTTATACTTTACACGAAATTATTTATACTTTGCACGAAAGTATTTATACTTTACACGAAAGTATTTATACTTTACACGAAAGTATTTATACTTTACACGAAAGTATTTAAACTTTACACGAAAGTATTTAAACTTTACACGAAAGTATTTATACTTTACACGAAAGTATTTATACTTTACACGAAAGTATTTATACTTTACACGAAAGTATTTATACTTTACACGAAAGTATTTATACTTTACACGAAAGTATTTATACATACTTTACACGAAAGTATTTACACATACTTTACACGAAATTATTTATACATACTTGCACGAAAATCTTATTTACAGAGTAGAAATAACATCCAGGATAAACCTTTGATATTTCTTGGTTTTCGCAAGAATATTAAAAATAGTAAAACCTTCTACAAATAATCACTTTCCACAACACAATTTCTAACAAATGATTTAAACTGTCAACTAGTCTGCTATTCTCTCAATATAAGCACTATCAAAACTATTACCTTCAATTTAAGAACGAATTATCCACGAACCTTCAATTAGAACTAAAGTGGTGCAGCGGTTAACTAGGCCCGCGTATGCCCAAACATTTGAATCTGGTTGTAGTGGGTGGGTAGTTCTTTTAAGTTGATTCCTCTTGGAGTTATGGGGTTTTAAAATTATAACATTTTTATGTCGCGCAAGTTTTTGCCAATGACCATTGTACCCGGACAGATTTTAAACACATATTTACGCCAAAAGTCAATGAGACATTGATTTTTTCGTTTTTTAGTGTAAACCGTTACCGTTCTTTTCCTGTATCCTTTACTTCTAAGTAGAACAAAAATAACGTTTGTTAAAAAAAATTACGAAAATAACAGGTTATCCAATAAAAATGTAAATAACGATAACAAATAAAATATTTAAAATAATTTACACGCGTCCTCAATTCTCCAAAACTCAACACGTTCTATCCATGAACTTTAAAAACCAAATAAACCCATTAATTAAAAAAAAACAATTCGTTATTTGCATATTGCTCCCATAATAAACCGGAAAATTCGCTTAGTAAGAGTATTAAATAACATTTGGCAGTCAATAAAAACTCGGCATAATCTCCATTCACCACACTGAATTGAAGTGTAAGAACTAGATCCAATCTAGTTGTAGAGCGGGGAAAAAATCGTTTTATTTGGTAATAAATTACTAGGCATTGGCCACTGTTAAATGCGTGATTGGGGGTGATGTCATGCCATCACGTTTTAAAATGTTATTTTTTGGAATTTCGAACATGGGATTGCGCTTTGTTTGAGCTGCAATCGCACACGACCCACGTTCGAAAGAATCAGAAAAATAGTCATAAAATTTTTAACTCGGTTTTGTTACATTTTGAGTGAAAACTACCAAATGAGAAGTTTAAATAAAAATTGTAATTAATGGGAAATATTTTGGGTAGAGCGTGATTGTGGGTGTATCATGGCATCACGTTTTAAAATGTTCTTTTTTGGAATTTCGAACATGGGATTGCGCTTTGTTTGAGCTGCAATCGTACGCCACCCATGTTTGAAAGAATCAAAAATATTGGCATAAAATTTTTAACTTGTTTCTTTTGGTCAATTTTGAATGAAAACTACCAAGTGAAAAGTTTAAATAAAAATTGTAATTAATGGGAAATATTTTGGGTAGAGCGTGATTGTGGGTGTATCAGGGCATCACGTTTTAAAATGTTCTTTTTTGGAATTTCGAACATGGGATTGCGCTTTGTTTGAGCTGCAATCGCACACGACCCACGTTCGAAAGAATCAGAAAAATAGTCATAAAATTTTTAACTCGGTTTTGTTACATTTTGAGTGAAAACTACCAAATGAGAAGTTTAAATAAAAATTGTAATTAATGGGAAATATTTTGGGTAGAGCGTGATTGCGGGTGTATCATGGCATCACGTTTTAAAATGTTCTTTTTTGGAATTTCGAACATGGGATTTCGCTTTGTTTGAGCTGCAATCGTACGCCACCCATGTTTGAAAGAATCAAAAATATTGGCATAAAATTTTTAACTCGGGTTTGTTACATTTTGTGTGAAAGCTGTCAAATGAAAAGCTTAAATAAAAATTGTAATTACTGGAAAATATTTTGGGTAGAGCGTGATTGTGGGTGTATCATGGCATCACGTTTTAAAATGTTCTTTTTTGGAATTTCGAACATGGGATTGCGCTTTGTTTGAGCTGCAATCGCACTTCACCCATGTTTGAAAGAATCAGAAATATCGGCATATTTTTATTTTTTTTGGTCAATATTGAGTGAAAGCTACCAAATGAGATGTTTAAATAAAAATTTTAATTAATGGGAAATATTTTGGGTAGAGCGTGATTGTGGGTGTATCATGGCATCACGTTTTAAAATGTTCTTTTTTGGAATTTCGAACATGGGATTGCGCTTTGTTTGAGCTGCAATCGCACACGACCCATGTTTGAAAGAATCAGAAATATCGGCATATTTTTTTTTGTCAATTTTGAGTGAAAGCTACCAAATGAGATGTTTAAATAAAAATTGTAATTAATGAAAAATATTTTGGGTAGACCGTGATTGGGGTGATGTCATGCCATCACGTTTTAAAAAGTTAAATTCTTGGAATTTCGTACATGGGATTGCGCTTTGTTTGAGCGGCAATCGCACACCACCCACGCTCGAAAGAATCAGAAAAATCGTCAAAAAAAATTTGTATTCGATTTTTGTTACATTTTGTGTGAAATCTGTCAAATGAATAGCTTAAATAAAAATTGTAATTAATGAAAAATATTTTCTACCTTAAGGGAGAAATATTAATTTTTTAATTTTAAAATATTTTAAATTTCTTCTGTTGATCGATGGGATAAGTGGAAACAAAGAATATTTTACGTAGAACAATTAAATCTCTATTTAACCAATACCTCTTATATAATTTAGACTCTTTGTGGATTTTGTGACGTCATCAGAAAAGTCAAATCTTAGTTGGTTTTCCTCGGAAATCTTTAATAGATTTTGTAGCCACCGTGTTTTAGATGTTTTATAATAAAATATAGAATTTTGGTACAACATTATTTATAATCTGTTGACAAACATTAATAAGTGAACTTCAAATAATTTAAAAATAATACTATTTATAAAAAAAAACATTCAACATTCCCGTCATTTCATATTTTATTGGAACATATGTTTCATAATATAAATTTTTCAGTGAACATTTCATTAATTGTTTGTTAAAAGTCAAGCTTAATTTCTTCTTTAAAAATCAACAAATAAATTACAAAACGTTTTTCAACACGTTTTCTTATTAAAAAAAGATTCTCAAAACACGTTTAACAATCATAATTTCTAAAAAGAAAACTATCCACAATTAAACAACCATATGTCAATTTAAATGAACACGATTATTCTTAATGCATTTATTTGCATACTTTTATTTGACAAGATATTTTTTTTTGTATAGCTTAAACTTTAAAATTTTGGCTTGAGATTATTTAAAAATACCGTTAACCAAGATTGCCGTGAACATTTTGAGTCAAATAATAATGTATATAATGTATAATATAAATTATTTTACTTTAACAATTAACTTTACAATTTTAAAGTATGTACTTTAAAACATTTCTGCCCTCATATCTTACTTAATCCGAGCAAAAATGTGATTTTAAAGTTTCAACTATGGAATTTGTGTCTTTAAAATATATACGTTTAAAAATGTCGGACATCGTTTATAAAATCATTATTTGGGTTAAATTAAAAAAAAAAGAGTCAAACTATAATTAAAAATAGAAGCGTTTGCTTATTATAATAAATGTATAAATAGTCATGTTAACAAATTAAAAAGTAATTTTAACAGATATACGAACGAATTAATTTGCCTGTGATTATGGTGTTAAAATAAACAAAAAACACGCAAAACACCGGGATATTTCTTGTAAAAACAAATTCCGTATTTAGATAAGTTATTTGTTCTTTGTATTTGGAATTTGAAGTTTAATTTAATTTTTGCTGTAAATAAATGTTATTACATTATAGTTTATTATTTGTAATAAGATAGCTTGCAAGTTACGCCTCAAAACCTTTATTTAAAAAATACTATATAATTGAACAGTTTTATAAATTTAAATATGGGGTTTCATTGAGTAAAAAAAAAATGGTAAAAATTTCGCAAAGTATAATTTACACAATTGTTGGTCGGAAAAAGTGGCAAAATTTATTAAATGAATTTTTTTTGTTTGTTTTTTGGAAATTTATTTCTAAAATAAGAAGTAAATAACTTTAAAAATATGTCTCAAATACAATGTACATCCTTTGAAAAAAAAAACGAACCACCCCTGGTTTCTCGGCCACTATTTATTGTAGGGCTAAACTTAATATACCACTTCGTAAAGTCTACTACACATTGATATACAAAACATTTGCATAGGGGACTATCATGATACTCGAATCCGCACCAACTTTAAAATTTTCATTAGCAACACCTACTTTTGATAGTGCAGAAATGTTCCCCGCTCACAAAACAATCTAAATATAAATTTTTGTTAATTTCCTACATTTATACGCAGAGATATTAGACAATATGTATCGATCTTATTTGAGGGGCTACCTCCACATTGAACAAAGTATTAGTTGGGCTACGAAATGAAGGACGCTGGTAGAACATGTTTTGGCGGCAACCGATTATCTTTTAAGAAAGAAACTGTAGAAATTTGGTCAAATTAACACTATAGAAAAGTCGTTATAAAAGTATCATCACTTAATGTAATATACAACTGGATCGTTTAATGGAAAGTTCAGGATCACTGATCAAATTATTTTATTACATTCGATATGACCTTTAATTTCTCATAAACATTATACAGGGTGGTCACAAATTGTTGTTCAATGGTAATTTTTTAGTTGTTTAAAAACTTATAAAAAAAACGCTCTTTTTTTTTACATGCTTTAACTACTTTGTTTGTTGCGACTGCAGCTAAGCGTTTAAAATATAAGCGAAGTAGTTGGTCTATAATAATGTTGATTGTGTGCATATCTGGGCACTCTGCATAAATCTTAGGTGTGTTTGTTTATTATTTTTTTAAGGAAGAAATTTCAGAATTTTTGTCACATTAGCGCTGTGAGAAAAGTTGTTATAAAAGTATCATCACTTAGTGAAATATCTGGATCGTTTAATGGAAATTTTCAGGATCACTGATCATTCGATGTGACCTTTAATTTCTCATACAGATTTTACAGGGTGGTCACAAATTGTTTGTTGGTGGTTATTATTATTTGGTTTTTTAACTACACAAAATAAACCATTATTTTTTATATATATTTTAACTACTTTGTTTATTGCTTTTGAAGCTAAGCGGCTTGTTTAAAATATAAGAAAACTAGTTGGGCAATAATAATGTTTTATTATACCAATAAAATTCTGATTGCATTCAATATTGCAACCTTTTATTTTTAGACAAAATGTTTAAATTTCTTCTTTTTTTAAACGTTTGTTTGTAGAAACTCTGTAATCTATATAATGATTGTGAATATTATCTAGGCATTCTGTATAAAGCTTAGGCGTCTTTGTTTATTACCTTTTAAAGAAGAAAGTGTAGAAATTTTGTCAAATTAACGCTATGGAAAAGTCGTTATAAAAGTACAATCACTTAATGAAATATACAACTGGATCGTATATTAGAAATTTCAGGATCATTGATCAAATTATTTTATTACATTCGATGTGACCTTTAATTTCTCATATAGATTATACAGGTTGATCACAAATTGTTCGTTGATGGTTATTATTTGAGTGTTTAACTATAGAAAATAAACCATTTTTATTACAACTGGATCGTATAATGGAAATTTCAGGATCACTGATCAAATTATTTTATTACATTCGATGTGACCTTTAATTTCTCATATTAGATTATACAGGGTGATCACAAATTGTTTGTTAATGGTTATTATTTGGCTGTTTAACTATACAAAATAAACCATTTTTATATAGGTTTTAACTACTTTGCTTGTTGCTACTGAAGATGAGCGGCTTGTTTAAAATATAAGAGTAGTAGTTGGGCAATAATAATGTTTTATTAAACCAATAAAATTCTAATGATTTCAATATAATAAAAAGAAATGTAACAAAAGAATGGGAAGATAATTGAGTCGTAGTAACTCAGTTTGCATTTAAGCAATCGACATCAAATAATGTAAAAAAACATCTTCTGAACAACTATTTTAAGTTTGTCAGATCGCTTTGTTAAGATGGCTTGAACAGATGATGACATTAACAGTATTAAATCACATTGCTCATTCTTGCGAAAGTACGATTAATTAAATTTGAGTACGTCATCGCTCATTGACGATGCAATTGTACTCAAAAATAAACGAGTACGTCCATTTACTCATTTTTAAGCACATTTTTTTTTTACAGTTTACGCTTATGACCAGTTTCTGAATTTGTGACACTGACGAAAATGCGCGTGAGAAAAGCGCCCAACTTTGCGCGGATGACTTAAGTGCCCTAATTTCGTCGAATGTGACTTTTATTGTTATCCTTTTGAAAAACGGGGGAATTAGCCAGTTGCGTGATTTGTGACAAATCCCGAAATAAATACCTCAAGACTTACTGTCAACTGTTGCGGGAGTTTACATGTTACTACAAAAATAGAAATGGCTTTTCTTATTGCAAATGAAACTTTGAGAAATGTTTATTAAAAATTGTAGTGTGGTGGGTATTTCTGCACCACCTGACGCTTAAGAACGTGATATCATATTTAGGGATTCCGGTTTTTTTCATTTATAAAAAAAACTATTTAACTTATGTTGTTATTTATTCAGGGTGGCAACAACATTCTGAAAAAAAGTTCCGTGATATTTCCATGATACTTCCCTGATTTCCATGATAGTGTCACAAAAATTTCCCTGATTTTACAATTACATTAAGAAACGATGCAATACAAGCTTTGTGTAGAAACAATTACCCACGCTACAATGATACAATAAATATATTGCATTATAAATGAAAAAATATAAGTAATACCTATTGAAAGTTAAAAGAATAATTTATGGATACAACGCAAATTATGCAATTTCAACAGGCGTAGTAGTAATTAAACATGTTCTCTGGAAGCAGATAATGCAAAAAAAAGCAAGTTTTTTCAAATTATTTAATTTGTAGATAATTTGAAATGTTTTATATGCTTCACATTTCCTATTCCAATCTTCAATAAATCACATATTCATTAGTCCCTCGCATGTTGCTTACAATTCAAGGTCCAATGCACTTTGCTTTTCCTCCCTCTAGTAGTGGTTTAGGTTTTTACAAAAATAAAACTGAAAATATGCATAACCATGCTTTTTTAAATTCTTTTTCAGAACTAAAAAGAAATATTGACAACTAAATTACCCAGAACAGAAAGCATAATTGACGATAATTGCCGTTTTAATGATACAAATTCGAAAAATTCCCTGATTTTTTTTGTAAAATTTTGAAAAATTCCCTGACTTTTCCCCGATATTTCCAGAATTAAAAAGTTCCATGATGATAATTCCCTGATTTCTCGTTTTTCCAGGTTATGTTACCACCCTGTTACTTTTAAGTTAAAGGTTTCAAGTTAAACTTACAAGCTATCCTCAGTGGTGATGCTATACGAAAAAACTATTTCTTGCCTTAAAGGCTCAAAATTTTGCTGTACTCGCTCAAAAGGGTATAACGCTGTTGCGCACGCTTAGTAATCACTCCAGTGATTATTTGAGCTCAGTGGTATTGCCTTAGTATTTTATCGAATACTTACTGGCTCAAAATTCTGCCTTACTCGCTCAAAAGGGTATAATGTTGTTGCGCACGCTTAGTAATCATTCCAGTGATTATTTGAGTTCAGTGGTATTGCCTCCGTATTTTATCGAATACTTAGATTATATAAAAACTAACATATATTTATAAAACCATTACTTGTGATTTAAATTGTCACACCACTATTTTTTTTTTACAATTTATTTAATTATTATTGCTATTTAATAGTTTGCATTGTGTTTAATTGTTATTACAAATATATCTAAAGTTTAATTATTATAACTCTAATTGATGATGTGCCATTCTCAAGTTACATGAGACAACGAATGAAATGTAGTTCTAAAACGATCGCAAAGTCTCATTCAAACTGTAACCGCACTGCTAATATTCAGCAATTGCCCATTGTTTACTTATAATAAAAAAAAAGATTCCACAATCGTTTTGTTATTTGTTCTTCTTTTACTGAAATTTTTAAAGATCGTCATTTTCAATTTTAACTTTTAAATTTCCTCTTTTTCATTAAATTAAAACTTTATATTACACAAAAATAGCTTATTCATAAAATCTTGAGATGTTTTTTGCTGCCATCTCTAATTATTTACAAGTCTGCATTGTAAATATCCGACAAAGAAATCCTTTATCTCTCGGAAAAAGAAAGAAAAATTCATTTACGCAAACGATAATGAAGGAAAACAGAATTCGAAAAAGCGCTTACTTCCTGAACTGTCGCTTTATTTTAATCTGTCTATTGTACGAATTGTCAGTCTTTTTGCTGTCGAAATTTTAATTGTTAAGAACAGAATGCGCTGTTCGAGTTGGCTTTTAATTGGCTTTTTCCTCAAAATGTATGCTTTTAAATTTGAAATGCGGTTAAATCTCAAAACATGTTCGGTTGTTTTTTATAATACGATTTCCAAACGTTTTCATCGAAAAACGTTATTTAGCCATTAAAACGGATTAAAACAGATCGATTTCAATTGTCTTGTTTTACATTTAAGACCTTGAATCATTAAATTTCAATAACAGTGGGATATTCGAACAAAAGGACACATATAAAATAATTTTAAATGTCACTTTTAAAAAAAAGAGTTTCGAACTTTTATAGCAAGCTCTTTTTCATTAGAAAACAGCAAGCTCTTTCGGTAGATACAAAATATAACAAAAATATAATTTTGTAAGTATAGGTATTATCCAAAAAAAAGTCTTACCAAGAACTGCTAAGTAGATAACTATATTTTAAGTTTTAGTTATGTACGTAACTTTATCTTTTTTTAATAAAATGTAAAATTTTACTAAGAAATCGATACAAATCGTTGTTTTCAAACAGGTATATTTATCTTTTGCGGTGATTAAAAATTCATTTATATTCGTAGAATGGCAGTGTTAAAATGTAAACAAAAACACTTCGTCGAGTCATTTTGCTATATGGAATCGAGTGTTGCAGAAAAATAATATTGATTTATATTTGAAATTGTTCTTTAATAATTGCTGTTAAAAGTTTAATGCACCTGAAAGATAATTATCAACAGTTAAACTAAGCCAAACAGACTTCACATTAAGTGTCAATTGTGTGTGTCAGAACAAACAACCTGAAAAATTTTAATTATAGAACGCAGTTCTGAACTAGCATAGTCAGTATTGGTTTGCGACGCAATCTTTTGCGTTGGTTGACTTACATATGGTCAAGATATTAGTCAAAGGCATAGTTCCTTAGTGTGTTATTCCAATATTCTCTATCGTTTTATAACACTTGGAATATAAGAATTTTTTGGATAATATGCATATTCTGATAAATTAACTTAGAATCAAATAAGTAAATAAAAGACTTGCGTTGGAATTCTAAACTACAAAAATAACTATCATTTTAATTATCATTTATCTAATGTACATTTATATGCATATTTATAGAATACGAATACATTAAAAACCTTTTATTAATATTAAACCATTATATTTTTCACAAAATCTAATAAGTTCTGAGTTCACTAATGTATTGAAAATAATATTTTAATGACTCGTTCTTTTTGTATATTTTGTCAAATAAAAATTGGGTACATATTCATGTTCAAGTAAATGTTCATTCTACATCGCGATGTTCGGTTAGACAACGCTTTTCCAACCAGGCCACGAGAGCTTCACTAATAACTGTATTAAGAGATGCGACTGAAACCGATATTGTCAATTTATTACCATGAAATACTTTAAAATTTCTCCCTAAGTAGGACGTATTCTAATGAGCAGTCTTACTTAATTAGGCAGTCGTAAATTAAAAATAGGTTGCCGTAAATCCAAAAATAATAAGATGTAAATTAAAAAAAAAATAGCCAGTGGTATATTAAAAAATGAGCAGTCATAAATTAAAAATAAGCAGTCGTTAATTAAAAATAGACAGCCGTAAATCCAAACATAAGTAGTGGCAAATTGAAAATAGACAACTGTAAATCCAAATATAAGCAGTCGCAAATTAAAAAAATAGACAGCCGTAAATCCAAATATAAGCAGTCGCAAATTAAAAAAATAGACAGCCGTAAATCCAAATATAAGCAGTCACAAATTAAAAAAATAGACAGCCGTAAATCCAAAAATAAGCAGTCGCAAATTAAAAAAATAGGCAGCCGTAAATCCAAATATAAGCAATCGCAAATTAGAAAAATAGACAGCCGTAAATCCAAATATAAGCAGTCGCAAATTAAAAAAATAGACAGCCGTAAATCCAAAAATAAGCAGTCGCAAATTAAAAAAATGGTCAGCCGTAAATCCAAATATAAGCAGTCGCAAATTAAAAAAATAGACAGCCGTAAATCTAAACATAAGCAGGCGTAAATAAAAAATGAGCAGTCATAAATTAAAAAAAAATAGGCAGTCGTAAATTAAAAATGAGCAGTCGTAAATAAAAAGTACAGTCGTAAATCAAAAAATTGGACAGTCTTTAATTAAAAATAGACAATCATAAATTTAAAAAAATTTAAAGTCGTATATTAATAATAAACAGTCGTAAATGAAGTAAATAAACAGTTGTAAATAAAAAAATAGACAGTTGTAAATTAAAAATTGACAGTTGTAAATTAAAAAAGGGTAGCCATAAATTAAAAAAAAATACGCAGTCGTAAATTAAAAGTGGACAGTCGTAAATTTTAAATGAGCATTCATAATTTTTAAATGGAAAGTCATGAAACTTAACAAACCCCTGTTAAAACAGCGAAAAAATGCAACCGAATTAATTGGAGGATTTGGTTATTTTTGAAAAGTTGCTTTCTATCCTATGGCTTTTCAAAAAAAGCCTAGGAAAACTCTTTTTAGAAAGGAATTTTTACAAGTACAAATCCCGGAAATAATCGTATATTAAATAAACTAAAAAAATATTTCTTATTTATACCGTGATTGACGATTTTCTTTTCAAATACTATCTTAAATTCGTAAAATTTATGAGCAAGCGGGCAGTCTACAATTTTGCTTAGAACAGACCCTTCCAAATCGATCGCAGCCTATAGGATATATAGGCTGCGATCCATTAATCCGTCGTAAAATTCATGAGCAAGCGGGCAGTCGCAAATTTTGCTTAGAATAGACCCTTCCCTTGGAAGTTATATAGGCTGTGATCCATTAATCCTTGGGTAAATATCCGATCAGGGTACATTAGTTTGTTTGAAAAAAAAAAAAACACTGTGAAGCATTTACCAAGAATGTTAATGAATTCGTGTTTCGCCAATCGTCAACAATGGATACAATTCTTAAACAGTTAATTAACTCTACAAATTAACCACTCAATTAAAATCAGAGGAATTGGCCGAATCGGGAAGCTTGGTAATGTCCCCTCGTTAAAGTAAATATTTAATGTGAAAGTCTGGTAGAACAACATGTTAATAGTTTTGTGTAGAAGAGAAAATATCGTCCAGCGGTTCTCAACCTGTGGTACACGTACCCCTAGGGGTACATAGCGGTCCGGATAGGGGTACAGAAAATATTAGTAATTAATTGGAGGATCAATTGGAGGAACAACCCTAAAATTTAAAAGAAAAATCATAAATAAAATCTAAAATAAAAGCCTATAAGCTTCAAGCATGGATCCTTTGTAGTAGAAGAGTCATGAAGTCACTCTCGCTAACATCAAAGTGAAGCCAACATGCATGGCCTCAGACACGTGGTTAATTACGTCATTCCATTTATAAATGTTCACTGTTACACATTTCCCAATTAATTAGGCAATCGCGAGTATTTTTTAATTCATAATTTTGAAGAGATGGCACGTGATATGGGCCTTTATCTCTAGGATGTGGGCTTCACGATTGTAACATCATATTCTCTCTACTACAGACCATTCATGCTCGAAGCCTACAAGTGTCGTCAACGAGCCGTTGATTAATTTACCAGTTAATTTAAGAACTTTACAGTTTAATAAAAACAAACTCTCTTGCATGAATGGTATGGAGAAAAGGATTATGGGAAACGGTACTTATAAATAACAAGTTTTATTAAGGGATGTGCGAGGTTTGGTTTGGTTAATAACGTCGCACTAGAGTTGCACATTGGGCTATTGGTGACGGTTTGCGACCTTTCTCGAAGGAAAGTGTTGTCCTCGTCATCTGACCATGGTTCAAAAATACGAGGCATTATTCCCGGGTGTTTCCAAAATATTCCAAAGTTTTCTAACAAAATAAAGTAATAAATTAAACATTTTACTTTAGTAACATATAAAAAAGTATTTGCTTAATGCTTTGGAAAAGAGTGCGATTTTGGCATCTATTGACCACTACTTCATTTAGAATATAAAAGATTATAAAAGATTGAAAACAGTCTTATTATCATTTGGTAATCTACTGTTTTCAAAATCAAGCTAATTTATTATCAGATTCCATATTAAAATATGTAGAAACGTTCATACATATAAATTCCCAAATTTAATTAAATTGCTTGACGATATTTCTTTAAATCGCTTCCATATTTAGAATTGCATCCCGTTTAAACTATAAAGAATTATCATAACAAATATTTTTTAATCAAAGATTTTTTTCGAAATCAAATACAAATCAAAAATATTTTAGAAAAAATACAAATATTTCTTTGAATTTGAAATTGTGTCTGGCGCTTTCCTCTCCATTGGAAATTGTGATCAAGTTTGGGCAGTCGTCAATTTCGCTTAGAATAGTTCCTACTCAAATCACCGAGTATGACGATTACTTATTATTTAGCAATATGACTCATTAAATATTAATGAGTTGGATCGTGAGCACTGTTGTTAACCCTAAAATTAAAAACCATCGAAATATATTTACCACACTTATCACAGACAAAATCAAATAATAACTGGACCATATTATTAAATATTTTAACAGTAGAATATAGTCACACTTAAAGTTTAACTAAATTGTATTTTGAATTGAAGAAAATATTTCAAATTATTTTTGGCTTGGAAATGTTAGACCGGATCTTATTCGGATAATCGAATATCCGGATAGTTGAATAATTCCCTAAAAAGGTTTATTAATTAAAAAAACGAATTTTGCTATAGTATGTAATAAAATGTAATAACTATTAAAAACAATATCATAAGCACTTTCCTCTCCATTGGAAACTGTGATCAAGATAGGGCAGTCGTCAATTTCGCTTAGAATAGTTCCTACTCAAATCACCGAGTATGACGATTACTTATTATTTAGCAATATGACTCATTAAATATTAACGAGTTGGATCGTGAGCACTGTTGTTAACCCTAAAATTAATAACCATCGAAATATATTTTCACACTTATCACAGACAAAATTAAATAATAACTGGACTATACTATTAAATCTTTTAACTCTAGAATATAGTCGAACTTAAAGTTTATCTAAATTGTATTTTAAATTGAAGAAAATATTTCAAATTATTTTTAGCTTGGAAATGTTAGACCGGATCTCATTCGGATAATCAAATATCCGGATATTTGAATAATTCCCCCAAAATGGTTTATTAATAAAAAAACGAATTTTTCTATAGTATGTAATGTAATTTAATGACAATTAAAAACAATATCATAAGCACTTTCCTCTCCATTGGAAACTGTGATCAAGATAGGGCAGTCGTCAATTTTGCTTAGAATAGTTCCTACTCAAATCACCGAGTATGAAGATTACCGAGTATTTAGCAATATGACTCATTAAATATTAATGAGTTGGATCGTGAGCACTGTTGTTAACACTAAAATTAAAAACCATCGAAATATATTTACCACACTTATCACAGACAAAATCAAATAATAACTGGACCATATTATTAAATATTTTAACAGTAGAATATAGTCACACTTAAAGTTTAACTAAATTGTATTTTGAATTGAAGAAAATATTTCAAATTATTTTTGGCTTGGAAATGTTAGACCGGATCTTATTCGGATAATCGAATATCCGGATAGTTGAATAATTCCCCCAAAAAGGTTTATTAATTAAAAAAACGAATTTTACTATAGTATGTAATAAAATGTAATGACTATTAAAAACAATATCATAAGCACTTTCCTCTCCATTGGAAACTGTGATCAAGATAGGGCAGTCGTCAATTTTGCTTAGAATAGTTCCTGCTCAAATCATCGAGTATGAAGATTACCGAGTATTTAACAATATGACTCATTAAATATTAATGAGTTGGATCGTGAGCACTGTTGTTAACCCTAAAATTAATAACCATCGAAATATATTTATCACACTTATCACAGACAAAATTAAATAATAACTGGACCATATTATTAAATATTTTAACAGTAGAATATAGTCGAACTTAAAGTTTATCTAAATTGTATTTTAAATTGAAGAAAATATTTCAAATTATTTTTAGCTTAGAAATGTTAGACCGGATCTCATTCGGATAATCAAATATCCGGATATTTGAATAATTCCCCCAAAAAGGTTTATTAATAAAAAAACGAATTTTTCTATAGTATGTAATGTAATTTAATGACAATTAAAAACAATATCATAAGCACTTTCCTCTCCATTGGAAACTGTGATAAAGATTGGGCAGTCGTGAATTTTGCTTAGAATAGTTCCTGCTCAAATCATCGAGTATGAAGTTTACCGAGTATTTAGCAATATGATTCATTCAATATTAATGAGTTGGATCGCAAGCACTGTAATAAATTACCCCTAAATTAATAACCATCGAAATATATTTATCACACTTATCACAGACAAAAAAAAAACATTAACTGTACATTACTATTAAATGTTTTAACAGGACCGCGAGAATAGTCACACTTGAAGTATATTTAAATTGTATTTTAAATTGAAGAATTATTTTTTAATTGTTTTTGCCTTGGTAACGTTAGGTTAAACCAGATCCCATTCAAATAATCAAATATCCGAATAATTAAATAATTTACAAATAAAGGTTTATTAACAAAAATGTTTTGCTTTAGTATGTAATGTAATTTAATGACTTAAAAACAATATCATAAGCACTTTCCTCTCCGCTGGAAACTGTGATCAAGATTGGGCAGTCGTTAATTTTGCTTAGAATAGTTCCTACTCAAATCATCGAGGATGACGGTTACCGAGTATTTAGCAATATGACTCATTAAATATTAATGAATTGCATCTTAAGCACTGTAATTAATTACCCATAAATTAATAACCATCACACTTATCACAGAGAAAAATCAAAGAAATAATTACTGAATATAGTCACACTTAAAATTTATCTAAATTGTATTTTAAATTGAAGGAAATATTTAAAACTATTTATGACTGGTAACGTTCGTTAATGAAACTCCCCCTGATTGTAAAACAATGCTGTATTTTTACTTGTTTTGTTTCATCCGTGTTCGATATTAAAAACATATATTTAATTTCAATAGCTGGTTTAACGATAGTAACAACACAAAAACGTGTTTAATGCAACAAAATGTCTTTTTTAACATTGCTGCAATTTGTCGGTACTTTCTATTGCAGATGTGAAAAAATATCGAAAAATATTCTTGGAAAACAATTTTTCTTGCACCATGTAACTAGGTATTAAAATAAAAGACAGTAGAACTCTGATTATCCGGATCAATTTGGACCCATTCGGATAATTGAATAACTCACAATAAAAAAGATTATTAATAAAATAAATGTAATGCAATTTTTAATGATTATTAAAAAACAATATCATTCGCCGATAAGAAACTTTTAAAATGTGGATTTTGTTGATTTTTTTTCCACGAAGTGATCCAGATCCGGAAAAGTTGAGATAGGTTTTGTTAGATCCGGATAACTGGAATTCGGAATTCTACTGTAATTTTAATGTAAGAAAGGAAAGTGGTCAACGCTTACCTGTTGAATTTCAGCTGAATCTTTCCTGAATTCCTCTAAAGTTGACTTGAAGATCACTCAAATATCCAAAAAGGCTTGCGGGGAAATATGACGAAGAATAATTTGTAATGATTTGCTGAATATTCACTGTTTCTTCATCTGCATAATCGTCGGATTTAATTTCTAAAGCAAACGTACCTTAAATTCTTTCTTCAGAAAAAAAAGTCTCATTTAAACAGTTGAAAATTAATCACAATATATTGATTTCAGTTTTCGCTCACTTCGGATACATTTTGCACAATTCTTTTAAACTGTCAGACGATCCAAAAATCCATTGTTCGAATTTCCACACAACACGTGACAGCAGCAAAACAACAGAACTTCTGATTCACCGTTTGCATGGAACAAAACTCCCGACCCGAAATGCAACACCAAATTCGAATTAAATTCTTTTTTTATTTTTCTGTCTTCCCCCTGCTGGCAACTGTAACTGCAGTTCCGACGAACGCTGGACCGAAATTCAACACTAAAAACACATCCACTAAAACAAATAAATCCGATAGTTTAGAATTCCACCTAAAAGAACTTTTTTCGAACGAAATCCCAGATGCAACAAAGGCAGCAAAAGTTTACGCGAGCACATGTGTTGCCCGAAACAGCGCTTGTCACCACGATGTAAACAGTAAACAAACGGGGGAAGGGAAGCGGCGCACACCGATTATCGTCCGGGGGAAAAGGCAGACGATATATCTCGCCGTCGAATGTGGCGCGATCGTTTTGAGATCGTTTTGGCGGGCGGGTTTTCACTCACGTGGACGGAGGCAGTGAAGCGGTTAGATTCGCCGTCAACAGAGGGCGCCACTCGAGGACCGGCAAAGTTGAGCGCGAGTTGTGGATGAAAAGGATTATTTAAGCCAGGGGGTTTGCTGGTTTTTTTTGGTCTTCGTGAAGTAACATCGCACTAGGGCTGAACAGTGAGCTATTGGCGACTTTTCGGGGCCTATCTCGAAGGAAAGACCCGGGAACAATGCCTCGTATTTTTTAACTATGGTCAGATGACGAGGAAACTCCTGAACTGGCACCCAACGCCTTCAATAGACGTCGGGATTTTGGACCCCGATCAGATTTATCGTGCACCAGACTCCTATACACGTCGTTATTATTTTTTTTTGTGTGTGTGGATGTTCTGGTTGGTTATGTTCGGTTTTGTTAATTAACGTCGCACTAGAGCTGCACAGTGGGCTATTGGCGACGGTTCGGGGTCAATCTCGAAGGAAAGATCCGGGAACACATTCACACACACATTCATACATGCACCTCGTTATTTTAGAACCATGGTCAGATGACGAGGAAACACCTGAACTGGCACCCAACGCCTTCAATAGACGTCGGGACTTTGGACCCCGATCAGCTTTATCGTGCACCAGTCCCGTATACACGCCAGTATAATTTGTTGGATATTCTGGAAGACTTTCTAGTATTTTTGTAGCGAAGCTGGCAACCCTCCGATCGCAAGATCACTACTTTTTTACTTTTCTATGTCAAGTCCATTTCCCGGATTCGAACTACCAATCCTCTGATTAGTAACTGAACGCCTTACCAACTGAGCAACTGAGGCTCCCTATCTCGAAGGAAAGACCCAGGAACAATGCCTTGCATTTTTCACCCATGATCAGACGACGAGGACAACACCTGTACTGGCACACGACGCAATCTCAATACGTGTCAAGACACCCGAACCGTCACCAATAGCTCAAAGTGCAGCTCTTGTGCGACGTTAAACCAACCCAAATGGTTTTTTTTTGTTTTGGCTTGGTTAACTAATGTCACACTAAAGCTGCAGAGTGGGCTATTGGCGACGTTTCGGATTTGATTTGGTTAATTAACGTCGCGCTAGAGCTGCACCGTGTGCTATTGGCGACGGTTCGGGGCCTATCTCGAAGGAAATACCCAGGAACGATGCCTTGTATTTTTGAACCATGGTCAGATTATGAGGACAACACCTGAGTTGACACCCAACGTCTTCAATAGACGTCGGGACTTTGGGCCCCGATCAGATTTATCGTGCACCAGTCGGACACGCCGTTAATTTTTGTGGAAGTTCTGGACGAAATTCTAGTATTTTGGTAGCGAAGTTGTAACCCTCCTATCGCAAATATCACAACTTTTTGCTATTCTTTAGTCTAGTCCTCGCAAAGGTTCGAACCGCGGACCCTTTGGATTCCCAGCTGACGCCTTAATCCACTCGGCCACGGAGGCCTCAGCTAATAATCAGAGGATTGTTGCTAATTCGAGCCCGTGCGGGAGGCCTCCGTGGCCGAGCGGTTAAGGCGTTCAGCTACTAATCCGAGGATTGGTGGTTCGAACCCGTGCGATGGACTTGACAAAGAAAAGTAAAAAAGTAGTGATCGTGTGATCTGCCAGTTTCGCTACAAAAATACTAGAAAAGTCGTCCAGAACATCCGCAAAAATTAACGGCGTGTATACGGGACTGGTGCACGATAAATCTGATCGGCGTCCAAAGTCCTGACGTCTATTGAAGGCGTTGAGTGCCAGTTCAGGTGTTTCCTCGTCATCTGACCATGGTTCTAAAATAACGAGGTGCATGTATGAATGTGTATGTGTTCCCGGGTCTTTCCTTCGAGATAGACCCCGAACCGTCGCCAATAGCCCACTGTGCAGCTCTAGTGCGACGTTGTTTAACCAAACCAAATCGAGCCCGTGCGGTGGACTTGACAAAGAAAATTAAAAAGTATTGGATCTTGCGATCAGTGGCGGCTCGCCCACTACAGCAAGTACAGCCGGGCTGCACCTCAGATACTTTACTAATTTTCTTAAATGAAGATTAGAATTGAAAATGAAATTTCTACGGTAGAAAACAAAATCTCCGATAAACAGCACGCATGTTACCGTAATGCACAATTCAGAAGGGGAAAAAACTCCATTCAATCAAACTGCAGCCAAAAAGCGAAATTCGAAATCGGCTGCATCGTTGCCATGACAACCGCTACGTAGTATGGAGATTCCCCTCATGCTAATGCACTGCATTTGTGAGAAGGTACAGCCGAAATGAGTTTTCTTGTTTTAGCTGCACTTGAGGTTCGATATGCTGATTGGCTAATGGGTGAAACGAGAACTTACGAGATTATATCCAAACGGAAATGGTTTTCGTGATACATTTACTGTGTGCTGTTGTTTCAGGACATGGTCCTGCTGTTGTTTCGTTATGTAAGTTAATATTAAAATTGACCGATTCGCATGTTTAAAAGAAAGCAGGATTGCTTTAACTTTCAAAAAATAAGTGAGTGTTTTCTATGTTTTTCGCATGTTATAATTTGTTAAAAATTTAAAGGAAACTTGATTTGAGTAGTGAATAATACAGAATTTCCGTTCATGTAAGGTTTTTGGAAAATAGGGAGGGGGGGGGGGGATTAACATGATTTCGGCTGCACTAACATTTTAGACCACGGGCCGCCACTGCTTGCGATCGGAGGGCAGCCAGCTTCGCTACAGAAATACTAGAAAGTCGTCCAGAACATCCAAAAATCATCTGGTCATGGTTCAAAATACGAGGCGTCGTTCCCGGGTCTTTCCTTCGAGATAGGCTCCGAACTGACCCTCTCCAATAGCCCACTATGCAGTTCAAGTGCGACGTTTTTTTACCAAACCCGTATACCCGCCAATATAATTTTTTGGATGTTCTGGACGACTTTCTAGTATATTTGTAGCGAAGCTAATCGTAAGATCACTACTTTTTTACTTTTCTTTGTCAAGTCCATCGCACGGGTTCTAACTAGCAACCCTCTGATTACTAGCTGAACGCCTTTATCCACTGGGCAACTGATGGCCCTAGTTATCGGTTGGTATGGTTTGGTTAATTAATGTTCCACCTGCACATTGGGCTATTGGCGACAGTTCGGGACATATCTCGAAGGAAAGAACTGAGCATTGTATTATGGTCGTACGGTCTCCTAGTTTATTCTGGAAGTGGTAGATGAGGTTATTCTCCATAGGACAGTCTTGAACCAGAGCAATTCAAGGGTTTACTTGTAGGAAAGAGTCGTTGCTATGACGATTAGACTGAAAAATGTCACGATATTCCATTGGTTTTGTTTTCAGTGGTAATATTATAAAACAAACAAAATGCTTTCGTAAGGCCCATTCTACATGAACGAGGAAAACGCGCACGAGCTTGTCGGTGATTTAAGAGTTCATACCACGTCAGGAAGTCAATTTCAAAGGGTCACTTTGTGTGTGTTATTTCTGAACGAACCATATCAAGAGTTTGGTTTGGTTTGGTTAAAAAACGTCGCACTAGAGCTACACGGCTATTGGCGACGGTTCGGGGCCTATCTCGAAGGAAAGGCCCGGGAACGATGTCCCTTAATTTTGAACTATAGTCAGATAACAAGAACAACACCTGAGCTGGCTCCCGACGCAACCTCAATTGGCGTCAGGACATTGAACCTCGATCAGATTTTTCGTGCACCAGTCCCGTATACACGCCAGTATAATTTTTTGGATGTTCAGGACAACTTTCTAGTATTTTTGTAGCGAAGCTGGCAACCCTCCAATCACAAGATCACAAAAGTTTTACTTTTCTTTGTCAAGTCCATCGCAAGCTTTTAAATATTTTCAAAAAAAGTATGTGTGTTACTTTTTTTAACTGGAATACTTGAAATAAGTTTGGTAAAATAGTAATCGATAAAAGCAGACTATTAGAAAAATAGTCAAGCACATACCATAAAATTACTGACTGTACTAAAAATTATTACACACTTTAAGGCAAAAAGTAGGCGAACAATTTCAAAAATGGTCCCAAAAATAGAAAGAAAAAAAATGCTTGAAAAGTTTATATAAAATCAATTTTTGAGAAATAATAACTACAAAACTTTTTTAGTGCCAAAATATCCCCCAAAAAATCAATAAAAATATTTAATTCAAAACAATCCATTTTTTTTCTACTTTAAGTTTATTGTCATTTATGTTTAGTTTTCCTATAAATGTATCAGTAGACGAAGTCACAACATGGAAAAGCAGCTAGATGCTATTCACTTTGCGATTTAAAGGTAGCGGTTGGTTGCAAAACCAGATAATTAAGATTGAGCAAGATGCGCGTAGGCTACTGCGCATCAATCACAGCGCAGTAGTCGAGCTACATCCCACAAATTGTTTGCCAAACCATATAGATCTCATAGCTTGTCACAAAATCAGATAGATCCTATTTATTGTTTCGTTACCAAATAGTTCCAAAATAATTTTCTCACTCTATCTCACATTAATAATTATACAGAGCTAAAATTAGGTTAAGACCTGTGGCTATATAATATCAATCTGTAGAAAATAAAATAAGATAAAATTCTTCCATGAATAACTCCTTTAATTAGTTTTTTGTTTCTATAGAATTTTTTTTCAAAAGGGATATATCTGGTTTTGAAACTAGAGGGTTCAAATATAACAAATTGAAAATTGTAGCTCCTTTCATTTAAAAATATATTTGCACAAGAATTGTACGTGACGTGGCGTGGCGTAATTAACGTGACTGTGCGTGATCTGGAGTGTGGAGGGGGGTACAAAAAAATCAATAATAGCTTAATGTAACTAAAGAACTGTCCTTTTTAGTTAGTTTTAAAAGAGATAAATAATATTATTCTCCCCTTTGGACGATGTTCAATAATACTTAAAAGTTCAAGATAACATCTGCTGCTATTAGAAACATTTAGGTCCAAAATCATCAGGGATTTACAGTGTTTTTACTTTGATTGGTAATATTAGTGAAAGCGCTTCGGTTAACCAAAATTGAATGTCTGTTTTCGCAATTCCTACACGTTTGAGGTCTCACAAGTCCAAAATGCTTTTTTTGGGAAAGTCAATGTGTGTGTTTCATTTGCGAACGAAGTATATCAAGGGATGATAAATCAATGGTACGATAAGTCACATTCTACACGAAAGTCTATAAACGCGCGTGACATTTTTCAGAAGCCACTGTGATTGGTACATTCAAATCACGTGGTTTGTATGTACCAATCACATAGGCTTTTGCAAAATGCCACGCACGTTTAGAATTAGTCTATAGTGTTTTAACAATGCAAAAACAAAGACAACTTTAAAACCAGGCATTCAAAAAGAAGGGTTTTTACTGTTCTGTTAGCCTCCAGTGGCTCAGTGGATAAAGGCGTTCAACTAATAATCAGAGGATTGCTGGTTCGAATCCGTGCGATGGACTTGATAAAGAAAAGTAAAAAAGTAGTGATTTAGGGATCGGAGGGTTGCCAGCTTTGCTACTAAAATACTAGGAAATCGTCCAAAACATCCAACAAATTATACTGGCGTGTATACGCGACTGGTGCATGATAAATATGATCGGGGTCCAATGTCCTGACACCTATTGAGGTTGCGTCGTGTGCCAGCTGAGGTGTTGGCCTTGTCTTCTGACCATAGTTAAAACATACGAGGCATCGTTCCCGGGTCTTTCCTTCGAGATGGCGTGGCTTCCGTGGCCGACTGGATAAAAACGTCAGCTGGGAATCAAAGGATTCCTGATTCAATCCTGTGCGACGGACTTGACTAAGAAAAGTAAAAAAAAATAGTGATCTTGTGATCGGAGGGTTGATAGCTTCTCTACAAAATACTAGGAATGTCGTCCAGAACATGCACAAAAATTATCGGCGTGTATACGGGACTGGTGCATGATAAATCTGATCGTGGTCAAAAGTACCGACGTCTATTGAAGGCATTGGGTGCCAGTTCAGGTATTTCCTCGTCATCTGACCATGGTTAAAAAATACGAGGCATCGTTCCCTGGTCTTTCCTTCGGGATAGAAATAACGAGGTGCATGTATGAATGTGTGTGTGAATGTGTATGTGTTCCCGGGTCTTTCCTTCGAGATTGACCCCCAACCGTTGCCAATAGCCCACTGTGCAGCTCTAGTGCGACGTTATTTAACAAAACCAAACCAACCCTTCGAGATAGGCCCATACCAAGTGGTATGAACTCTCGAATCACCGAGAGAAGCTCCCGCGCGTTGGTCTGTAGCCAGTAGTTGGTCTGTAGGAGCCACTGAAGGCCAACAAAACAGTAGAAACCCTTCTTTTTGAATGCCTTGTTTCAAAGTTGTCTTTGTTTTTGCATTATTAAAGCACTAAAGGCCAATTCTACACGAACATGATAAACGCGCGAGGTATTTTGCAAAATTCTCTATGATTGGTACATATAAACCACGTGATTTGAATGTACCAATCACAGATGCTTCTAAAAAATGGCACGCGCATTTATTACGTTCGCGTAAAATGTGCCTTATCTTTGCACGTCATACCAAATGTGGTTATCGAATCATTTATTATCTCTTGATATGGTTTTTTGGTTTGGTTTGTTTAATTAACGTCGCACTAGAGCTTTACAGTAGGCTATTGGCGACGGTTCGGGGTCTATCTCGAAGGAAAGACCCGGAAACACATTCATACATGCACCTCGTTATTTTAGAACCATGGTCAGATGACGAGGAAACACCTGAACTGGCATCCAACGCCTTCAATAGACGTCGGGACTTTGGACCCCGATCACATTTATCGTGAACCAGTCCCGTATACATGCCGTTAATTTTTGCGGATGTTCTCAACGACTTTTCTAGCTCTTGATATGGACAGGTGCACAATAAATCTGATCGGGGTTCAAGTCCCGACGTCTATTGAAGGCGTTGGGTGCCAGTTCAGGTGTTTCCTCGTCATCTGACCATGGTTCTAAAATAACAATGTATGAATGTGTGTGTGAATGTGTATGTGTTCCTAGGTCTTTCCTTCGAGATAGACCCCGAACCGTCGCCAATAGCCCACTGTGCAGCTCTAGTGCGACTTTAATTAACCAAAAAAAACTCTTGATATGGTTCGTTCACAAATAACACACACAAATTGACCCTTTGAAATTGACTTCCTGACGTGGTATGAAATCTCGAATAACCGACAATTTCCCGCGCGTTTTTGGCATTCGTGTAGAATGGGCCTTATGAAAGCATTTTGTTTGTTTTATAATATTACCACTGAAAACAAAACCAATGGAATATCATGACATTTTTCAGTCTAATCGTCATAGCAACGACCCTTTTCTATAAGTAAACCTTTGAATTGCTCTGGTTCAAGACTGTCTTATGGAGAGTAACCTCATCTACCACTTCCAGAATAAACTAGGAGACCGTACGACCATAGTACAATGCTCAGTTTCGCCCCAAGCACCGGGGCTACTAAGCCAAAGGGGGGGGATGGGGCGGTGTAGGCTGGCGACGCCCTATTGTTCGTCGGGGGGTCCCCACAAAGGGTCTTTTGTTCGGTCCGTTCCCATTGTGCTGCCACTCTTTTGTTCGCTCTATTTACATCTCGGTGGTGGCAACGGGGCTGACTCTACACCTACGCATTGATGCCACATTTGGCGCAAAAATCCCCAGTTTGGCGAGTTTTAATGATTTTGATATTTTTTAAAATTAGTTTTTATAATTAAATTCATTATTTTTTTTTATTTATTTTCTTATGCAATTCATATAGTTTTAAATCTTTATCGAAAATTTTATAAAATTTTAATAATATTCGGAATTGTCACGTATTTGGCGATTGTTTTTTCCCCCGGATGCGGCGAACTTTTCTCGGCAGCGCTTGCAATTGATGGAGATCCCAGGTGGTGACGTCATCGGATGGAATTTTTAGGTCTCTTAAACTTTAACCCGTTAAGGAAGGGGGTAGTCGGTAGGAAAGGGTGAATAATGAGGAAGTATGTCTTGGTTGAGATGCAAATGGGTTCTGGCGAGCCCACAATAAGTGATTTGCATTGAGCTCTGATGGGCTTTGTAATTGTTATGAAGAGCTTGAGATCGCGCTATAGTGGATAGGGCTGGATTGAGCAAAGATGGATGGCATCTTCTGAGATATATCATAAACACGCGCGAGGTTATTTACTTTAGCTCGCCTTTTGTGAAATTAGATGGGAACTTTAAAATGAGCTTTGTAAACGTCACAACCCCATTTAATGAACCCGTCACAGATTTTACCCGTAACATTTTAAAGTACCCGCCACTTTGAATGCCAGCGCCCTCTGACGCCGTATAAGAACTTTGAACTCTCCTAAGAAGGTAATCTGACGAATGTGAGCTTCTAGACCGCGGAATGACCGAATGGCGAGGGCGACAGGGCGTGGATTCGATTTGCAACTTGTGTGTAATATGCTAATCAGATAGGTGTAAGATTCGTTCCTTTAAGGCTCCAAAAAATAATTTGGGACTAGTGAACATTTAATCCGTTGTGGACCAATGTTTTCACACCTATGTAAGGTTGCGTTGAGTACCAGCTCAGATGTTGTCCTCGTCACTTGCATGGTTCGGTTTGGTTTGGTTTGGTTAATTAACGTCGCACTAGAGCAGCACAGTGGGCTATTGGCGACGGTTCGTGGTCTATCTCGAAGGAAAGACCCGGGAACACATTCACACACACATTCATACATGCACCTCGTTATTTTAGAACCATGGTCAGATGACGAGGAAACACCTGAACTGACGTCGGGACTTTGGAACCCGATCAGATTTATCGTGCACCAGTCCGTATACACGCCGTCAACTTTTGCGGATGTTCTGGATGACTTTTCTAGTTGAGCATGGTTCGGGACCTCCAGTTTACCAGTAGATAAAGGCGTTCAGCTGGTAATTGGTTTTAGTTAAAAAACATCGCACTAGAGCTGCATAGTGGGATAATGGCGACGGTTCGGGGCCTATCTCGTTAGGAAAGACCCGGAAACAATGCCTCCTATTCTTAAACTATGATCAGATGACGAGGACAACTCCTGATCTGGCATCCGACGCAACCTCAATAGGCGTCAGGATATTGGTTTGGTTAAAATAACGTCTCACTAGAGCTGCACAGTGGGCTATTGGCGACGGCTTCGCTACAAAATACTAGAAAAGTCGTCCAGAACATCCGCAAAAATTAACGTCGTGTATACGGGACTGGTGCACGATGAATCTGATCGGGATCCAAAGTCCCGACGACTATTGAAGGCGTTGAGTGCCAGTTCAGGTGTTTCCTCGTCATCTGACCATGGTTCTAAAATAACGAGGTGCATGTATGAATGTGTATGTGTTCCCGGGTCTTTCGTTCGAGATAAACCCCGAACCGTCGCCAATAGCCCATTGTGCAGCTCTAGTGCGATGTTTTTTACCTAAAACCAAGCTGGATTCTTTAACTCTTGGCCATCTGCGCCCATTTAAAACGAAGGGGATTTATATACATTGTGAAAACAAGTGTAAAACTCAATGTTCAACAATGGTAATTTGCGTGCGATCCAATTCCCATGCGTAGAAAAAGTATTTTTCACGTAAACTATTTTCACGCACCCACGCAATGCCATCGCGTAACCTAATGTAGCTATACCCCTTTGTGACACACAAATACACTTCTATTATAGATCTCTCTGAATAAAAATAATGGATGAAAAAATCATTACTTAAAAATATCACATTTTACAACCACTTCTCACGATTCTCTCTGTTGTGCTCTGATCCGTAAAAAAAAAAAAAATCCATGGACCAAAATACTCGGTCAATATCAATCACGCACTGAACGGTTTAGTCTGGTGGATTCCCGCACGTGATTGATGCCCGTTTTGAACGGGGGTTGATCAGTGAGCTCTAACTGTGACTTCTGGAAGTCTCAAAACTTGTTTCCTCTATGGGCGCGTTGAAGCCACTGAGCTCTAACTGTAACTTCTGGATAGCGCAAGACATTTTGTTGACTTAAAGCCACGGAGGAAAGAAGAAGGTGGAGGTGCGATCAAGTCAAAAACCGGTTTTCAATGCGAAGTAAGCAATCGATTAAAAAGTAGGTACTGGCGAAGTATTTGGCGCTATTCCTAAGCATTACTTTGTACCAGTACTTGGCGATAATTTATTTTATAATTTAATTTACCTATGAAGTGGAAATAATAACAACCTTTATCGATTTGGAACTTGTGCTGCATCCCACAACTGCACAAATAGTCATTTTTTAAGTTTTAGCATGCGTTTTCTTAATTTGAAAATAATGCATCCCTAAATGAAAAAACACTACAAACTAGGTTTGTTTGTGCCTACTTTGGGGTTGCTAATTTACTTCTCATGAAATATCGCCAAATCATCTCCACCTTTTTCTTTACTCCGTGACTTGAAGCAAATGTGGAGGCAGCCATGATGTGTCCCACTTTATTTGCTACCGCAATATTTCGTATATTTTTCATGTTAAAATAAGCCGACGTGTATTGCTTTTGGCCGAGTTTTTTTCTATTTTCTTTTTTAACCCATTTTAAATGCAATCTGCTATTAAAATAGAAAGTCATTTTCAAGTCAAAGTCGAAGTAGATAAAAAGCAAGAACAAAAACTATTAGTTTGGCAATATAAAAATTAATTCTATAAGAAGAAAATATAATATTTATATACATTTAATATTTCTATAGTGCTATGGTAATAAAAAACATCACTAAATAACTTTTTTTAAATATTGGGGCACAGCATGGCTGCTTTCAATTGGCTTCAACACGCCCCGTAAAGGAAAGAAAGTTTGAGCCTTCCAGCAGTTGCAGTTAGAATTCAGTGGTTGAAGCCAATGTGGAAAAAATTCAAACCTTTAAATTTTAAGGAGTTAATTTCTTATAATTTTTTAATATTTTTTTTTAATCAGCTGGACTTTGCTCAGCATTACGCCAAACGGGAAGCAGACAGATACTAATTGAGAAAACACAAAAAAATCAACTGAGCGAAACAAAAAGTGTAAGGACGTGATACACGCGCGCGAGCTTTTACAGATGGCTCTGCGATTGGTGGTTACCAAACCACGTGATTTGTATACTCCAATCACAGAGCCATTTTAAAAGCTCACGCGCGTTTATCTTGTTCGTGTAAAATGAGCCTATAGAAGACTATATTTTAGATATGGTTTGGTTAATAAACGTCACACTAGAGCTGCACAGTGGGCTATTGGCGACGGTACGGGGTTTATCTTGAAGGAAAGACCCGGAAACACATTCACACACACATTTATACATGCACCTCGTTATTTTAGAACCATGGTCAGATGACGAGGTTTGGTTGGTTTGGTTTGGTTAATTAACGTCACACTAGAGCTGCACAGTGGGCTATGGGCGACGGTTCGGGGTCTATCTCGAAGGAAAGACCCGGGAACACATACACATTCACACACACATTCATTCATACCTGCACCTCGTTATTTTAGAACCATGGTCAGACGACGAGGAAATACCTGAACTGGCACCCAACGCCTTCAATAGACGTCGGGACTTTGGACCCCGATCAGATTTATCATGCACCAGTCCCGTATACACGCCGTTAATTTTTGCGGATGTTCTGGACGACTTTTCTAGTATTTTGTAGCGAAACTGACAAAATCATTGCTTTTTTTTACTTTTCTTTGTCAAGTCCATCGCCTGGGATCGAACCAGGATTCTTCGTATTCCGAGCTGACGCCACATCGGCGCCAAGTCAACAAAATGTCTTTCCCTATCCAGAAGTTACAGTTAGAGATCAGTGTGTAGTCCAGTGGCATATTTCCAACACGTTACTTTTTTAAAAAAATATTTTTTGAAGTTGTTTTAGTAGACAAGTATTTAAAAGTTCCCTGAATGCTTGAAATTGAAAAAATATTTCAAACTATAGATTTTTTTATGAATTTTAAATTATGTGTAATACTGAGAAAACTGTTGATACAACGAACGGATACACACATACTTATCCGTCAAGTAGTTAAAAATACTAACCACTTACGAGAATATTTTTTCACGTTTTTATTTGATAGTTAACCATCCAAAGTTATTTAAAGCTTCATATTTTAAACGTTTTTACAAATATTAGAAAACTAAATGCTTTTTCTTACATTACACATATAACGTGCGTAACATTTCAGATCTCAAATTCCAGAAACCAATCCGCAAACTTTCTCATTATTTTCCAATCAAAAACACCCACGATCTTCGTTTAAAAAAAAAAACACCCAGACTCGTGCAAAGACCGTATATTTCAATTAATCTATAAATACAACAAAAACAGTCCGACATTTTTTTTTCGTTGCCCAGTCACAGTAACGAGCTTAATAAAATCCTCTTCGCGTAGCAACACAAAGCTATAAATGATAAATAGCGCTCATAAAGCAGGAGGTCAGCCAGCCAATCGGGGATTTAATATGAGGACGGATCATTTTCCTTTACGCACGAATCGCCTGTACACACACACGATGGGTTTCGAGTCGTTTCGAGTCCGTTGATTTCATAAACACATTGACTACTAAAAACTGCCAGGATCGTTTCGGTCTCGAGTCCGAGTCAATTATGAATCCGATTCGATACATTATCAGATCTGTTATTCATCATGTGTTTGGATAGGTTTGCTCAAACACAAACTTGATCGTTTTTCCTAGGGGGGGGGGGGGGGGGGGGGGGGGGATTCACCGTGTTAACTGGTTTGTATCAGTACCTTCTTGAGTTAAGTCGACCTTTCCGGCGCTAATCAAATAAACAGCTTTAGTGTTATGGAAGCATTAAGATGAAAATCGCAATAAATGGAAGTTTTCTTTTAAATTTGATAGCAAGGTATTGTTTTTGTATCATCAATATCGATTTATTTTAGCTTGTACAAACACACTCGTGTAATCGATAATTAAGGAATTATTTTCAATAACAATGCATAATTCCTAATAAGTTATTTGTTTATTTTCAATGGGAATCCTTGAATTATTTCAAATGTAGTGAGGATCCTAGAATGTTTGACAACAGTTTATGCCTCACTGATATAGTACGAATATGTGACAATCAATTATAACACTTGAAAAACAATAAAAAATCTACGAATTTCTCACCGAAAAAGCAATTAAAATATTCTATTTAAAAATTATGTTTACGTTTTTGAATGAATACGTATTAAAAAAAAGACAATGCATTAAATGGAATTTATTTATATTCGTATCATTGGCTGAATTTAAAATAAATTATCATTTATAATAATGATTGTTTCTAGCGTTGAATCATTTATCTTCCTTTACTTTAACATTAAAAAAGTATTTTTAATAATTAAAAGTATTTTAACTTAAGACTGTTTAGTTCATTAATTTCTTGTGCTGCGTTGTATTTATTGGGCAAATAAATATTCCCTTAAAATTGTTTGGAAAACCTTTGTTTTATTGTCATTGATTTTCAACAAAACATGCAAAAAATATTAAAAATATTACGACTGGATTTTCAATAGACAACAGTGCATCTCAAATAAAAGTGTTTTATAATTTTGATTTGTTTGTTTTTTAACTTTTCCAGCAGCCAATTTCTGTCCTCATTTAAAAAAATTAACACAGACAAGTAACGCCTCGTAATTTGTTAACAATGGTCAGATGCTTTTATAGTTTTAACTTATACGTATATTTTAATACTAATGTAAAGATTATATAAATTTTATATAATTATTATAAAGAAAGTATTTTTTATATAATTGTTAAAAAGAAAGTATTTTTTATATAATTGTTATAAAGAAAGTATTTTTTATATAATTGTTATAAAGAAAGTATTTTTTATATAATTGTTATAAAGAAAGTATTTTTTATATAATTGTTATAAAGAAAGTATATTTTATATAATTGTTATAAAGAAAGTATTTTTTATATAATTGTTATAAAGAAAGTATATTTTATATAATTGTTATAAAGAAAGTATTTTTTATATAATTGTTATAAAGAAAGTATTTTTTATATAATTGTTATAAAGAAAGTATTTTTTATATAATTGTTATAAAGAAAGTATTTTTTATATAATTGTTATAAAGAAAGTATTTTTTATATAATTGTTATAAAGAAAGTATTTTTTATATAATTGTTATAAAGAAAGTATTTTTTATATAATTGTTATAAAGAAAGTGTTTTTTATCATTTTAATAAAGAAATATACGTTAATCCAGCTTATAATCACAAAAATAATAATAGTGTGAGAATTCTTCGAATTAAACTTTTGTTGCTTGACCTAAACTTTGACTTAAAGTATTTTGTATACCACTTTGCATTTGCTTAATAAGCATAAATTTGAAATTATATCCAAAAATTTATATTTAATAAAAAAAACGCTATTTTATAGCGTTTCTGTAATACACAAAAGTTTTTTTAATAAAACTTTAATACATTTTTTTTAATGAATGGATTTTTTATAAATAAATTAAACTGAAAGACTTTATTATAAATTTTAACTTTATAATAGAAACCGAATTTATTGTAAATTATTCTTTATACACTTTAAATTACTTTTATGGTGAAATTTTTAAAAATTTAAATATATTAGGCCATCATTAGGTAGTAAGGAAAACAAAAAAAATCTACGAAACTGAAATTAGCAATATTAAATTTGTTCATTTTTGAGAAAGTAGAATTACTTCAATATGAGTATGCCGTCGCTCATTTACGATGTAATTGCACTCAAAGAAAAACGAGTAGGTTCAGGTACTCGTTTTTAAGTACCTTTTTTTCCAGTGTACCTACTAACAAATGCTGCAAAAATCGAAAGAAAAAAGTCAAATATACTATGAAGTCCGAAATTTTGTTAATTATACCCATATGGATGGGGATCAGTGCCGTTACACAAAATATATATATATATATATATATATATATATATATATATATATATATATATATATATATATATATATATATATATATATATATATATATATATATATATATATATATGGGGAGGGGGGTTGAAACAAGAAATTTCCCAACCTAACGATTCGAAATTCTCAACTCAACTATTCGAAATTCTCAACTCAACTATTCGAAATTCTCAACTCAACTATTCGAAATTCTCAACTCAACTATTCGAAATTCTCAACTCAACTATTCGAAATTCTCAACTCAACTATTCGAAATTCTCAACTCAACTATTCGAAATTCTCAACTCAACTATTCGAAATTCTCAACTCAACTATTCGAAATTCTCAACTCAACTATTCGAAATTCTCAACTCAACTATTCGAAATTCTCAACTCAATTATTCGAAATTCTCAACTCAACTATTCGAAATTCTCAACTCAACTATTCGAAATTCTCAACTCAACTATTCGAAATTCTCAACTCAACTATTCGAAATTCTCAACTCAACTATTCGAAATTCCCAGCTGAACAGTGTTGAAAATTCCCAGTTCCAATTCACGACATTTTTCATCTTTTTTTTATATATTTTATGCAATATTATACAGTTCTCTCCCAATCATTGATTTGTTGCACCCATATTCCAACGCAGTGTCCGTTCTGAAATCTAATTTAAATGTAATCATACAAGTTCGACAATTTCTAATCTTTCCTAGCTTTCATTTGAGAATAATATTAATTTTCTTCATGCATAATTTTTCCCAACTCATGGATTTTTAGAAGTTAAAATTACCAACTTCCAGGGTTTCCATATTATTGGAGAGGGGGGGAGGGGGGGGGGGGACGGTTCTCCCCCTTTCCCCCCCCCCCCCCTCCCCGCGATGGCCTGCTAGGAAATAAACAATTTCTGTCCTCATTTAAAAAAACTTAACACAGACAAGTAGCGCCTCGTAATTTATTAACAATGGTCAGATGCTTTTATAGTTTTAACTAATTCGTATTTTTTATAACTATTATAAAGATTTTATATATTTTATTTCATTATTAGAAAGAAAATATTTTTATATTTATTTTATATAATTATTACGAAAAATGTATTTTTCATAATTATTATAAAGAAATAATCGTAAAAATTCAGCACATAATCACAAAATTAATAATAATTTGGGAATTCTTCGAACTAAACTTTTCTTTCTTGACCTAAACTTTGATTTAAAGTATTTTTTTATACCGCTTTGAATATGCTTAATGAACATACTCTTGAAATTAAATTTATAAATTTAAATTTAATGTCGCTATTTTACAAACACGCTATTTTATAGCATTTCTTTAATACACAAAAGTTTTTTTTAATTAATATGTTAATGTTAATCTCCCCCCACCCCTCTGCGACGGCCTGCTAGCAAATGTGGCAAAAATCCAAAGAAAAAAGTCAAATATACTTCGAATTGAAGAAATTGCGTTTAATTATACCCATATGGTTGGAGATACAATAGCTTCACACTCCCACTACTTTCACAGAACTTTCTTCTGCACGATGTTTCGCCGATAACCTCACCCCCATAATTCGAAACCTTTACCACGATACGGGTCTTCAGAAACGAATCAATCCCTTCTTTTAACTCAGACGACTCCTCTTAGGTGTGGAAAATGAAAATAAAAACGTTCCTTCTAACAAATTGGGGGCATCACTTTCCAAAAAAGCAATTATACAACGAGCAAGAATAAGAAGGAGAAAAGAACACAACAAACAAGAAGAAAAAAGAAAAGAACACAGCAAACAAGAGAACTTTCCCCCTCCACGTGGGAGTCGCACAAAAAGAGACACAATTGAACGGGTCCGAAAGAGGAAAAGAAAAACTAAAAACCTAAAATCTAATGGGTCCGACCTCGACCCCAACAATAGAAGGCGGAGTCCCGGAACGGGTCCAGGCGTTAATATGTGACAGATATCGTCGAGCCCGCTCTAATTGGCAACTTGTCAATGCGTCTCCATGGTTACCGAGGACTCTCGGTTTGAAAAGCCCGCTAAACGTCCTTTGTTCGGAGACGCTAGGCATTGTTTCGGGCTTTGTCACCCAAAAAGGCGTTGGCTTTTGGCGCAACAACGCCAAAAAGAATATTGTGGTTGAAAGCCTGTCGATTGTTGCGGAGTGGCGTGGCAAATAGATTCCGTGTGTTAAGCAGCGGCTTTGGTGGATGCCTGTTAGATTATCAGAAAGTACATTGCCGTCTATACAACTCCTACAGGGCCTGATTACCGAATAGGCCCTAGAAGCCCATGCTTACATTTTACATTTTTGAAGGGCCCCCAAATCACACATATAAATGTTTAGCACCCCTAACATAGTTTGCTACCAATTTACTTTAAAAGAATTGCATTGCAAACATTAGTAAAGAAATTGCCACTTGTGATGGTAATTTTGTTCGAACATTAGTGAAAAAAAATCAAAACGTATAGAATATTAAGAGTACGCATTACTGTTTGGTATGTTTCGATATATTATTTTTAATGTGTTTTATTTTAATGCCATTATTGATAAAGATGTTAATGCTCATGTAAAAATTCGATTTGATGATCTAAAAGAATCTATTTGAGAACAATGGAGATAGAGGACTCCATTATCTTTGAATGGAGCCCCCTATGTAAAGGCGGGCTTCTGTTGCTTCAATGTCTTAATCGGGCCCTGAACTCCTGTTACCACGCAGAGCATATTTTAACGAATTGACACTGGTGGGGATAAATAATTTTCAATGGTCAAAGATAGGACGCTGATAGATCCTCACAAGACAGTTGAACCTCGATGTTAACCTTTTCGCGAGGGATCCGTAAAAGAAAAGTTGCACTGGCTGTGGGATAATTCCCTAAACAGGGAAAAATTCGCTTTAAGTGGCAGGGATAAAAGTTCTCAAGACTTCATAGAAGGATGTCTTGCCTTACAATAAGCCTTGCAACTGCCTAACGGACGGATCGTTAAAAATCCTCCTTCCAGACCATTCAGGTGTCGAAATACTGAAAAGAGCAACCTAAGACGATCTGTGTAAACCATTATCGGAACTTCACCTGTCCGAACAGGTGCTATTACCTGTTGTGCCGCAAACAACATATTTCAGATCACTTACTTTTTGAAAATTCTTCCCCCATACCATGGTTCGAAAGTGTCCCATACCCAACACTTGATCTCTATACTCTATGGGACCACATGCTGTCCCAGCACACTCATAAATGTTAAAATAAAAACTTTGTGCAAAAAATGCTTTGAGCAGTTGCTTTCTCTTTTTATTCATTTATACCACTTTCCCGTGCATAAGCTGTCTTCATAAATCCCTTTCAATAAATATCAACAATTACAATCAAGACTTACCGGGAATCGAACCCAGATCCTCAAGCACCGCAGTCCAGTTCCTTATTCGTTGTACTACCAGAGCGACGTGAAAGAGTTATAAACAGAAGAAATGTGCCAAAAGAAGGATAAGAAAGATAACCGAGTTGTAATAAATCCGTTTCCATTTAAGCAATCAACCTCAAATAATGTGGAAAACCCTCTTCTGAACAACTATTTTAAGTGTGTCAGGTCGCTTTGTTAAGATGGCTTGAACAGAACCTCAGATTAGCAATATTAAATCACACTGCTCATTTTTGCTAAAGTACGATTACTTAAACTTGAGTACGTCATCGCTCATTTACGATGCAATTGTACTCAAAGTAAACCGAGTATATTCAGGTTCTCATTTTTAAGTATTTTTTTACAGTGTGACTATTATTAAAAATGTGTATGCATTTATGTTTCAATAACAATACTGAATAAATGTTTCACAAATTTGGTTTCGTCCATCCATTGTTAAACGTCTTGTGATATTACAATGCAAAATGAACTAGCTTCGTTTCGTATAAGATACCACATACCACTTTCCCTTACGAAACCCAACTGATGCAGGACTAATGAAAATTCACTCTAATTCATTACCTTGAAGCAACAAAAACAAACAACCGGTGTTTTTGCCCACAAAACAACGTTACTTTAAAAGATATTTAGTAACTAATTCATAACACAGAGTCACAGCAATTCTAAACGACGGAATATTTTCCAACAAGAATTCGCATTCCAAAAGAAGCAAACGATTTATTTTTTCAACAACTTTTATGTGGGTTGTGAATTTCCCAGTCGGTATTCGAGATTTCTGAGAGCAGGGCACTCATTCGGCCGCATTGTCTGCAAATGGTGTAAGTCCAAAGAAAGAGAGTTTAAAGAGTTATAAATACGAGAGTTTAAGGAGTTATAAGAGAGTTTAAAGAGTTATAAGAGAGTTTAAAGGTTTATAAGAGAGTTTAAAGAGTTATAAGAGAGTTTAAAGAGTTATACGAGAGTTTAAAGAGTTATAAGAGAGTTTAAAGAGTTATGAGAGAGTTTAAGGAGTTATAAGAGAGTTTAAAGAGTTTTAAGATAGTTTAAAGATTTATAAGAGAGTTTAAAGAATTATCAGAGAGTTTAAAAAGTTATAAGATAATTTAAAGAGTTTTAAGAGAGTTTAAAGAGTTATAAGAGAGTTTAAAGAGTTCTAAGAAAGTTTAAAGAGTTAAGAGAGTTTAAAGAGTTATAAATGAGTTTAAAGAGTTATAAGAGAGTTTAAAGAGTTCTAAGAGAGTTTAAAGAGTTATAAGAAAGTTTAAAGAGTTCTAAGAGAGTTTAAAGAGTTATAAGAAAGTTTAAAGAGTTCTAAGAGAGTTTAAAGAGTTATAAGAAAGTTTAAAGAGTTATAAGAAAGTTTAAAGAGTTCTAAGAGAGTTTAAAGAGTTATAAGAAAGTTTAAAGAGTTATAAGAGAGTTTAAAGAGTTATAAGAGAGTTTAAAGAGTTATAAAAGAGTTTAAAGAGTTTACATAGTTATAAGAGAGTTTAAAGAGTTATAAGAGAGTTTAAAGAGTTATAAGAGAGTTTAAAAAGTTATCAGAGAGTTTAAAAGTTATAAGATAATTTAAAGAGTTTTAAGAGAGTTTAAAGAGTTATACGAGAGTTTAAAGAGTTATAAGACAGTTTAAAGAGTTATAAGAGAATTTAAAGAGTTTTAAGAGAGTTTAAAGAGTTATAAGACAGTTTAAAGAGTCATAAGAGAGTTTAAAGTGTTATAATAGAGTTTAAAGAGTTATAAGTGAGTTTAAAGAGTTATAAGGGAGATTAAAGAGTTATTGGAGAGTTTAAATAGTCATAAGAGAGTTTAAAGAGTTATATGACAGTTTAAAGAGTTATAGGAGAGTTTAAATAGTTATAGGAGAGTTTAAAGAGTTATAAGATAGTTTAAAGAGTTATAAGAGAGTTTAAAGAGTTACAAGAGAGTTTAAAGAGTTATAAGAGAGTTTATAATTCGCAACTCGCCTTGGCTGTAACGTTACGTGGAATGGCTTTCGACTCATTATTAGGCAACCTGTTGGACTACACTGTTAAAAATAGGTACTTAAGTCAAATATACTCATTTTTGATTACTTTCGATGCTTATCATAAGTAGAGTATTAGTAAAATGAATAAAAAAAAGCAGTTGCTTGCCTACGCTGACTTCATAAATAACTTTTAACAATTAAAACCAGGACTTGTCGGGAATCGAACCCAATCCGTCTATCTTATGTCGTCCGCACCGTAGTCCAGTGGCATATCCGTTGTACTACGAGAGTTACATGAAGAAGTTATATAAACAGAAGTATTGTTAAAAAGGCGTGGCAAAGGAATGGAAAGTAAGATAATTGAGTTGTAATAACTCATTTTCCATTTAAGCAATCGACCTCAAATAATGTGGAAAACCTTCTTCTTAACAGCTATTTTAAGTTTGTCAAGTTGCTTTGTTAAGATGGCTTGATCAGAAGATATATATAGATATTAGCAATACCAAACCATACTGCTCATTTTTGCGAAAGTACGATTACTTAATTTGAGAACGCCATCGCTCACATACGATGCAATTGTACTCAAAGAAAAACGAGTACGTCCGTGTACTCATTTTTAAGCACATTTTTTTTACAGTGTAGGACCCACACCACTTGGCCAAATGATATATGAAGATGTGGGGGGAAGAACCAGACAGCTCCACTTTTCAAAATTGACCAGGAAGGACAATAAACACTTTAAACATATTAAACGTTTTTTAAAAGTTAGCTCTTAAATTTGGGTAAAACATAAACATTGCCTTCCTTTATCATACACCGGTTTTACTTTTGTCAACCTTTAGGCTGTTTTTTTATTGAAACAAAAAATAGTGGAGCTGTCTGGTTTTTTACACCTACACTGTTTAAAATTTCAGTTCAACGATGTACCACATCTTGGTGCAAAACAGAGGTCTACACCATATTATGGTGGAATCTAGGTTGAACCAAAAATCCTTCATCAAAAAAAGAGGAGGTTTCACCTGGTTCAACCTCTTTAACTGCAACCAAAATTTTCGCTACATCAACAAACCGGGGAATCCCCTCCAAGAAAGACAACGACCAACAAGGGTCTCCGTGGCCCAGTGGATAAGGGTGTTCAGCTATGAATCAGAGGATTCGTAGTTCGAGCCCGATCGGTGCCATGTTGTCATTTGCGATCGGAGGGTTGCCAGCTTCGCTTAAAAAATGCTACAACTACTATACTAAGAAAACTCTAATTTTGAGTTTTTTTGCAACGTTATGAGTTTTTTGTGCAACGTTTCACCACTAAATCATCCATGGTAGTACCGTAAAATGGTGAAACTAAGCACCAAATGTTAGTTGCAGCTAAATGGGTACCAAAGTTTAGTTTAAGGTCGTAATAATTTTAACAGTGTAACACAGGAATTCTGTGGCCAAGCTTACCAATAAAATCCTTGTGGATACTTAACCGAAATCATCAATGCTACTGTAAACTTCAAACAGCAAAAATTATTCGTTTCATTTAAGGATTGCATAATAAACTACATATAAATATAGTCTAGCTCTGAATTACACCCTTTTAATGGAATTTTATGTGTGTAACACACCTTTTAGTTTGTTAAACAAACAACACACCTTCAGCAAACTAGTTTGGCAAACGACAAGCTGATGCAACACGGAAAGCGATCCAACCAAGCGACTAAACGTTGAACTAATTCGGTGCAAAAATAAGACAGGTCCTGGAGTTGTATGTTCCTTGCACCGTATAGGCAGGCCGTCACACAAAATATTTTTTGGGGTTGTCGAAACACGAAATTTCCCTACATATCGATTCAAAATTCCCAACTTAACTATTCGAAATTCCCAACTCAGTGCTGGAAATTACCAGTTTCAACTTATCGGTATTTGTCATCTTTTTTATATATATTAGGTAACATTAAACAGTTTTCGCACAAGCACTGATTTTCTGCACGCATGTTCCATTGCAGTATTCGTTCTGAGGTCTAATTTATATGTAATCTTACAAGTTGGACAATTTCTAATCTTCCCTAGCTTTCATTTGCAAATAATTTTAATTTTCTTCAGGCATAAATTTTCCCAATTCGGGGATTTTTAATAGTGAAAATTTTCAACTTTTCGGGTTTTCAAGTTATTGGGGGGGTCGGGCTCCCCCTCAAACCCCCCCTGTGCGACGGGTCTGCGTATGGGATAACAGTATAGCTCCTTTTCCTTTATATATCTACACCCAGTGTTTACAGCTAGCTGCCTGGGTCTTGCCCCAATCAATAGAGGATTTCTTTCTAGGTATAAGTGAAAAAATATAAAACAGAAATAGTGGAGATGTCTGGTTTTTCACACCCATGTCTTTATATTTGGCCGCCTAATAATGGCTTACAAAAAAAATATTGCTTATAAAAATAGAAAATGGCCTTAGTTAATTTTCGGATTTTTGTGACTTACACCAAGTTGCAGAAAACTTGCCCATTTGAAGAACTTGTGCGCCGAAATTCTAAAAAATCTTTCGAGCAAATACACAGTAAATATATACAATTACCACGCGATTCTCTCTAAAATCCGCCATAAAGTTTTCAAAACACAAACCATATAACGAAGCAGTATACTACCAACTGAAGCATAACCCAAACCAAAATAAAAACCTTTTTCCGCTTCATTTCGTTGCGTCGGAGCCGTTTAATTTCAGAAACAATCCATTATCGTCGAAAATGGCAAACCCAAACCTATCCAAAACAATGAAGAATTCGAAAATCAGCTAAAATGGCGCTGCGTAATGGTCTCAGTTCACTTCCGTTTATTCTCCAAAAAAGTTGTTGATTTCGGACAGACGATTCCATATTGGACAAAAATACATTATTTATCTATTTTCTAATATGTGGCGATTCTTAAAATGTGGATAAACTTCTAAGTAATTTTACCACATTTCGAAGCAGTTAAAATTTTTGGTATTATCCAATATTACTAACACATTTGTTGTTTTCGAATAAAAGATTCGATAGTTAAATATGTTTACTAAGGAATATTACAAACCATAACTAAAATTCTCATTGTTTACGTTTTCTTTTTTTCGAATATTTTTTTTTGCATAGTTCGATTGCGCTGCCGATGAAATTTCTTTGTCATTTAATAATAAGATATTTTTTTTCGAATTTCTATGAATAACACGATATTTTCTACGATAAATAATTTAAAATATAAACGAACTGAATAGTTTAATGTATATAATTCAATATTATTGCTTATAAACTTGAAAATGGAATACATTTAGAGAAGAATAGAGAGTAAAAATTATATTTTACTTTCATATCAGATTAAGGAAATTGTTTGTGATATTTTTCATAAGTAAGAAAAATGGACTATTCTTTTTTTTTATAATAGATTTAATGTATCTTCGTAAATCATTAACGTTTTATTGAATTATAGACATATGAAAAATTTCTGCACCTTCAGCACATACCTAAAACTCGATTTCGTGGAACAGATCATCAACTGTTATGCCTAACAACAAATAAATTAACCATTTCCATCAAAACGTTGTTTCTTTTAATCTTATTTTATTCCTATTAGTCTCAAATGGATTTTCGTTAATACTGTTTTATTTTTATTCTGTCAATTACAAATATATAAAAAAAACACGAATCAGACAATTTTGGAATTTAAATAATTAATCACCAATGAATGTTACAATTTTAAATCAGCTCTCAAGTTTCAAAACCAGTTAAAATTTTCAGTTCAACGTTGTACCATATCTTAGCGTAGCTTTTACCAAAAAATGGCGCAATCTCCTAAACTGCCTGCAACCAAAACCTTCACTGATTCCCCTCAATCCTCTTGCATTAGGCGTCCGGTTGCCCAGTGGATAAAGGCGTTTAGCTGGTAATCAGAGGATTGAATCCTAGTTCGAACCCGGGGGGTGAACCTGACAAAAAAAAGTTTTTAAAAAATAGTGATCTTGCGATCGGAGGGTTGCCAGCTTCGCTACAAAAATAATAGAAAATCGTCCAGAGCAACTAACAAATTATACCGGCGTTTCACCGTAATATGCGGTAGCGAAAACACGAATTTTGGATCAACGTTTCACCATAAAATGGGGAAGCGAAAATATGAGTTTTGGTGCAACGTTTCACCACTAAATGATATCCGCGGTAGCACCATAAAATGGTGAAACCAAGCATCAAATAATGGTTGCAGCTACATGGGTGCCAAATTTTGGTGCAAGGTCGTAGTAAACTTTTAACAGTGTAGATCACATTTCAGTCGACTATTTCAAAAATATATGGCCGGTTACTGCAAATTCCTGAAAATTTTCTCGGACTCGAGCAAGTTATATATAAATAAATTGGGGTCAGATTTACTGTACGGTCACCCTTGGCGCGATTTTTTCCACATTTGAAGATATTTTTGTTTAAATGGCAACCCCCCTCTGACCCGAAAAGGATTTACAGCAACCCTATTGGACAACAGTTGTTTTCTTTAGATCTCGCTCGTGCAAAAAGTCGCCAAATTGGCGACTTTTGGCAAGATTTTAAAAAAGTTGCAAAGGGTGACCGTACAGTAAATTTTTACCATAAATTGTTCCAGAATCAAACATAGTTTATACTATACCATAGTTAACATAGTCAAAAAAAAATATTTTGACTAAATGACTAACGTTGCAGATGAAAAATAGGTAGGTAGATAACAAATTGTATATACACATGCATCAAATCCAATATAATCGTCTAACAATCTTATTTTTTAAAAAAATTGTATTATATATTTTTTAAGTACATTTTACATCGTCTCTATTGCCTTTTATTTTTATTTTCATAGACTGTACATTTCATTTTTTTAAAAATATTTTTAATGTAAATTAAATAGTTAAAAATAATTTCGTTTCGTTCCATTTTGAATTATTTTTATATTTCTAGAATTACGACAAGAACAACTTTTTTTAAAAAAAAATTTACCTGATCAACAACATTGAAAGCATTCAAAAACAATTTCCAGAAAAAGTTCTTATTGTTATGTACTTAAAACCCCAAATAAGATTGCGGCTTTTCTTGAAAATAAAACCTCAATTCAATAATTAATAAGTTAAACAAACGTACGAAAATTTTAACGCGCAAAAGCTAAAAATTCAAAAAATATAATGATTATTAAAATTATATTACTTGAATAGTGTTAAAAAATCTTCTCAGATTACTTCAAAATAATAGAGTTCTGTTTGAATGATGGGCCCTGGTAGTCCAACGGATCTGCGCTCGACTAGAAGTCTGAGGATTACGAATTCTAAAACGACTAATGTGCATTTAACAAAAAGTAAACATGTTGTGAACTTGCAATCGGTTTGGTTTGTTTTGGTTTGGTTTGGTTAATGAACGTCGCACTAGAGCTGCACAGTGGACTATTGGCGACGGTTCGGGGTCTATCTCGAAAGAAAGACCCGGGAACACATACACATTCACACACACATTCATTCATACCTGCACCTCGTTATTTTAGAACCATGGTCAGATGACGAGGAAACACCTGAACTGGCACCCAACGCCTTCAATAGACGTCGGGATTTCGGACCCCGATCAGATTTATCGTACACCAGTCCCGTATACACGCCGTTAATTTTTGCGGATGTTCTGGATGACTTTTCTAGTATTTTGTAGCGAAGCTGGCAACCCTCCGATCACAAGATCACTACTTTTTACTTTTCTTTGTCAAATCCATCACCTGACATCGAACCGGGAACTTTCGGATTCCCAGCTGACGCCTTAATCCACTCGGCCACGGATGCCTGAAAAACTTGCGATCGGAGGGCTACCAGATTCGATACTAAAATACTAAAATATCCAATAATATATACCGGCATAGTATACGGGTTGGTTTGGTTAATAAACATCGCACTAGAGCTACATATTGGGCTATAGGCGACGTTTCGGGGCCTATCTCGAAGGAAAGACCCGGGAACGATGCCTCGTAATTTTGAACCATGGTCAGATGACGAGGACAACACCTGAGCTTGTACACGACACAACTTCGATGGGTGTCAGGACGTTGGACCCCGATCAGATTTAAGGTGCACCAGTTTACCTTATACACGCCGTAGAAATTGGAGGTAAGTTTGGACGATGTATTGTTATTTCAAAGCTAATCTGGAAACCCAATGAACACATGTTCACGGCGTGTATGCGGGACTGGTGCACGTTAAATCTGATCGGGGTCCAATGCCCTGACGCCTATTGAGGTTGCGGTTGCGTCGGGTGCCAGGTCATGTGCTGTCCTTGTCATCTGTCCATGGTTCAAAAATACGATACATCGTCCCGGGTCTTTCCTTCGAGATAGGCCCCGAACCGTAGCTTATAGCCCACTGTTCAGCTCTCGTGCGACGTTAATTAATTAAACCAAACCTTCACTCACCTGTTAAATTCTTACTACATTACAAGTTTTTACTAACCGTTATTAATAATATTTTTTTCATATATTCATAATATCAAATAATTCATAATATTTTTGAAATTAACTGTTATATAATAAATAACTCTTTTGACCAGAAATAAGCAGTAAGCAGTCGTAAATACAATTAAAATATATCGTTTTGATTTGGAGAGCAAAATATGATTTCATCTTCGAATGAAAAAGTGGTGCTGCCATCTATATTAAGAAAGTATAAACAAAAATCATAATCATTTCTTTGATCTTTAGTGCTGCCATCTATACTCACAGTAAAACCCTATATCAAAACAAGAGATAATTATTTAGTAGTCTTAATTTTTACCTTAAAATACTTAAATTTGAAAACTATATTAGTTAATCGTCCAATATTTACATTTTCTTGTATGTGCTATTAATATAATATTTCAAAAACTTATTTACGATAATTAAATTGTGTATACAAATTACTAGTAAACATCTCTTATAATGTAAAGCATATTTTAATTCTAATTGGTAATGAAGAACTGTTTTTCTCAATTTCTTTTTAGATGCTATTCTAAACTAAAGTGATTGAAAATATTTTTTTAATTGCTTTCATATATATATGAAAGAAAATTCCTATAACCACCCCCTTTTCTAATCCTGACCCCTTGTAAAACCCCTCTTAAAATCCCTTAACATCTATCCCTTAAATTAACTAAGCACAATCTGTGCCTTTTCTCTCTTATTCCAAGAACTCACTTTTTCCCTAAAAGATTATCCCTACCAATCAACGACTGTGCTTCCGAACCGATACGAATTCCCCATTTTCCCTCTTGGTAATATGAAAAATCCCCATCTCACGACACTTGGTGTTCGGCTGCCGACACGAAAGGATGTAAGCTAATTCTCTGAATAAACATGTTTCTGTGAAATCTACTCGGCCCAATCATGGATTAATTTAGTCACGACTGCAATTAAACTAATGAAATGACCACCCAGTGGAACATTTCAAAAAGTCGACAGCGATTGAAGTCCTGTTACGGCGAATTTTAGCGCAAATAGCTTCCCATAGCCATGCTAGCCGAACACTAATCCAGCAGATGTCCGAGCCAACGTACAGCGATAAGCGGCCAACCGGAATACCATTCTGGAACTGAAACGCATCCATCCTAGGAGGTTTCCTGCCGTGAAAAACTATCGTTCATTACCGATCTCGACGGATTTGTAAGCCGGTTGCCGAGAATGAGTCCTACTGCGTAGTTCCTGGCACATAGAAAGCCGAACCGAAAGTTGATATCCGCAAACACCAGTACACGTTCAAGCTCCGAAAGAACAGAAACCCGTCTACCTTTTAGAAGATGCGACGACCGCTTCGACAAACATGGTCGATTCGAACTTGCAACGGCAGCGACTCCAGAAGCGCCCTACAGAAACGAAAGCGACCGGTACCTGCGGCGCCATGACGTACGGAGCCAGCTCCCGGCTTGCCCTGAACCGCCGACTCGTGTGTTTTTCAACCTGCTGAGAAATTAAACTCCTCATCTTCAAAATAAAGTGTCTTCGAAACAGTGAGTACTCTGCCCATCGCGAAATCAAAGTGATCAGTGAAACTGAAACACCAAGAAACGAATGTGCTCGTTAGTTTCGATTCACATGTTGTGTTCATTTCTACAATTTGTGTGCTGTTTCGATACGAATCAAAATATTCACCAGTATCAATGTTCGTGAAATCAAAGTTCTGCAAGTTACATAAATCTCCGTGATCAGTGTGAAAGACCAAGAAATGAATGTTCTCGACGAATGTTAGTTTCGATTTTCCTTTTGTGTGCATTTCTACAATGTGTGTGCTGCGTCGATTACGGTCAAAACATTGACCAGTGCCAATGCTTCGAAACGAAACCATGTGTATTTTTGATAATGTTTGAAATATTTTTAAAACTTAATAGTTTTCAAATTTAAGCAATATTGATTTTTTTAAATTTAAATTGTAGAAGTTTAAATTGAATTTTATTTGAATACTTCACTATTTAATTAATTAATTTTAAATGCTTACTAATTAACTGATGTTAGTTTTTCATATTAATTATTTTTAAGTGTTTCCAATTAAATTTATTTTTTGTAAACAAAGATTTTTTTTATACAAGAGTTAGCAGTTTGTAATGTTGAATAGTTTCAAAGAATTAATTAAACTTGATAGTTTATTTCAAAAACTGTTTTGAATATGATCATTAATGAGCTATTGTGTAAAATTTTGTGATCAGGAAATTGATTTTGAATTTTAATTATTCTAATTATTATTATCCATTATCTAATTTGCTATATTGGTACAACGTCAAGTTAAAATGTCAGTAAACAAAGACACACCGAGTAGTCAAGCTACTTTAATTTCAACTGACAATACTAACTCTAATTCTGCCATGAACCAACAATCCTCTGTAAATGAAACTGAAGCTAGTTCATCGAATTTAACTCAGGCTACGAATTTAATTTTCCCCAATTATCTTCCGTCTTTAGTATGTTTTGATGAAGGTATGTCCATCACTTCTTGGTTGTGTTATTTTAATACTCATGCACCTAAAGATGAACAATGGAAGTTGGAAAATATTAGTTCCTTCTTAAAAGGAAATGCTCTTAAGACCTATATCAATGATGGATTACACTTAAATGATTGGAACTCTTTGCAAGAATTACTTATTGAGACTTTCCTCGAACCCAAATCAATTTCGTTTAATACTTTCACAAATCTAAGATTCTATGCGAGAGATGATATTTCTTTGTACTTCCATCGTAAAGTTCAAGCAGGTAGGCATTTAGGTCTTTCGACCGAGTTGATCATTCAAGGATTGACGGATGGTTGTCCAAATTTTATGCAAACTGCTCTTGTTGGACATACCATACCTTCCACCAGTGATTGGCTAAATTTAGCAAATAAAGTACACAAAATCAATCCACCCCCTTCACACCAAACTTCTTATGAACCTCGCAATATTGGCAACAGACCTTTTGGACGTTTCCAATATCCCCAAGGTAATCGATATCAACAAAATTTTCGCCCTTTTCAACCTCGAGAGCCATATTATTCTAATCACCGCCCTCAGGCGTTCCAAAATAATCGGCCCTCAGTTGTCCCCTCGCTGGATATTAAACGCCCATTGAACCAAAATCATACCAACACCTCTCATACCAACACCTCTCATTACCTTCCTCCTACTCCTTGTAGGTTATGTGAACAAAATGGGATATATAATGCTTATCACTGGATGTCCACATGTCAATTTAGACATGTCAAAATTCCATCAAACACAGAACATGTGCGACATCCACAAGATATCACTAAAAGGGAAGATCCCGATGATATGCAAGAAGATGACCCCGATTTATGACTATTTTCAGTATCCGGACGCATAAAAACCAAACATGTGGAATGCGTCATTGACACGGCATCAACTTTATCGATAATTCCCCTGTACATAGCTAAGCGTTTAAATGTAAAAATTTTACCCACCATTCCTATCAAAGTACAGCAAGCAGATGGACACTTTCAAATCACACAGCTTGCTCATGTACCTTTGCAAATCGGAAAAATTACCAAAACAGTTAAATTGCATATTGTGGATAATAAGTTGGATTACATTATTTTGGGACTCCATGAATGCTCCAAATTTCAACTTATTATTAATTGTTATGAACATACAGTATCCCAATTAGGTAACAACCTTAAATTAATGCAGCCAAAATGTCGTAGTAAACAATCATTGTATGTTGTCAGGACTGTTGATTACTGTCAAGTTCCTTCGACCTCTGCAGAAGGCGCAGATACTCTGCAGATTGTCCACGAGAACCATGAAATCAAGTGTCTGTTGGCAGGATATAGTAATGTTTTTTCTGCGCATAAATATGATATCGGTAAAATTAACATTGAACCCCAGCGCATTAGGTTATCGTCAGATTTGCCCATAAGTTTAAGACCGTATAGAGCTTCCCCTGCTGATGAACAAGAGATCAAAAAACAAATAGAAGAACTTTTAAATCATGGAATTATTAAAGAATCTTGTGGCCCCTATGCTGCCCCTGTCACGCTCGTTGCTAAGAAAGGCGAGAATGCTCGAACGCGTTTTTGTATAGATTATCGTAAGCTTAATGATTTTTGCGTGACAGATAGTATGCCCCTTCCCAGAATTGATTCCCTTTTAGATAAGTTAGGACATGCAAAACTTTTTTCAACTTTAGATTTGACTTCAGGTTATTGGCATATTCCCATTCACCCACAGGATACTGAGAAATTAGCTTTTACAACTAATTTTGGCCTTTATGAGTGGACAAGATTACCATTTGGTCTAAAAAATGCCCCAGCTATTTTCAACCGCATACTCAAACAAATCCTAAATAAATATAAAATTAACTTTGTAGCTCAATATTTTGACGATTTAGTCGTGTATTCCAAATCTGAAGCTGAGCACATGCAACACTTAGAAGAAATTTTTAGCATATTTGCTCAAGAAAATATTAAACTTAATTTCAAAAAATGTGTTTTTGCAAAAGAAAAGATTAACTTTTTAGGCTATGAAATCCAAAATGGCACTATTACCCCAGCTAATTTAAATATTGAAAGTATTAAGAAACTTAGGCCTCCAACCAACGTTAAAGAATTACAAAGATTTCTGGGAGCCATAAATGTCTATAATAAGTTCATTAATAATTATGCCCACATCAGATATCCTCTCAATAAATTGTTAAAGAAAGACACCCCTTGGGTTTGGACAGAGGATTGCCAGAAAAACTTTGAACTCTTAAAATCTTTGTTAATTTCTAAACCTATCTTAAGATTGTTTAATCCAAATTTGCCTTGCCATGTTTTTGTTGATGCTTCCCTCACTTCTGTTGGAGCTGTACTTAAACAGCCAGATGAAAATAATGTTTTGCATCCAATAGCCTTTCATTCCCGTACTTTGAGAAGTTATGAAAAAAATTATGCCATAACTGAATTAGAATGTCTCGCCATAATAGATTCCATTGACAAATTTCATTATTACCTTCATGGACAAAAATTTACTATTCATACTGATCATGCTGCTTTGGTTTGGCTTAAGAAAATCAAAAATCCGATAGGTAGACTATTTAGATGGTCTCTTAAACTTTCAATGTTTGATTATGATATTGTTTATGATAGGGGTTCTCTCAACTTTGAAGCAGACATGCTTTCAAGAATTCCTGTTGTACATCATAATCAGCATCAAACCCTCCTATTAGACTTAGACGAAATTAAAACTCAACAATTAAATGACAATCTTTCTGGCAATAAGTTTAAAAATATTAATGATGTAATTGTAGTCAAAAAGAAACATTTGTATAAAGTAGTTATTCCTTTTTCATTAAGACGAAAGCTGTTAGAGGAAGCTCATTCTAAATTTGGTCACCCTGGTATACAAAAGATGATCAATCTGATAACACCTCATTACTATTGGCCTTATATTAATGAGGATATTGCAAAATTTCTCAAACACTGTCACACCTGTCAAATAAACAAAAAACCCCGACAGAAAAAATTTGGATTACTTCAAACTTTGCCTCAACCAGAGCAACCTTTTGAGCTAGTTTCCATTGATACTGTAGGTGGTTTTAACTATTACAATTCGACAAAAAAAATTCTTGCATGTGGTCATTGATCATGCAACACGTTACATTTGGGCTTTTCCTTCCAAAAACGAAACCGCAGAAACCTATGTTAACTGTTTACAACAGATATTTCAAATTCAACAACCTGTAAGCTTGTTGAGTGATAGAAATCCTGCTTTCACCTCTACTAAACTTAAGCATTTTCTCAGAAATTATAATGTCAAGCATTTATTCACATCATCCCATAGACCGGAAACTAATGGAACCTCCGAACGTTGCCAACAATCTCTGGTAACCATGCTAAAGTGCAAAGTCAATTCCTCCTCATCCAAAATTCCTTGGACCAAGTTATTAGATCAAGTTGTAAACGAATATAACAATTCTCCTCACACTGTGACAAAATTCCCTCCAAACTACCTCCTCTTTGGCATACCGCCTTTTGAATCTCCCTTGAATCAAAACAATATTTACCCTCCAATAGACGAAGCCCGAAAGTTAGCAAAACAAAGAACCGTTGCATATCATGCCCGCAATAAAAGATATTATGATGCTCGATTTGTGTATAAAACTTTTAGTGAGGGAGATACAGTAATTTATGAAGAGTTCCAATATCCTAACACTCGAAAGCTTACTTCCCCCTTTTCTGGCCCTTATACAATATTAAAGAAAAGATCAGATGTGAACTATGAAATTGATTTTATCAACAATGTAACAAAATTACCTGAAATAGTTCACATCTCCAAATTAAGACCATACTACCCCCCTGATCAATTGCGTTTAAGGCATGAATAATTGTTAATAGTACTTAGATTTTTTATTACCATGTATTTTATTATTTTAAGTTGTTCATTTTATTTGTATAATTATTTTCAAATGTACCCAAAGTGTTATAGTATGTCAGTGCACTTATTTTCCACTATTCCATGGAATAATACAGAACTTTGGAACAATCAACCTAACATAGGTTCACGAGGATCCTCATCACTCAACATTCACTCACTAAAAGTGAACTGTTTTCAGAAAGTTCAAACTTTCTTCAATGGCCATCTTTATTTTTCAACACCTTTGATGTAAAAGGTCCTTCAACAAATGGCGGCCAAAACAACATCTTTCATAAAACATGCAATTTTGATACAAAACTCGTATTAAAATTTGTAAAAAAATTTGTTTTTTCGTTTTCAGGTACTTTTGGCGACAACTCGAACTGATGAAGTTGAGTTAGTCTTTCATTTAAAGTTCAAGACAAAAATTGAATTTTCAAAAAGAAGGATATTTTGAATAACGTTATACATGAAGATGTTTGTTGAAGCCTACCATTTTCATTTTTTTTTCTTTTTTCAACATGTGTGAAACATCACGCAAATGTTTCCTTCGATTTTATTTTTGTCGACATGTCATTTTGTATATCATATCTATTGCGCGTGCATTTCTTTTGAAATATTGTGTATGGAAATACTTTTGATGTTTTGAAATGTTTGATGATATAATTTTTTCTCTGTGTTTTGTGTCTCCAGCAGTCAATGTTTGTTTTTGATAACAATTTTTATGTTCTTGTGAATCGAACCGGGGCACCGTCGTTTACACACCGTATGTCCATGAATATTCAAAATTTTCACTCCACCTCCGTCATTAATATGTCTTTTCTCCTTTTCCACTTTCAGATTCTTCATGTTGAGCTTGTGGTCTGATCAACCATTTGGTTAACATTCTCTTCATTTCTTTGCATGTCTTTTCTCGCATTTGTGCTCATCGCTGGCCGATGTGTATGATTTTGCGGGAGGGAGATGAAAGAAAATTCCTATAACCACCCCCTTTTCTAATCCTGACCCCTTGTAAAACCCCTCTTAAAATCCCTTAACATCTATCCCTTAAATTAACTAAGCACAATCTGTGCCTTTTCTCTCTTATTCCAAGAACTCACTTTTTCCCTAAAAGATTATCCCTACCAATCAACGACTGTGCTTCCGAACCGATACGAATTCCCCATTTTCCCTCTTGGTAATATGAAAAATCCCCATCTCACGACACTTGGTGTTCGGCTGCCGACACGAAAGGATGTAAGCTAATTCTCTGAATAAACATGTTTCTGTGAAATCTACTCGGCCCAATCATGGATTAATTTAGTCACGACTGCAATTAAACTAATGAAATGACCACCCAGTGGAACATTTCATATATATATATATATATATATATTCTTATCATTCAAGTCATTCAAGTTATCTAAGTAGTACAAAAGTTTGAAAAATAACCTTTACCAATGTATACTATGCCATAAGTTGTCATCAAAAACTTTTTAATGTGAATAGCAAGTAAAATTCTCAAAACGTTGGAGTTGAATAGGTCCAGACACAACATTCGTTGGTAAAAACTTGCGTAACAGAAAAAAGTGATGATATTTTAAAAGCGACTTAAAAGGTGTTGATATTTTACAAGCGTCTTAAACGTTCTTGATATTAAGGCTTAAAAGGTACGACTTAAAATGTGCTACTTTAAGCGACTTAAAAGGTGTTGATATTTCGCAACCGTTTTAAAAAGTGTTGATATTTCACAAGCGACTTAAAAGGTGTTGGTATTTCACAAGCGAATTAAAAGGTGTTGATGTTTCACAAGCAACTAAAAAATTGTTGATATTTTATTGAGTTTCGTAAATCCAGAGATAATCAGCCTATGGAGATAAATGACTTACCATCGTGTATTGCAAGACGAGCCGCGTCTATAAGATGGCTATTACTTCACTATCCCCTTTAACCTTTGTACCGCGTTGGGAGAGGGAATGAGTCAAATATTGATCATATTCTGATCTGTATAACCACTGTAATTTTAATTCTAATCGGCAGATATATTTTAATAGTATTTGTGAAAGAGCAGTTACAGTAAACAAACATACCAAAAATATATTATGACAAGTGCTAAGATATTTAGAGTTTACCGATGACGTAAAACTGATAGGGCCGAGCAGGTGAGCGTAAAAAGTATTTACGAACCATGTCTGGTGTCTACCCGATTTTTTAAAATCACTATAAATTATAACTTTAAGTTATGAAAAACTTACAATACATAATCTTTTATGATAAAATAAAAAAAACTTTATTTGAATACGCGCTGTTTTCCAAATGCACGATTAGTTCGTTGGATGGAAAATTGTTATCTATTGCACATTTGAAAATATAACCATTTTACAGTTGTGATTGATGTTGCCTTGTGAATAGACTGATCTAATTTTTAAGATTTCAAAATCGTTTTACAGTTTTGTGAAAGCCACTGGAAATATATATTTTAAACAACTCTTTTTACTTCTATTTGTCATACAAAAACGCTCAATGACGTGCTTTGTTAAATAAAACACTAAAATTATCAAGTATTCGATTTATTTAGTATATCATCCATACAAAAACTTATTCAAATTTTCAGAATATAAGCTGATACGAGTATTATAAAAATACCGTTCATCAATGGAAATTAAAAGAATTTATCCCATACTGTCTCGCTAGAATTTTTTTTTTAAAAATGAAATTTATAACACCTTATTTATTGCAATGTTTGAATGAAACTAACATAATTCCTGACAATTTACTATATAAATTCTCATTAATATTCTATTACAAAATATTTTATATACAGTCATTACCACTAAAATACACAAAATGGATTTAATTGTAAAGCCGCGAATACTTTTGAATTATTTTATTGCACGAATACTTTTGAATTATTTTATTGCACGAATACTTTTGAATTATTTTATTACACGAATACTTTTAAAGAACATCTCTGTTAAACTTAAGTATAGGGGGAAATTCCGCATTGCGTCTAAATAATTGTCGCCAAATGCGATTTCAGTTCAATTTGGCAATCCTACGTAATATCGCGTAATCGCACTGTATTTCTTAGTAGAATGGTATTTCTTTGAGAATATAGAGAATGATATTTCTTAGATAATTTAGAGAATGGTATTTCATAGAGAATGCATGGTATTTCTTGGAGAATCTAGAGAATTTAAATTGTTTTTTAATAAAATTGTAAAAAATTCTAGAGAATTTTTTGGAAAAGACATTACACTTATTTAAATTACTTTTTTATTGTTTTTGTCAAAATAATTAATACCTGCAGCGAAAGTATTATTATAGTATCTCATTGATTAGAACTAGTAAATGGTCCAGATCACTAGATTTAGAAACTGCAATTCCTTTTATAAACACATTTGGCGATAAAAAAATTTCTTTGGCGAAGTGCCCCCCTATTCTTCAGTTTTACCGAAAACATGGGTATATGCTTCATAATTTGTATAGTGTATGTCGCTATTTAAATACTTGAAAGTTAACACATAACACTTAATTTCTTTCACTTTATTTAATCAGCCACACAACAAAAAAGCATGTATAACATATTAACCAGTGTAATACAGATTACATATTAATTTTATATCAAGAAACCTTCAAAGAGGACGAAACTAGCAGAAGAAAACGATGACAAATGACACAATGAGTAAACTATTTTTATGATACATGACTTGAGATAGAAAAAGAGGCAGTGTCTGTACAGGGACATTTGTACACGACAGTCCAGATAACGATATTTGATTGTAGAATTGAAGAGTAGAAATCATATAACTTTCGCCACAACAGTGTGTAGAAAACAAATATTTTCTTCAATTATGAGTGAGTTACAGTTATGTTTAAAAAATCGTATACAGGTTCAAAAATTAAAATCGTCTTTTAAAGTGTATTGCAGAAATATTTTACTTTTCAATTATTTTTTTTATATAATTAACAGTACAATTAATCAGTTATCTGCATAAAAAATATTCCGCCATTTTGTTTCAAATAGAACAAAGTAGAAATATATAGAACATGATTTCTTTATTGAACAACCAACCTTATCGTAAAGATCAGATTTCGATCTTCATTACTTCGAAAATCAATTACTTATTTTTCTTACAGCACAAAATTATCAGTTTTCAATTTCACACATTCACATGAATAACAACAATATCTACCAACTTTAACTTTTCGCACTCCACTTTCATCACTCAAGTGACAAAATAACAACCTGGTTCCAATTCTCTGTTCTTCTCACTACCCAAAAAACGGATTGTTATTTTTGTCACCCAAGAACACCAAATATATTGGGGAAGAAGAACACTAACGCGAGTGTAACTGTTCCTTAAAAATAACGCAAATGGAGTGCAAAGGATTAACACTGTCTAACCACCACAAGAAAACCCCCAGACTGAATTCTTTTCAGTAACGGTTGCCATAGTAACGGACGATTTCATTCAACTCCAGAGGGTGTAATATAGAATATAAGAGATGGATACTTGTTAGCTGATAGTTAAAAACCAAAATTATCACTCTATTCCACAATAGCAACCCAGTCCGCGGACTTTCTCGTGACGGTCACACAGTACATGATATGAAGCATCTGAGCGCACAACTACATTTGGTCAAGGGCAATATTGCACGTAGAGGTCAAGGTCTCTCCCTCAGAGCCTTGTGGTCCACGGAGTGACTTCCACCAGGGTCCCGGACTTGGACTTGGGGGTGCAGCCGTTGTCGAAGGACCTCCCCGGGGTGACCGTGACCCTGAAGCCGTTGGTGACCGTTGTGGTCGGCTTGGGGGTCTCTTTTTCGACGGGTGGGGCTGCCACTTTGAGAGATGGAATGGCCTGCCTGATTCTTGGGGTCTGACTACTCTGGAGGCACGGGACTTGACCATTGATAGTTATCTGTTGATAATAAAAGAAATCGTTACAAATTGGTTAATTCATGTGCTTTCATATACTGATGACAGCGCTAAAGGTATTCAAAAGTAAACACTGTTAAAAATGCATTCTAATATTAGAGGAAACTTTTGGCATTTTTGAAGTAACATACGCTTGCTATGTGCTTCGAATAAATATTTCGTCAATTGTCGTTTCATTTATTTTGTATATTCATTTTGTCGTTTTTTCAATGAAGCTTATTTGGTCGAAAATGACGACCATTTTAAATAATATACGAAATACAATTAAAATACAAATACAACGTTAAAATACGCAATAAAAGTCCATCAAATCTGGACATGTTTCGGGAGATGCATCTCCCTTCATCAGCAGAAAATGAAAATGTCTGTGTGTAATAAAATATAAATAAACCCAGAATTGAAAGTGTTGCCAAAGAACAAAAAACTATTTCAATCTGTTGGAGTTAACTATTGTGTGCCAATAGGCGGGGAATACTGGGATCGCAAATGTTTCATTGACAATCGAATCAATATTGCTAAAAATATGAAACGCCTCAAGGAAGTCAAGTTCAAATGGAGATTTGGGTTTGCAAATTAAATGTGGGTTAGAAAAATCAAATATATGACCATGTTCCCAAGAGTGCTTGGCAATGGAGGACTTCTTTATTTTTTATTTAACAGTATGTACTTGGAGCTCCTTAATACGAAATCTTAATGCTCTCTTTGTTTGACCGATATGACATGCCACATTGACATGAAATACTGTATATGCCCCAGTTATTAAGGTCGTCAATAGGGTCTTTAAGTTGTGTGAAGGTGATCTTATTGATAGGTGAAAAAATGGAACGTATGTTGAACCTACCGAGAATTTTAGAAATTTGATGACTGATCTGAGGATAATATGGTAAAACAACCAAAGCCCCAGTCTTTTTCGAAATTGAAACTTATGTATTCCGAGCTATGATAAGTATTGAATGTACTAAAAAACGAGTACATTTTACTTATTTTTGAATACCTATTTTTAACAGTATACTAAAAAACAAAATGTACATGTCGCATAATTAATCGGTATACTGACCGCAGAGAAGGTGCTTTTAAATTTATGGTGTGTGAATGCAACTAGGTAATATCGCCCAATCTACGCTCTTAAAAATAGGTATTCAAAAATAAGTAAAATATACTCATTTTTTAATACATTCGATGCTTATCATGGCTCCGAATACATAAGTTTCAATTTTGAAAAAGACAGTAGGCGAGCATCTGCTTTTTTTATTCCTTGTGTTTATTTTTGAGTACATGTCTTTCCCCAAATTTAAACTTATGTATTCGAAGCCATCAAATGTAATCAAAAATGAGTACGTTTTACTTATGTTTGAATACTTATTTTTAAGAGTCTGTCATTCGGCTAAAAGTATTGACGTATTCCGTGCGCATATAAAGGGTCTTAGAAGAAAAGAACAGGAAGGAAATTCTAAAAGAAAGGCCCTACCTTTTGGCACTCTTTCTTGTTGTTTTCTACTGTTTTCAACGGGGGCGGCTGCTTGGGTTTAGTATGAACTAAAATCTTTGAATTGTCTAAGCTCAGGGGCTGTTTGATGTCCTCCACTTCTCGATTCTGCTGCTGGTGCTGCTATTGAAACAGAAAATAATTGCAACGATTAAAATCAAAACAAATCAAATGAAAATGTTTTTAAAAAACCTTCTATACTCGGGGTCAACCTAAGTTGACCCTAAAGCAATTGAATATTTATACATATCATAGCTTCCGCTTCAGGTTTAACTTAAGTTGTCCCCGAGTATAGTTAAGCATTGATCGAACTATTAACAGATATAACCACTTTCCGTTTTACCAGAATTATTCAAAAATCTGAATAAATTCTCGTGTCATCAGTACAGTTTGTATATGATTTATTTTAAAGCTATTTTTCGTTCAATTAATATTAATACATTAAGTATAATTGATAGCTAGTAAATGCATTAAAACATTTTTCGATAAAATTAAAACTATATATTTGACCCTATTATAAAGTCATTAATCCATATAACGTATATCATCCAATAATATGTGTGGCTTAAAACAAGAACAACTAAAGTCCATTGGAATAACCAATGACATTGATAGTTACTGTTCCAAGCCAAGTTTGTCATACCCGTATATCCAGAATATGTTTTACACTAATTAAAACAGCATTTTCTTCCATAAACTTGCTCAAAGTTTTAAAAAATCGGGTGGGGCTGTGTCAAAGAACAGCCAGAACGGCTTTAAAAGGAAATATTATTGGAATTACATGAAACAAATAGGAATTGGACAACATCGATAACCTTGATAATAAAAGAAAGATAAGCAACCGCAGATACTCCGTAGTCCCCTTTCCACGCCCCGAATGTGCTGTGCTTTATTTCAAGGTTTTACAAACATCGGTGCCTAAATTCAGATATATCAATCGTCCTATTTGTAACAGTTATTGCATCGGAATGGTTACCCCTAAAAACTTAACGTAGTGTTTCTCTACAGCTACCCTATATAGCTGATTTTTAAAGACATCCACATCAAAATAAACATCATATTTATTAAATCTATTAATTTTTTTAACTACTTCTGACTGACTAGAAAAAAAAATTAACACATTCGCTGACATACGAGTTGTATTTAAATCGCGCCTTGTTGGTCCAAGAAGTTCCGTCAGTTCGCATCACAGATTACAGTAATCGTTCTGTGAATTGTATACACACTTCATATAAACCATAAAATCCTGACGTAGGCACATTCAGCATGGTCTCTCAGACAAAAAAAAATATCTTGGCCTGGATTTTTCCTTGAAAGGTTACTTTTTGTATGCGAGTTGGTTATTTTACCATTGGGCTGCCACCGACCCATATTGGACTTGCAGAATTTGTTTTCTTAAAATTTCCGTACATGTTGATAAATTTGAATCATTTTAAAAGCAAATTAAGAATTAAAAAAATGTGGCACCTTAAAGACGTTTTTTTGCAGAATTTGTTTTCTTAAAATTTCCGTACATGTTGATAAATTTAAATCCTTTTAAAAGCAAATCAATCAAGAATAAAAAAATGTGGCATCTTAGGTACGTTTTTTTGCAGAATTGTTTTTCTTAAAATTTCCGTACATGTTGATAAATTTGAATTATTTTAAAAGCAATTAAAGAATAAAAAAATATGAATAAAAAAGAAAATATATATTATAACCTTAGGTACGTTTTTTGCAGATTTTTTTTTTAAATTTTCGCACATGTTAAATTTTTTTAAATTATTTTAAAAGCAAATCAAGAATTAAAAAATTAGGTACCTTAGGTACGTTTTTTCGCAGAATTTGTTTTCTTAAAATTTCCGTACATGTTGATAAATTTGAATCATTTTAAAATCAAATCAAGATTTAAAAAATGTGGCACTTTAGGTACGTTTTTTTTTCTTAAAATGTCCGTGCATGTTCATAAATTTAAATTATTTTAAAAGCAAATCATGAATAAAAAAATATGGCACCTTATGTACGTTTTTTGAAGAATTTTTCTTAAAATTTCCTTGATAAATTTGAATAATTTTAAAAGCAAATCAAGAATAAAAAAATGTGGCACCTTAAAGACGTTTTTTTGCAGAATTTGTTTTCTCAAAATGTACGTACATGTTGATAAATTTGAAACATTTTAAAAGCAAATCAAGAATAAAAAAAATATTGCTCCTTAGGTAAGTTTTTTTTTACAGAATTTTTTTTTCTCAAAATGTCCGTACATGTTGATAAATTTGAATCATTTTAAAAGCAAATTAAAAATTAAAAAATGTGCCATTTTTATGTACCCAAAGTTTTGTTAAAAGTGTGTCACAGAGCACGCTCAATAAATCGAATAAAATTAAATACTTTACACGCATTTAAGAAGCATAAAATATTGATATACAAATACAAATACAAATACAAATATTGACGACCAACAACAGGCTCAAGGCCCAACAAGGTTGGTCCATCTAGTACCTCTTAACTATCCCCCAATGCATATCTAACTTCTTCTTAAAATCCGTTACTCCTTTACAATTAACAATATTCACTGGCAAGTTGTTCCATTTGTCTATTACCCTATTATAGAAATAGTGTTTTCTCCCTTCCCGATTAAAATGGGATTTGTTTAACTTAAACCCATGACCTCTCGTTCTATCACTCATATTAAAATCTAAACCCTCCACATCTCCTTGTTTGATAAATTTGAATAGTTGAATCAAATCTCCCCTAACCCTTCTTTCTTTCAGAGTAGTATGTCTTCTTTCTTTCAGTATGCACATGAAAGAAGCGAGAGAGAGGTGTACTCACAAGGGAGTTGCCGTTTTTCGCATTATCATCCACAGGATAGACTGTGTGTTGGCCGAACATTTTCCTATGAGCCTCCCGGAACTCTTCCATCAACATTTCTGCAATTAAAAAAAAAAATGTTATATAGCAAAAACAGAATTTTCTCGTAGACAGGAAAAATATTTTGTTATGGAAAAAGTCATCAACAACCAGAAAAATAACTCAGGGAAATGTAATTTGAAAAACGGATTTAAAACTTTACGAAATTATAAAATGTCACTGAAACTTGTATAAGACACCCATATACAAATACAATATTGATGACCAATAACAAAATCAAGGCCCAAGAAGGTTGGTCCAGCTAATATCTCCCAACTGTCCCTCAATGAATATCTAACTTCTTAAAACCCTTTACTCCTATTCTATTGAGAATATTCACTGGTAAATTGTTCCATTTGTGTATTACCCTATTATAGAAATAGAGTTTTCACCCTTCCCGATTAAAATGGGATTTGTTTGATTTAAATCCATGACCTCTCGTTCTATCAGTCATATTAAAATCTAAATCCTCAAAATCTCTTTGTTTAATAAAAAAAATCTGAATTTTTTTTAATGTTTAAAAACGCGAAATAACGTTAAAAAAAAATTTTAATAAATCTTCTAACCCTTCTCTTTTCCAGAGTATACACATTCAAATGTCTTAATCTATCTTCATAATCCATGTCTGAAAACCCTTGGACCATTTTAGTAACCAAGTGTTGAACTTCCTCTAATAAATCAATGTCTTTTTTTTAAGATATGGTGACAAAAACTGTACTGCATACTAAAGATGCGAAATCAAACCTATCAACAATAACAAGATTATATCGATAGATTTTGATGAAACACTTTTCCTGATGTACCTGAACATTCTATTAGCCACTGTACATTGATGACCCATTTCAAATTTCTTATTTACTAATAACCCCAGGTCACTAACAATACCGCTGTTTTGGATTTTTTGCCCCCTGCAAAACGGAGGCAACCTTTCCATTTTTGATACCCCTGTGCAAAACTTCGACATTTACTGATATTAAAAGACATACCCCAATTAATAGCCCATTCTGAAATTTTTGTTAAATCACGTCGCAATTGCTCAGGAGAGGGGCTGAGTTTCATATTGTGAAGTCTGCAATTGGTTGGAAATGACAAATGACAAAATGCTATAAGATTTGTTTCTATTATTTTTGTTATTTTGGCTGGACAGAACCACTTTTTTTGGACAACCTGCATAGTCTTCTGATAATCAGGTTAATGAAGGTTACAAACTAAACTAATTTAAATAAGCAAATTTTTAAGTTAATTTTCATTGGGGATCAAAAAAAATTACGATATAGGAAACACATTACAAATGTAAATTAAACTTATTTAAAAATCAATCAAAGTAAAATATTTATTTTTATACATAAAATACGAACCAGACTCCGAATATGCATGCATACTAAATCCGAATACCCCATTTAACATAAATGAAATATAATTAAATAACAACTATAATCATGCCTACCGTGTTGCATCCGTTTTATTGCATCTTCTTTACCTCGTTTACCTTTAAAAACTGGTTCTGAAAAAGAAGAAAATATATCAAGAATTAAATTCCTTGGAAACGCATCCGTGTTTTAATAGAAATAACAAAAGAAACTGAATTTTAACTACCGTATATAAATGAGATTTTAATTCGATTTTCGCGGTAAACATGCATGCCCTACTTCAATATCTTTTGATAATAAAATGAAATTGAACTCTTGTGTGAAGGATTCAATTATGGTGAGTGGTATCTGCCATTAGTGAAGTTCAATTAAAGATAACAATGAACTAAATAGAATTGAATAACAGAGGGAGAAAATGAATAGTTCTCTAAGTGAAATGCGTGTTGCTTTTTAACCGACTGAACAGCGCGCCAACCAAAACTACAAAACAAAACCGCCGGAAACTTTAAATTAAATCCGCAAAATCGAGAGGTTATCAATTCGACCATTATGTATTTTTTTTTGTGTACGTATGTTCGCGCGGGATTTCGGTTCTACTTCAGATTTTTGCACAATTTGTTTTTTGTTGAATAGGGGATGTTTCACTTAGAAGCAATTTGAAAAAAATATCCGGTTATCCGGCATTTAACTATCAGGAATTCTCTTTAAGCCGTACCATTTGAAAACAAATATTGTCCGATTTCGAAAATTATTTTTTTGTTGGATAGAGAAAAATCCACTTAGGCAAAATCTGCACAAAAATAAAAATAATAATTAAAAACTAAAAAGGGAAAAATAAAATAATCTATCTATAAAAAAGGACAACCGACTTTAAGGAAAATGGTCTAAAAAGGAAAAAATAATTTTAAATTTTTCGAATGAGTTGAAAAAATTTAATTATTGAATATCAATTTTATACTTAGTACAACTTTTTGAAGTAGGTGCTAATTTACAAAAATCATACCTAAATTTTGGTGCCGATTTCAAAAAGTTGTATTAAGTATAAAATTGATATTCAATAATTCAATTTTTTCAACTCATTCGTAAAATTACAAATTATTTTTTCCTTTTTAGTGCATTTTCCTTAAAGTCGGTTTTCTCTTTTTTTAGAAAGATTATTTTTCATTTTAAGTTTCAGAAAATGTTCATTCAGTTGAAGTAGTTGAGAACGATAATAAGAAAGTTTCAAATTATACCTTTGTGCAAAATTTCTTAATTTTTTTTTTATTTCTTATATTTATATATCTTACAAACAAATAAAATAATAAATATTGCGACAATCACATGCCATTTTGTTAAAAAAAAAGCAATATTTAAAGATAAAATATTCTTATTTCAAAATAAGAAAAGCGACTGTAAGAAAAATGCTCTAAAAAGCAATAAAATAATTTTTAATTTTACGAACAAGTCGAAGAAATTGAATTATTTAATATAGATTTTATACTTATTACAACTTTTTTTTTAAATCGGCGCCAAAATTTAGGTATGTTTTTTGTAAATTGCACTAACTTCAAAAAATTGTAATAAGTATAAAATTGATATTAAATAATTCCATTTCTTCAACTTGTGCGTAAAATTAAAAATTATTTTTTACTTTTTAGAGCATTTTTACAGCCAGTTTAATTTTTTTAAAAAGGATTATTTTATTTTTTCCCTTTTGGTCTTTTAATACAGCAGGGGGCATAGCTCACATTTTTCCACATCTCGAATTCGGTTTAATAAATGCCGAGTAAATAAAATTATATTGTCTGAAAAATGCATATCGTAAAACAATCCTTATATATGCTATTAAATGCCAGATGAATGAAATGTCACTGTAGTAAAATCTTTACTCGACAATGAAAAATATTTTGAAATTAGAGGAATTGTTAAAAAAAAAAGTCCGGTTAATCGATATTTCCGGATATATAAAAGCCGGAAAACCGATTTTAAAAATAATCGCAAAAGTGGATTCTTCTCAATTTAACATTAAAAAAATAATTTTCGAAATCGGACAATTTTTTTTTTCAAACGTTCCGGTTAATTGAAAATTCCGGATAACCAAAACCGGATATTTCATTTCAAAAGGTACCAAAGTGAGACATTCCCTATCCAACAAAAAAAAAAGAGAAAAAAGTCGAATTGATAACGCGCGCTTTGGCGGCTTTGGTTGGCGCGCTTTTCAGTCGGTTAATAAGTAGAAAAATTCCAATTTTAAAATATGCAGAGAATAATTAACTTCCTTCAAAGATTTGCAATTGAAGAATATAGTGTTAGAATTGTGCAAAATTCCCATTTTGGTTAAATTTAGTTGTGTAATCCAACATTTAAACGAAGGAATACATTTGAGGAGAATATCTTGAAGTTTAGAAATATTCAACACCACCCCGATTGACAATTCAAATAACATGAAGTTACTTATCCGGAAACATCAATTCTACCTTCAAATGAAAATTATACATCTATGTCCTTAACGAAATTCTGCATCAGTGAATCGCGCTAGTAAAATACAAGGTTAGCATAAATGATTCATCGCGTTTCAAAACACTTTTAATCGAGAAGTATATGCCGATTTTATCCACCCACAATGCCAACAACAGTGCAAGAACTGCAGAAACGCATCATTGCTGCTGTGACGTATATTGAACGTGCTATTGAACGTGCTATTGAACGTATGGAACAAAACGAATTACCGTTTGAACGTCACCCATGGCGCACACATTGAACATTTATAATGTGTACCTAGGATTTGATGATTGTATGCAAATAAAGATTCTAAAGTTAGGGAGCAGTCGTCATGATTTTTAGAGTGGGTCAATCGTAAAAGTATAGTTATAAGTGGCGATAAGTTAGATTTGAAATATTTATTCCTTCCAGTGCACATGTTACAGGATCACGGTTACATTGAGAATGAGATAATGTCCTCTAGCAGGGAGTTTTCATATTTAAAGACAATGATTATCATCAATCAGATTGAGTCAGGGGAGTCATTTAATTGGTCAGAAATGGTTTGACCTAGGGACTTTTTATCTAAAGGCTAAAAACAGGGATTTTTAGGAATTATCATCAATCAGATTGAGTCAGGGGAGTCATTTAATTGGTCAGAAGTGGTTCGACCTAGGGACTTTTTATCTAAAGGCTAAAAACAGGGATTTTTAGGGATTATCATCAATCAGATTGAGTCAGGGGAGCCATTTAATTGGTCATAAATGGTTCGACTTAGGGACTTTTTATCTGAAGGCGCTAAAAAAAAAACCCAAAGTATTCCAGTGTGAATATAGGCAGTTGTTAATACTAAACTAAGCGTGGAATTGAAGTCATTAGCGAAAATTTGGTTCGACATAGGGACTTTTTCATGTGGAGGCACTTAAAAAAAACCTCAAGTGTTCCAGTGTACTGTTGCTATGACTAAATTAAGCATGGATTGAAGTCGTCAGCGTAAATTTATGGGAACTCTATTGCATTAGAGAAAGAAACACGAATCTAATAGGGAAGTTATGTGGGATGTTAAAAAGAGTTTTATAGGAAGGAGATAGAGAAGATTATTTCAACACAATTAAATTGTAATGATTAAAAGAAGTGGTACATTAAAGACATTTTAAATATGGTAATTTAAGGGAAACATATTAGATGCATCTTTTCATGCATCACCTATCTTTGTAGGTCTAGTGTTTAGAATTCCGAGGTATCATTTGAGCTAACCCTGTACATGAGAATGTCCTTATAGATGCTTTTGCTCCCAATGCTTTTGCTCACCTGATCTATTCGGCTTATTAAGTGTTCCATTCTTATTCTCATCGAACACCCTATTTTCGTTCGAATTCATCCTCGCCGCCACCTTCTGCAGCTCGTTCAAGAAGCTGTTATCCTTCGGAGAACTCTCCTCCGTCGGAGGCGGCGGGGGCACGGAGGCGACGGACATCACGGAGGCGGACCTCTCCAACTCTAGCTTCTTCTTCTCCTCTTCCAACCTCCGCTTCTCCTCCTCCAGTCTCCTCTTTTCCTCCTCCAGGACTCGCTTCTCCTCCACGATCCACGCGTCGTCCTTCCGCCTCCAGGCGTCGTCCTCTGCGGGGGACGAAGACGAGGAGGCGGAGGAGGGCTGCTTCTTGTGCCACTGGGGGACGACGGTTGTCTTCTTACCACCTCCTCCGCCTCCCTCGAAGGCGGACTCCTCCGAGATGGAGTAGTCTTTCTCCGAGTCGCTGGAGACGCTGCTCTGGAAGGAGCTGCCTTCCGACTTGGAGGAGCAGCTGCCGGAGAAGTCGTGGTCCTTCAGTGTGGCGGACAACCTGTGGAGATTGGCGTTGTTTTAGAGATTTTCGCTGATTTAGAGTTTGCCATGAAGTACAGTCATACTTAGAGCAAACGCAACCTAGGGTCTGATTATCAAAGATCAATGGGATTAAAATGGTGAAATTGGTTACTCAAGTTCGATTATAGTTTCGTTAAATATGTCCGATCAAATGATAATAGGATTTCGTTGTTGTTTTTTTCTTTATATAAAATTTACGAAATGACGAAATATTTTGGGATTTTTAGCGAGTTTGTTCCGTATTTTTGTCGAAAATTGTAATCATAACTTATTTGATTAAGCTTTTGTGCAATTTATGTGATTTATTGACAGTGTTTCGTGTGTATATCCACTGGGACTCTAACGCTGAACTTTTAGAATATTAAATACCCTGATAAATTTTATTTTAAACAACTTCAGCAGTAGTTTTTTGGTATTTTCTAAAAATTTATAGAATAGTATATGTTTCACATTCTTAATATATTGGGAGAAAGCAAGAATTAATTTTTCATAAAACGTGTGGACATTTTGAACTGTTATGCTAACAAAAGAAATAAATATTGCGTGTACTCCTTTTACTTAGAATTGTATATATACATTGTTATTATATAAGCATTACACTGTTAAAAATTTCAGTTCAACGGTGTACCATATATTGGTGCTAAACAGCAAATTACACCATATTATGGTGGAATCAAGGTCAAACCAAAAATCCTTTATCGGAAAAAAAGCGGAGGTTTCACCGATGATTGGTTCAACCTCTTTAACTGCAACCGAAATTTTCTCTGTCGCTACATCAACAAGCCAAGGAATCCCCTCCAAGTAAGACAACGACCAACAGGGCTCTCCATGGCCCAGTGGATGAAGGCGTTCAGCTATGAATCAAAGGATTCCTAGTTCGAGCCTCATCGGTTGACTTGACATAGAAAAGTAAAACAGTTGTGATCTTGCAAATAGGAGGGTTGCTAGCCTCACTACTAAAATACTAAGAAAACTGTAATTCTGAGTTTTATGCAACGTTATGAGTTTTGATGCAATGATTCATCTTTAAATGGTATCCGTGGTAGCACCGTGTAATGGTGAAGCTAAGCAAATGTTGGTTGCATCTAAATGGGTACCAAATTTTGGTGCAAGGTCGAAATAATTTTTAACAGTGAAGAGTAGTAATCACGTGGCTCACCAATGTTTTATGATTGGAGAAAGATTAACCAATCCGGATGCTCGATTGTCCTAAACACAGTTCAGTTCTGGCAAGACTAAGGGTATAATAATTCATGCTTTTTAACATTTACTTGTTTGAAACACCGAAAGTCACCTAATTTCTATTTTAATTTAATGCGCTCTTTGGACATACTTCAAATGTGTATTCATATATTTTGTAATCAAGGTTTGGGAATTTAAGTTAGTGACACAATGAATGTCTAAAACTTGTTGATTTAACAGCTTAGATTTGAATGATTGTAAATGTCATTTCCAAGGCTGTTTAGAAATGAGTAATTTGAATTATAAACAATGAATTTGAATTCCGTTTATTTATAATTATAAATTCAGTGTTTGGTGTGGAATTATTACCGATATCAATTAACCCAAATCGAAATTTCTTCACAGTTTCAACTATTTATGCATAAAAGAGTAGTAGTATAACAAGGTTAAGTTTGCTCTAAGTACACATGATTCAAGATTAGAAAAGATATTTGCTGTGAATAGGTGGTGTTCACTTTGTTCATATAGAAGAAAGAAAAGGACAAAGCAAAGTTGTGGTGTTAGGTGTGCTACAATTAAATATTTTAAAAATTTAAAATATTCATGAAAACATCTGAAAAATTAGGTTAGCAGGTCGAGAAAACTCTTAAGGAATTGAAAGAAAATATTAATTATAATATTCCATTAGTCTCTTTTTAAATGTATTTAAAAGAAATGGATTACTTGTAAATCCACATATAAAAAATTTAATGTACATTATGTGAAGTATTTAAAAACACTTAAATATATAAAACGAAATAATGAAAATTTATAAAATGAGAACCTTAAATAATTACTTCTATATCAATGAAGAAGAATTGTAATTTATATATATTAAAAATAAATTAGAATTATACAATTATTGAATTATTTAAAAATTATAAATCACCATTGTATATCAGAGGAAAGCTTACGATGTCTAACATAATTGAATTATTTAAAAATTATTGAATTATTTAAAAAATATTGAATTATTTAAAAATTATTGAATTATTTAAAAAAATATTGAATTATTTAAAAATTATGGAATTATTTAAAAATTATGGAATTATTTAAAAATTATGGAATTATTTAAAAATTATAAATCACCATTATATATTAAAGAAAAGCTTATGTTGTCTAACAGAAATTTAATTATTTAAAAATTATTGAATTATTTCAAAGTTATAAAACCCCATCATATATCAGAAGAAACCTTATGCTGTCTAACATAACTTAAACTTTTTAAAAGTATAATTTTAAAAATCCATTTACTTATTATTGTAAAATACTATAATGTTTTAGATATGTAATAAAGAGTAAGTCAGGTTTTAAACTGATATCAGTAATGTCACAGATATTTATAATTTTTCTAATTTAGTTCGAAATAGTGCGATTTAATAAAGTTACTTGGATTGGTAAAAAGCAAAAAACAAACCAATTACTTTAAATCTTTAAGAGAAAAAAGTCTTTGAAAATTTCCTAATTTTTTATAAGGTTGTTAGAAAGGTTATGCATCTCAACAAAAACTTTTTTCACGTATTTAATCATTTTGTTTTTAATTTAAATTATACTCACATTTACAGAAAAGTTTCGGTTTAAAAATCAGCAAACAGTATAAAATAAATAATAATAATTACACTAAAATTAGAGAGTTTGAGATTTTTAAAGTAAAAATTTATTAAACCTGACGGAAATTGAATTATTTAAACTAGGCAAATCAGGCAGCTATTGCTCGTGTAAAAAGCTAAGCCCAAAGCATTGGCATGCAAGAAATTAACATGCTAACTAACCAGCGTGCAAAGAGCTTACTACGTGCAAAATATTAAAATAAATCTATCTACTTACAAAAACGTTATGGACTTGCCACCACTAAATGCATTTGACGCCAGCTGCAGTGCTAAAACTCACTTTCAAAATCATGCAACCGCAATCGAAATATACATACGACACAAGATATTTAAATATAAAAAGTAATGTCGTGTTCAAGGATATGAAACGACATTGATAAGGCTATTTTTTTTTAAAATTAAAAGCTTCTAAAATATTTATTTCAATTCTAAACTTTCAAATTCTCGCAGGAAACCTGTGACGAACGCCTTCATATTTAATTTAATAACTTTTTAATTTAATATGATTGGTTTATTCTGGTAAGCGTAGATAACGATGCAACTACAATGTAAACAAATGTACTTAAAAATGAGTACCTAAATATGCTGCTTGTTATTTGAGTACAATTGTATCGTAAATGAGCGATGACGTACTCACGTTTAAATAATCGTACTTTCTCAAAAAAAGATCAATGTTATTCAATATTACTAATCTCAGCTTCTTTTTCAAGCCATCTTCACAATGCGACCTGACAAACTCGAAATAGTTGTTCAGAAAATGGTTTTCCACATCATTTGATTTCGATCGATTAAATGAAAACTGAGTTAACACAACTCAATTATCTTGCTTCCCATTATTTTGGCACACAATTTAAACATTTCTTCTGTTTATAACTTCACGTCGCTTTAGTAATATAACGGATAACGCACTGGACAGCGGTGCTTGATTATATGGGTTCGATTCCAGGTAAGTCTTAGTGATAATTTTTTATATTTATTGAAAGTGATTTATGAAGACGGCCTATGCAGGCAAGCAACTGCTCTTTTTATTCATTTTTACTCATTTTTGAGTATATGTCTTTTTCAAAAATGAAACACATGTATTCGGATCTATGATAAGCATCGAATGTACTCAAAAAGGAGTACATTTTACTTATTTTTGAATACCTATTTTTAACAGTGTATAATTTATCACTAAAAACTTGCAGTTAATATAAATATAGATATTTATGTTTGAACACTTATCTAACACTTTTGCTTGTGTACCAACTTAATTATTTTAAAGTTTTTTTTTAAATCCTGTAAAATTAATCCGTAATATTACATATTAAAAATAAAAATTATAAAATGTTACAATTCAAGTTTTTATTAGTTTTTTTATAAAATTAACTTTTATTTAATAAAACAGGGGAATAATTAAATAAAATTAGGTTAATTTCTGTGACAGATAAAAGTTTAAACCCGACTTTCCCTAAAGATTACTCCAAATATAAAATAATAATAAAAAATATATGTTACACGATTGTTTATATTTTTAAAATTATAATAAGATTTTAAAAATTGTATTGCATCTCTCTAAAATATCAATTCAAAACATTACACATTAATTTTAAACATATATTATCATATACTATTATCAAATTATTAAGATAAAAATAACTCAGTTTGCACATCACGTATGATTAATTAAAAAAATTAAAATTAAAAAAATTGAAAAGTAAAATGAACAACTTTAACACTTCAAGCTACATATAATTTAATAAAGTGAAATCTAAATGTGATGATAATAAAATTTTTACATAACATGGCATTATTATTTAAAATGTATATCGTATTTTTACTGAACAAACCAAACAAATAATTTTATCTCTATTTTATTTCCATCTATCAAACAAACATAACTATACTCGGGGACAACCTAAGTTGAGCTTAAAGTAATTGAATATTTTATACATATCATATCTTCCACTTCAGGTTCAACTTAGGTTGTCCCCGAGTATAACAATAAAATTCTAAACTCTAAAACACGTTTTTTTTTTACAGAAACCCCTTACAACCAGTTACTTAAACAATAACATAAAACCATTTCCAAAAATAAGCCATATTTCCCATAACTTAAGAAAGTCACTAAAAGTAGAAACTATCACAAATGCATCAGAAACCATGTCATCGTCTCACATGTCTACAGCTAACCCTGTCCTATGGTTTTTGTACTAACTAAATAGAACACCTTTTCAAGGTAATAGAGTAACTAAACTAGGGAGAGTGGCAAGTGTTCCTTTGGAATTGAGTTGGAAGTGAAGCATTTTTACCCGTCGCTGAGGCTTCTCGAGGTCGAGATGGTGTCTTCGTTTTTGTTGGACAGTTGACTCGCAGAGCTGTTGTCCAGGAAAAGACTGATTCCCGCTCCTTTCTTCACTGTGAGACGAATATCTTTCACTGATTTCATTAATCCGACGGCCTGGAAGACAAAACGGAAATATAACATTGTATACACAAAATAATCAGGTGTGGCTGTGTCAGAGCATAACCATGAGCTTTAAGTGAAACGTCATTTTAGAAGATTATGCTCTGTAAAAAAAGTGCTTAAAAATGTATACACTCATTTTTCTTTGAGTACAATTGCATCGTAATTGAGCGATGACGTACTCAAATGTAAGTAATCGTACTTTGGCAGAAAAGAGCAGTATGCTTGAATATTGCTAACCTCAGCTTCTGTTCAAGCCATCTTAATAAAGCGACCTGGCAAACTTAAAATATTTATTCAGAAGATGTTTTTCCACATTATTTGATGTCGATTTCTTAAATGGGAACTGAGTTATTACGTCTCAATTATCTAACTTCCTATTCTTTTGCCATGCCTTTTTAACACTACTTCTGTTTATAGTTTTTTTACGTCTCTTTGGTTAGACAACGGTTAAGACAATGGACTTCGGTGCGGACGACATCGGGTAGACGGATTGGGTTCGATTCTCGATAAGTCCTGGTTGTAATTGTTGAAATTTATCGAAAGTGATTTATGAACGCAACCTATATAAGCAAACAACTAATCTTTTTATTCGTTTTACTCATTCTTGGGTACATGTCTTTTTTAAAAAATGAAACTTATGTATTCGGAGCTATGATAAGCATCGAATGTAATCAAAAATGAGTACATCTTACTTATTTTTAAGTACCTGTTTTTAACAGTGTGAAAATATGGACTGGTAGCCAACACCACATCGCCAGCAGAAGGAAAATAAACAAGCTAGTCTGTATGACTCCATCCCGCTTCTCAGAATGTGTGAAAATTCCTGCTCGCTAGGAAACCTAATTGGTAAATTTGTGAAACATTTGGCTTTTTTTTATAAATGAAGGTCATAAATTTTACTTTTAAGCCAAGTCAACAAGAATTTACTAACCTTCTTACAGCCAGCGTAGGCACAAAAAAGGTTGGGAAAATCATTGTAAAAAATTGCAAAATTTTACTTCTGGTCGGGTTGGCAATTTCCCATCTAAAGCTTTTTTTCCCCATCCAAGCAGGAAAAAAACAGGAAAATTACAGGCTGACTCTAAAAAAAGTTGGTAATTTGATTTTAAATAAAATTGGCGAAAACCCATTTTTGACTCGAGAATTTGAAGGATCCCCCCTTCAAATCATAAGCCCTAGCGATACAACTGATTCAGAAATATTATCAACAAATTATCAAAATTACGCAAGTGAGTATTTCGACCAAGCTCATAATATGAACCTTATGTAAATAAATAAAGTATAGATTCGTAAACATGTGATTTCAGAAACTTTCATTAAATTATTTTGTATGGTGTCCGGATATATGTTTATGTGTTTTTCGTGACGCGAATGGATACAAAATATATTAAACAATTAAGAAATACTATAAGAAATACAAATATCAAATTTGCCTGATCTGTAGATGACCAAAATATATTTCAGTTTGCAAATAAATCTAAAATAATTTTTAAAAAAATTAAAAAAAAATTGTAAATGAAAGATCTTACTTCATTGAGCTTGAGATCGTGGAAACTTGTTCCATTCATGTCCAGTATCTGGTCCCCAACCTGGAGACCCGCCTGGTCGGCGATACCACCCGCTTTCACTGTACACATGAAGATGCCGGGAAGTTCGAGGGGGCCCTTGGCGATGCTGAAAAATATCACGATGCATCGTAATCATGAAATTGAAATAATGCACTTTACATAAATAAAGCAAGAGGCAAAGTATTCCATAAAGTACAAAGTTTCTAATGTAAACTTTATCGTGCATTCGAATTTGGTTGGTTTTGGTATGGTTTTGTTAATTAACTCCGCCCTAGAGCTGCACAGTGGGCTATTGGCGACGGTTCGGGGCCTATCTAGAAGGAAAGACCCGGGAACGGTGCATCGCATTTTTGAACCATGGTCAGATGACGAGGACAACACCTGAACTGGCACACAACGCCTTTAATAGACGTCGGGACTTTGGACCCCGATCAGATTTATCGTGCATCAGTCCCGTATACACGACGATATTTTTATTTGTTTAAATGTTATGAACGACATTCCTAGTATTTTTAGCGAAGCTGGCAACCCTCCAACCACAATATAACTACTTTTTTACTTTTCTTAGTCTAGTCCGTCGTCTAGGGTCGAACTAAGAATCCTCTTATTCCCAGCTGATGCCTTTATCCACTAGGCCACGGCGGCCCTCGTCGGATCAGTACTATCACTAGATAACCACAATATTTGCATAACATGGATTTGCATAACATGGATTTGTATAACATGGATTTGCATAACATGGATTTGGATAACATGGATTTGTATAGACAGATGATTTGCAGTTATATAGTTGTATTAATGACTCAACCATATCCTAGAGTTAACATAAAACACATATGAAGTATTTATCCCAATTACGTGTCTATACCGATAGTGTTATAACATTTCATTTTTATAACATTACTTAACATATTTTCAGTTTTAAACACTCCATTGGCATAAAAAAAATAATCCAATAAGAGATATAATGGTGCGTAACGTTTTATATTGGCTAATAAGCATACTTTTTATTTTACTTCAAGATTAATTATTTTTTCATTTTGTGATTACCACATTCTGCTGTATTAACTCATTTATTTATATGCATTCATTCACTGAAATGTTTACTTATTTCTTATCTGCAAACAAGGTTAACCAGCTACTAAAAGCAGTATTCAAAATTTAGTTCAATAAATTAATATTGCTACAATAGTTTCAATAACGATTGTTGATACCTATTGTTAGTAAATAGATTCCTTAAAGTTGCTCGCCTTATAGACTTCGATTGAATTCACCCTACATAAGTATTTTGGTAATAAAATCCGACATTATGTTATTTAATCGATCAATCATTGCAAGTTTGAAATGCTCGTATAGAAATGCATTACAACAGCAACATGTAAAACACGTCAACACAAATAAAAAATGATATACAAAAGTCCCTTAGGAAATTTTAAAACAACTTTTACAAAATCTACTTCGTCAATAGATTAATTGTTCTGATATTGGTTTAAAAAAGAAGTAAAAGAATTAATCAAAAATTTGATTAATTCTTTTACTTCTATACTAATCTTATTTAATTGATCGATTATTGCAAGTTTGAAATGCTGATATAGAAATACATTGCAACAGCAACATGTAAAACACATCAACACAAATAAAAACTGATATACAAAAGTCCCTTAGGAAATTTTAAAACAACTTTTACGAAACCTATTTCGTCAATAGACTAATTGTTCTGATATTGGTTTAAAAAACCAGTAAAATAATTAATCAACAATTTCATAAATATTAATATTCATTAAAATTCACTCAATTAGACGGAGGTTAAGAATAAATAAATTATTTATATAGAATAGAATATACTTAAATATTTAATTATAGAATAATTAAAAGTTCCATATGCAACGAGCAAATAACTATTCAAATTATATTCAATATACCCATTATTGCATCACTATAATCATTCTTCAAAAAACTTATTTCACATTTTTTAGTCAATGTTGCAATGCATAATGTGTAATCAGGTCGCGAGTATTTGTTTCCGATTCTTTAAATTAGTGGTTACCAACATTTAGATAGACATGGAGCACTGAGTCCAAAATTCGACAAGTCACAGACAACCACTTTCTAATAACAATAAATAAGGTACTGAATACGATTTAGGTACTAAAATACATTAGGTGTATAATGAAGTATTTAATTTGTAATTAAATAATTTATTAACCAAAAATTTTACTATTTTGAAATTAAATTTTCATATTAAGGTAGCATTTCAAATTATAGAGAAACCTAAGTAATTTGAGGGTTAAGTACATGACAAACTCAATGTGATATTTGAGCTTTTATCTTGTTCATCAAGATCTACATAAAAAGGAATAATAATAAACTTTGATATTTTTAAGTGGTATCAAACCTTCAAAACCTATAAACCTTCAGAGCTTTTTTTTTCTATTCAAAATTATTGCAATATTTATTACGATTGAATTTGAATCCATAAATCCTTAAAAATTCCGCCAAAACCAAGAGAGCGCTAACAAAATAGTTTAAACTCATTTCTAGTTCGCTTCTGTAATCAATTAAACATAAGAAGTCGTTAAAAGGAAAATACGAAAAAAATTATATATTTTACCTTAAATTATTATTTTTGTTTTTTATAACAACGGAATAAACCTGATATAATCACGTTTTAGCAAATGAAACAAATATATCATTGTAATTCAACGACATGTCTAACAGGGTGGCAACAAAATTCTGGAAAAAAGTTTCCTGATATTTCCCTGATTTCCATAATGGTGTCACAAAAATTTCCCTGATTTGACAATTAAATAAAGATATATTGCAATACATGCTTTGTACAGAAACGAAGTATCGACGCTGCAATAATACAATATATTGCATTATAAATGAAAACTTATAATACTTATAGTCAGTTAAAATAATAATTTATGGATACAAAACAAAATTATACAAATACGACAGGTGTAATAGTAATTAAACGTGTTCTCCGGAAGCAGATAATGCAAAAAAAAGCTCATTTTTTCAAATTATTTCTTTTGTAGATGCATGTCTTCGTATTTTTTTTCTAATTTTTAATAAATCCTATATTTATTAGCCCTGCACATGTTGTTTACAATTCAAAGTCGAACATGCTTTGCTTTCCCTTCTCCATCCAGCAGTGGTTCACACTTTTACAAAAATAAAACTGAAAATGTGCACAGCTATGTTTTTTTTGTGTAATTCTTTTTGAGAACTAAAAGGAAATATTGACAACTGAACTACCAAGAATAGAGAGCATAATAGACGATAATTGCCGTTTTAAAGATCCACATTTGAAAATGTCCCTGATTTTTTTGTGAAATTTTGAAAAGTTCCCTGGCATTTCCTTGATATTTCCAGAATTAAATTATTATCCATGATAATTCCCTGATTTCCCGGTTTTCCAGGGATTTTGACTACTTTGAAATGTCTGCAAGACTACCAGTGGCCTACAAACCACGGACTGTGAACCTCTGATTAAAACAAAATAAAATTATAATAGGATAGTGAAGGTGAAATGCTACTGAGATCACAACTTTTTTTATGTTTTCTTACCTGCAACCAAGACTACCAGAACCAGGAACGCTTATTTCCACTTTGACAATAATACTGTTCTCCAAGGTAGACCCATTCACTCGTGAATGCTAAAAAAACACAAAAGATATTTCACTCATACAACAACAATAAACATTTTATTTTTCAAGTTTTAAGATTACCTATTTCGTAATTAATATAAATTCCTTGTATTAAGTAATGAGTTCCAATGGTTCCAGCAAAAAAAAATCAGCATAAAACCTTTTTCAATACCATCTTAATATATTTGTAAAACCCTCATGGAACCTGCATGAGTTTCCAAATACCTTTACCTTTATGAAACCAGCACTATAAAAAAGGTACTTATAAACGAGTACCTGAACATACTCGTTTTCTTTGAATATGATTGCATCGTAAATGAGCGATGACGTACTCAAATTGAAGTAATCGTACATTCTCAAAAATGAGCAGTGGGATTTAATATTGCTAATTTAGATTCTGTTCAAGCCATAACAAAGCGACTTGAAACACTGAAAATAGTTGTTCCGAAGATGATTTTCCACATCATTTGATGTCGATTAATTAAATGGAAACTGAGTTATTACAACTCAATTATCATATTTCTCATTCTTTAAACACACCTTTTTAACATTTCTTCTGTGTATAACTTCTTCACTTCGCCCAAGTAGTATAATGGATAAGGCACTGGACTGTGTTGCCTTAGGATATGGGTTCGATTCCCGGCAAATCTTGGTTGTAATTGTTGATTTTTATTGAAAGTTATTTGTGAAGGCAGTCTACGTAGGCAAGTAACTACTTTTTTTATTCATTTTTACTCATTGTACTCATTTTTGAGTACAGGGTTCTCCAGGAACGCAGGGCTAACAGCTGATATCCCTTAAAACTTTATATATAACTATAAAATAAATAAATTATTCAAATAAAGTATAACTCACTGCTACTTGATCCGAGCATATAAGTGAGTTTTGAGGTTCAACAATTTTCCACGTCACAGGATCTTTGTCCCGCCTGTGAGGGGAAAAAATAATTTAAGTAAACATATGTTCGTATAATACAGTAAAACTCCTATTATCCAGATCAATTGGTCACAGATCCCTGATCTCTAACTATAATTTCTGGTTTGGGCAAGATATTTTGTTGACTTGAAGCCAATGTGGTGGCAGCCATGCTGTACTCCACTTTCATCGCTACCGCAATATTTCGTAATTTGTTTTTCGTATTAAAACAAGCCAACGTGTATTGCTTTTGGCTGAGTTTTTTTTCTATTTTCTTTTTAAACCCATTTTAAATGCAATCTGCTATTGAAATAGACAGTCCTTTGCAAGTCAAAGTCGAAGTGGTTTAAAAGCAAGAGCAAAAACTATTTGTTTGGCAATATAAAAATGAATTCTATAAGAAAATAATATAATATTTATATACATTTAATATATCTACAATGCTATGGTATTAAAAAACACCACTAAATCACTTTTTTTAAAAAAAATTGGGTCACAGAATGGCTGCTTCCACATTGGCTTCAACGCGTCCATAGAGGAAACTAGTTTTGAGCCTTCCAGAAGTTACAGTTAGAGTTCAGTGGAACAGATGCCATCCAAATAATCGAATATCCGGATCATTCGATAATTCACAAAAAAAAAAGTTTATTTCTTAGATAATAAAAAAAAAAATTCTTTAGAATGTAATGTAATTTAATTACTATTAAAAATAACATCATTCACCGATAAGAAACTTTTAGAAGTGGATTTTTTTAATAACTACTTTTTTTTCCTAAAGAGATCCGGATAATTAATGCTCCGCTTTGTTTCATCTGAATAACTGGATTTCGGATAATAGGAGTTTTACTGTACTATAATTTGACTACTTTTCATTCTTACTCAAATGCATGTTTCAAAGTTTAAAATTTTTAAAAACAAAAACAGTAAATACTCACTCTTTTACAGGAAGAATGCCAACCCCTGAAATACAAAATTTTTAATTTAATACTATTTTCAAACATGTACATCTCCTTTTAACAATATTTAGCGGGTTGGTTGCCGAGTGGTTCAAACCCCAAAACAGAGTTACCGAAATAAGAACGTTTAAAACTCATTATTGGTTAACCTATTAAATTTGAACAACTTCGTAAAATGATAGTTCTAACTGCCTAGTAATAAAAAATAGGGTTACTTCATTTTCAGATTTTTGTGACGTAAACCACTTAGCAGATAGTTCACGCATTTCATAAAAAAATTTTAAAAAATAGTTGATACTACATAATGCTTATAGCAAATATTTATATAAAAATATTTTTATTTTATATAAAGCAGAATAAAAGTCTGTCAAATAACAAACCTTACTTACAGAACATAATTTATATAAAATTCAGAAAATCTTTCAAATAAATTTTTATTTTTATTTTATAAAAATATACTAACACAGGGTGGCAACAACATTGTGGAAAAAAGTTCCCTGATATTTCCCTGATTTCCATGATGGTGTCACAAAAATTTCCCTGATATTACAATTACATTAAGAAATGTTGCAATACGTGCTCTGTACAGAAACAAATTATCCGTGATACAATGATCCAATAAATATATTGCATTATAAATTAAAAAGTTATAAGCAATACTTATTGACAGTTAAAAGAATAATTTCTGGACAGAAAACAAATTATGCAATTGCGATAGGCATAATAGTAATTAAACATGTTCTCTAGAAGCAGATAATGCAAAAAAAGCAAGTTTTTTCAAATGATTTCTTTTATAGACAATTTTAAATGTTTTACATGCTTCACATTCCAATCTTCAGTAAATCACATATTCACTAGTCCCTCACATGTTTACAATACAATGTTCGACGCACTTTGTTTTTCCCTCCAGCAGTGGTTCACGTTTAAAAAAATATAAAACTGAAAATATGAAAATACGCATAACTGTGCTTTTTTTTAAATTCTTTTTCAGAGTTAAAAAGAAATATTGACAACTAAATTACCCAGAATAGAAGGCATAATAGACGATAATTGCCGTTTTAATGATCCAAATTAGAAAAATTCCCTGATTTTTTGTGAAATTTTTAAAATTTCCCTGCCTTTTCCCTGATATTGCCAGAGTTAAAAATTTCCATGATAATTCGCTGATTTCCCGGTTTTCCAGGTTATTTTGCCACCCTGTAACATATGTAATTAAAATCTGAACAAAAAAAGCACAGTTATAAAAAAGAATATTTAGTTAAATCAGAGGGAAATGAAATACAATTCTCACTTTTAATTTTGAGTACAATTCCTGGACAGGTTTTGAGCAGACTTAAGACTTCCATGTGAATAGCTCGATGAATGCTGAATCCATTGATACGAACGATTTGATCTCCTACCTGAATACCATTAAAAAAATATAATTAAACTAAATATGAATCAATAATAATTTACAAAGAGTACTTTTTTTTGCTTTTTATACAATTTTCTTATAATCATATGAAAACTTTCTTTCAATTTATATGATATACTAAAAACGCTACAGATAAATAATTTAATTGTTTTATAAATTTTAATTTAGCAAGTCATTTATTTAGTTAGGATGGTTTTGATTAAATAACGTCGCACTAGAGCTGCACAGTGGGCTATTGGCGACGGTTCGGATCCTATCTCGAAGGAAAAACACGGGAACGATGCCTCGTATTTTTGAACCATGGTCAGATGACGAGGAAACACCTGAACTGGCACCCAACGCCTTCAATAGACGTCGGGACTTTGGACCCCGATCAGATGTATCGTGCACCAGTCCCGTATACACGCCGTTAATTTTTGCGAATGTTCTGGGCGACTTTTCTAGTATTTTGTAGCGAAGCTGGCAACCCTCCGATCACAAGATCACTACTTTTTACTTTTCTTTGTCAAGTCTATCGCCTGGCATCGAACCGGGAATCTTCGTATTCCCAGCCGACGCCTTTAATCACTCGGCCACGGAGGTTTGGTTTGGTTTGGTTTTGTTAATTAATGTCGCACTAGAGCTGCACAGCGGGCTATTGGCGACGGTTCGGGGTCAATCTCGAAGGAAAGACCCGGGAACACATACACATTCACATACACATTCATACACACATTCATACATGCACCTCGTTATTTAAGAACCACCATGGTCAGATGACGAGGAAACACCTGAACTGGCACCCAACGCCTTCAATAGACGTCGTGACTTTGGACCCCGATCAGATTTATCGTGCACCAGTCCCGTATACACGCCAGTATAATTTGTTGGATATTCTGGACGACTTTCTAGTATTTTTGTAGCGAAGCTGGCAACCCTCCGATCGCAAGATCACTACTTTTTTACTTTTCTATGTGAAGTCCATTTCACGGATTCGAACCACCAATCTTCTGATTAGTAGCTGAACGCCTTACCAACTGAGCAACTGGGGCTCCGGCCACGGAGGAGGCCCCTTATTTAGTTAGGAATCGAATACAAAGTCACTGTGCTGTTTATAGTAAGAAATATACTAGATAACGTATTGTTTTAATCTTGGATATTGGTTTTAAAATGGATAATTGTTCTTCAAATATGATTATTAGACGCCAAAATAAGTTATTCAAACTTGAGTAGACTTTCGTAGTAAGTTCCCCAAGTGTGACATCACTAACTATGTTGGCAGTAACCTTGAATATTAGCACTTAAAATTTGCTTAATTTCAATGAACATTTCCCTATTTTATTTGATTTAGCATTTACAAAGTCAAAAGAACAAACTAATTTAATTTTTAAAAACTTATTTGTCAGGTTGTTTTTCCTATTTCACAATTTTTATTGCAGAAAACAGACAATTTACCTTTTTGGGGAATATTTCTGGATATTAAGTCCTGATGTTGACGAAATAAAAGTATAGAGTTTAAGATAAAATTATATTATATACTTTATAGACATTTGTCAATGAAAATGTTTTATTTCCGTGAATTCATCCAAAACGGATTCCACACCTCATTTAATTTAAGTTAATACCTTATTTGCATGAAAATTTTGTTAATGATCACAAAATATATTTCTTGAAACCTTCCTTTTGGGAATGGGATATTATAAGGAGAACCAAACTAAAAGTAAAGGACGTGCAATAAAGCCTTATGTTCAATAAAGTGTTCAAGCCTTACTCAATTTAAGGTAACAGTCTATCGTATAGCTTCTCCGACTATCTGAAAGTTTCCTGCGAACTGACTGGTCACACAGATTTAACGTGCACTAGTCCCCTATACAAGGAGCGACAAACACGAGAAGACTATACTTCGTGTAATAATGTTTAATAATTAGCCTTAATGTAATCCTCCTTATGTAATTTTGAAATAGTAAAATTTAACTCATATTGTCGCATCATAATTCTGTTTATGCTTATTAAATTTATTTTATTCTTATTACGAAGATTTTGAAGATGATAACATACCCTTAATCCCTGCTTTTGCGCAATAGATCCTGGGATTATTTCTGAAATAAATACACCTGTCCCGTGCTCCCAGCCTGAAACAAAACACCTGTTTTAATACACGTATATCACTGAATTTCTAAATTAACATTAAAAAAATGTGCATTAAAGCATTAAAAAGGGTAGTAAAATTGTGGCCTTTCACTGTGAAATAAATTGCCTCCTCAATTCTGTCGCAAAAACTTGAGAAATAATCAAAACTCATTGGGAACATAAAGTTATGGTATTTCACTGTGAGATAAATTACCTCCTCAGTTCTGTCACAGAAACTAGACAAATAATCAAAACTCATTGGGAACATATAATTGTGGTATTTCATTGTGAGATAAATTACCTCCTCAGTTCTGTCACAGAAACTTGACAAATAATCAAAACTCATTGTGAACATACTATTGTGGTATTTCATTGTGAGATAAATTACCTCCTCAGTTCTGTCACAAAAACTTGACAAATAATCAAAAGACATTGGGAATATAAAATGGTGGTCTTTCATTGTGAGATATATTACCTCCTCAGTTCTGTCACAAAAATTTCACAAATAATTAAAACATATTGGGAACATAAAATTATGGTTTTTCATTGTGAGATAAATTACCTCCTCTTATTGAAAATCCCAGGGGGGAATTGCCTCTTCTCCGGAGAGTGACGACTTTGATGATGCTTGTTGCGTAGGGCTCCATTGTGGCGTATTCCCTGCGGTAACCATTCTGGGACTGACCATTCACATAACTAAAACAAAAATACATTTATAAAAAATTTGAATTATATATATATATATATATATATATATTATCGATTTATTTCAAATTATCGAACTGTTTTTCTTTTAACTGAATAAATGTTCTATTAAATAATTATGTGTTATAGTAGTATACAATGTACATGAAAGGTACTTAAAAATGAGTACATGAACGTACTCGTTTCTTTTTAAGTACAATTGCATCGTGAATGAGCGATAACGTACTCAAATTCAAGTAATCGTACTTTCACAAAAATGAACAGTGTGGTTTAATATTGCTAATTTAAGATACGGTCCATCTTGACAAAGCGACCGATTTTTAAATGCTAACGTAATACTACGAACGCCAGATGCGTGCTAGGACTAACGTGGCGACGTTGTTGTTCATTATCTGAAGACCTTGTGTTGCCAAATCACGAAACGAAGTACAGCGTTATTTGATCACCGCGTAAGAGAGTTATACACTGTAAAAAATTACTGTAAAAATACAGCATTTTCGTAGCATAAATACAGCGCACGTTGCTGTTTTATTTTACAGAACGCGCTGTAAAAACAATTTACAGCACTTGTGATGTAATCTGTTTCCGTGGTGCGTACCACGTGATATTATTAACGAATCAGCTTTAGAAATGGCAACTCATGATGACTTCTCGTGTTACGATGGCAATTCTCTGTTAGGGTTAGCAGCTGTGTACTCTTCGTTCTTCGGCTCACGGTAAGTGTAATTATGTAGTTTTTAAGTGTAAATGATTAATTGCGAACTTTTATGTAGTGCTTTTTACCTATTTAATTGTTTAATGTCTATTGACAACCCTTTTTGAATGGTGTTCCATTCTCGGGATGTCAAATACGCAGTTGGCCATAACGGTTATCTCTTTTTTTGGTTTAAAAATTAAACTTTACTGTGGGCTTTGAAACCACTTTTTTATTATTCAGAATTAGGTTTTTAGCACTCGGCTAAATTTTTGCTTCATTCGGAGCATTTTTAGTAAGCTTTTTCAGTGATTTTGCTAACTTTTGGTGTTGCGTTTTTTGCCACCTGTAAACCACTGTTTTTGAGGTTTTTTCTTAATAATTTTTAATAATAATTGACAGGAACCTAGTTTTTTATTGTTGTGCATAAATTTTTAATGTTTTTAGCACTTTTTTAGTGCTTTTTCCGAAAAATTTTTGCTATGTTCATTTAACATGGGCGCATTACGTTTACGTTTAGTGTTCCTATAGGATTAACATAGGGAAATTTTGGAATGTGACTTTAATTTAAATTTAATTTCTCGGCGTCCAAATCTGATTTTTATTGTTTATTAACTTGTTTTCAGTCACACCCTATCTTTTTGCTTCATTTGAAGCGTTTTTATGTGTTTTATAAGAACTTTCTTAGAGTTTTGTTTCTTTGTTGACATTTTCTCTTCTGTCTTGTAACTCTCAATTAACTACCTTTAATGGGTTTTTATCACTCAAATTTGATATCCTAGAATATGTTTCATTGCCCTGTTTAATTTTTTATTTCTGTTGCTTTTTTTTCGCGTTTTATTTTCTTTGGTCCTTTAAACATGGGGCCTATGGCGTTCGGATTTGGTATAATGGTTGACCCGTTTTTTGGGGAATTTTATGAAAATTGTGTGACAAAAACCTCGGTAAATAAATATTAAAGAGCCAAAAATGTAGCAAACATTTCGGAATATAAATATTTAAAAATTTTATGGGGAACTCAACGCACATTCATAAAATTATTAAGATAAAGTATAGCTATATCTTATTAGTCTTTTCACAAAAAAAAAATTATCAGCTTATCTTAATTTGCTTATATGAGCAATTAGTTTGAATTTGATCAAATCTGAAACTTTTAAACTTTGAACCGCATGAGGCATACAAGTATACAATTATCAGAATTTTATTAAGTATAAGTATTCTTATAATATTTTCTGGAGTACTTTTACATTCGTTGCTTGTTTTTAGAAGGAGACTGAATGTATATAAACATATTTTTTATAGTGAAATTATATGTTTTAAATTTTGTATTTTTATTTCTTAAATAATTAAAAACTATTAAATAAATAATTTTTGAAACATCTAATTTAAAATTTAAAAAAATTTGTAATATTACTTGTATTTAAAAATAAACACTCCTTAATATAATTGTAGTCTTAAAGTTGTTTTCATAAAATTTCTTAGTGTTCGGTTTGTTCACTTGTTGTTAAAATAATATATTTAGTGATTTATGTTTTTTTTCCAGTTTACTCCTCTTCAAAAACTGCTGGGGGGCGAGTTAAATTATCCTCAATTTTCATCGGCGTGGATACGGGACTGGTGCACATTAAATCTGATCGTGGTCCAGTGATCTGACCCCTATTCAGATTGCGTCGGGTGCCAGCTCATGTTTTGTCCTCGTCATCTCACCATGGTTAAAAAATATGAGACAGTATTCCCATGTCTTTTCTTCGAGATAGCCTGAATTATTATCAACAGCGACTGTGCAGCTCTTGAGTGACGTTAACCATGCATCAAAAACTGCTGTAAAACATAAAATGGCATAAGTTTCTGAAAGAAACTAATATGCAATTTAAAAAATAGTGATGACAGCCGATGACTCTTCAAATGAAAAGTTTGGAAAGATGGCTCAATTTTTCTATAATGTTATGGCCATTTCGCAGATTATTTGTAATAATTTGTATAAGTAATAATTGTTTTAGTAATTTTGATGGTCATCATATGTTATAAAAATTGTTAATTATGTATCAAATGCACTAACAGAATTAGGTACTTAACGAAACTAATTGTAGCAAATAATATAAGTTTAATTGAAGAATGTAAATTAAGTTATAATTTTTAATTAATTATAATATTTTTAGAAATATTAAAACAAATGTATAAAAACGGGTAAATGTGATTTGTTTTTATAAAATTAAATGCTTATATTTATATTTTTTGACATGTTTGTTTTTGCACATGCACGCTCCTCAAGTATTCTAGTGTTTTTTTAATGGAGATACATTATTAGAGTTTATGATTAAATGTTATTGTGCATTCTAAAGTAAATCCAATTTCTTCCTACGATCAGAATAGCAAAAAAGAAAACTTGACAAGTTTTGTATAAGTGTTATATGTCAAATATTTACCTAAAATTATTTGTTCGTATTTTTGCATTTATAATTATACCTAACGATTATTCTCATATTCAATTTGAATTTATAGTTTGCTCTGTTTAAATGCCTTTTTTTAATCTATAAATTTGAATTTATATTTTTCTCGGTTTAAATGCCTTTTTTAAATAAATATTTTCATAAAGGAACCATTGTTTTTTTATTCTCTGAAATTGATCAGAATTGTGCTGTCTTATTTTTATTCCACTCACATAAAGACCCCGCTAACTTTTACAATAACTGCAAATTTTTTTTCGACTATTGCCGTATTTCTTTAGACCGGTTGCTGCATTTTAAAGTAGTAAAGTTTTTTTTATAGTACACTCAAAAGTGTGTTATAAAAAAGTAAATGCTTTGTAATTAAAAAAAATGCAGCAACCGGTTAAGAGAAATGAAAGTTTTTATATATACACAAGCATATATAACGATGGTAACTTACATTACAGAAAATATATATCTGTAGCTGTAAAATTACAGCACACGTGATGAAAAAGTACAGCAAAATTATTTTACAGCAAACTGTAAAAATACAGCACGTGTGATTAAAAAGTACAGCAAAATTATTTTACAGCAAACTGTAAAAATACAGCACGTGTGATTAAAAAGTACAGCAAAATTATTTTACAGCACACTGTAAAAATAAAGCACAGTGTGTTGGCGTTACTTTTACCAGCACACTGTGCTGTAATCTTACTCGGAAATTTTTTACAGTGTATATAAAGATTCCTACCATAAAAAAATTCATTATAATTTAAAAATAAAGTACTCCCTGTTAATAACTCTTTTATTTAAGTGAAAGTGAAAAATTTAAACTTCAGAAACATTAATTTATTTTAAAAACTAGCTCCAGATAGATACAAATAATATTAAACGTTATCCAATAAAATATCCATGGAACTTATTTATATTTTATTAATTATAATTAAATATTCTATTAAATAATTATGTGTTATAGTAGTATACAATGTATATAAAAGGTACTTAAAAATGAGTACATGAACGTACTCGTTTAATAATCTAATTATTTAATATCTTAATTATTTAATATTTTATTACATTTAATAATCAAAATCTTATTTTTCCCCCTTTAGGCATTCCGTTAGAGCTCAAAAACAAATGAACGCTGTCAGAAAGAGCCTTAAACATATTTCTCAATGGTGGAAATTTATAAACCGATACTTAATGCCTCAAACATTACAAAAGGCTTCAAAAACAAAGAAAGAATGGTAATGTGTATTGTTTGCCTAAGTGCCCCATCACATCATCTTCAACCCCGCTCCCTTATCAGGAGGTCCCATCTGTATTTGATCAGCGATTACGCTGGTCCAGAGCGGCGTGAGAAAATAGCACTGCTCCCGATTCTATGCTTCCCGACCGGAAAAAGATATCTCGGAGTGTTTTTTGTTTTTTTTTCGGTTTATAGGAGATAAGAAATTGTTTGGATTTTTTCAGTTAGGGAAGCGGAAGAAGATGTTGCGTGTGTCAATTTTTAAAAATTGTTACTACTATGTGCTGCAATAGTTTTCGAATGCATTGCTTTAAAATGTGTTTCTTAAAAAAATATGTTTCGGAAAGAAATAATTGTATTCATCATGCTGATACACTGTAAAACAAGTTACTTCAAATTTTAAAAATCATTACTACTTTGTGTTGCAATAGTTATTAAATGCATTGCTTTGAAATGTGTTTCTTAAAAAATATGTTTCGGAAAGAAATAATTGTATTCATCATACTGATACACTGTAAAACAAGGTACTTCAAATTTAAAAAATCATTATTACTTTGTGTTGCAATAGTTTTCGAATGCATTGGTTTGAAATGTGTTTCTTAAAAAATATGTTTCGGAAAGAAATAATTGTATTCATCATGCTGATACACTGTAAAACAAGTTACTTCAAATTTTAAAAATCATTACAGGGCTGCCACAGGCGACTAAATGGGCGACTAAAGAGACTATTTTTAAGATTCGGCGACTATGGCGACTATTTTTATTAAAATAGTACCAAAAGCGACTATTTTCATCAAAACCCTCTACTTTTTTCAGCTTTTGGCGACTATTTTTTTGTAACTTTTTTTAACAGCACAGATTTTCAACTTATATTTCTCAGAATCACGCATCGTTTAACTGATTTTGAAGCGTCACGTAATCTGATTGGCTGTTGCATACGACGCCAATGTACTGCTATTTGGCGATTCTAAAGTTCAAACATAATACTTGCCAAGCATGATTTATCGCCAATAGACATCGCTTTCTTTACCTTTTAGAGCAATTTGCGTTTAGGTTGCATGTGTTACTTCTAGAATTCACTGCGCGAAGCACAAAAACATTTAGATACACCTCAGGAATGAAAATCTTCCGAGGTTTTCCTTTTTTTAATATTTTAATACTATCAATTTAATAAATGTATCAGGTTTTTTTTTAATTTTCTAAAAAATAACCAAATATACTCGCGTATATTCCGAAAAATGTCATTAAAAAATTAAAAAAAAGAGGATTGGATTTTCGATCTGTATCGCGGCGATTACGTTTCCCGGTGCGGTGCATTGCAAATTTAAACAAAAATATCGTTATTGGCAAAATTGTTGTAATCAAAATCAAGGATGGGAATCCGGCTCCAATCTAAAAAAACTCGGATAATTTCACAAAAATTTAATATCTTTCACATCTAGAAATATTTTCGATTTTAGTCAAAGGGGAAGATGTCTCTCGGAAGTTGAGATGATTATAACTATAATTTCGGCACATCTACCGAATGCAACTTTTAATTGGCGCTCTTTTGATATGTTTTTTTTAATGCATGGAAACCTTGAAATTGTAAAAATTCGCTAAACGCGATCTGCTGAGATCTCCGTTTTAAGGCATTTCAATCCTTTCGCATCCGATATATAAATTCATATATTTCATTACTTCCTGTTTTATCATGATTTGTTTTGCACTACTTAACAAAATTGCATTACATTTTTCGAAAATATAGTTTAATTCACGAAATTGAAATTTAGGATTTGTCATTTTCAGTAATTTTTTTTTTATTATAATTTCTTTTCGTTTTCTTTCGTTTGGTTTGGTTGGTGTTCAAATTCCAATTGAATTATATTTGGTTTAAACGTTTATATATTTTTATTACATTAATTATTTTTATTTGAAATTTTCCTTTCTCACAACCCACCCACTTAAAAAAAATATTTTTAGCGTCGCAATTTCCTGTTAGATGGTAAAATTAGTTAAACCTTCAAAGAACTTTATATCTGATTATCAGAAACTAATATCCTATACAAGCTTGGCAAAATAATGGGCATTTTAGAGTTGAAATTTCTTTGCTTTTTAGAATGTTAGGTCCCTGTTTTAACTTGACCCCTCAGCATTTAGTCTGTTTGTAAATTTGCTTGTTACTCATTTATGACCAAATGTGGTGTTTGATTTACTTCAAATTTGGCATGAATGTTGCTTGAAGTCATTAAGCTCAACATATATGTGTTTTGTTGTTGTGGGGCCTGTGTATTAAAGTTAGCATAGCAATCGAATCATGCATTGGTTCAACAAAAAGTTTCATAATTAGAAGTATTTGATGCAACCCTCAATTGTTCCCAGAAATACTTGTGTAAACTTTGATGGAATTAAGTAGATATCTTTATAAAAATTTAATAAATTATTCAGAGTTTAAAGAAAGATTTGTATTTTTAGACTTGTGATTATGTAGACAAAAGTTTTGGGTGTATTTTTTTTTGATTGAGAATTTTAATACTATTTTTAATATGAATGCAATTAGCAAGTTTCGGGATATAAACAACTTATCATTACTACTAAATTTGGTTAAAAGACTGCAATTATAAAAGAGATTTGTTTCAATTTCGAAGGTTTTTTTTTCCTTTTCAAAATTTGTGAAAATTGTCTTTATTTTCAGCTTTTTATTAAACTATTGTTTGGTTTAGAAAGCTATTTGTTATAAACTGATATTTATTACTACCAAGCTAAAAACAATCTGGCAATATGCCGACAGTTTTTGTGAATGCGGTATTTTTGTAACCATTGCCTTCAGTCATATTCTATTATGTTTTTTTAAAAGTAGGCATATGTTCTTTGGGTATTTTTATATACTTTAATTTTAAAAAAAAAAGAAAATATTGGTGCAAAAATGCACTTTTACAAAACAGTACTATTGTTGTGCGGTTTAAAAATGGAGTTTGTTCATTTCTATTGAATATATACATTTTTTTTAATTTATGCAATCTATTTAAGTAAATGAATATAAAGTATATATTTAGAATTGTGTAAAAACAGTGACAAAAATAAAAATAATATCAATTTGTAGTATTACTTGCATTTAGTAAAACACATTTGTCGCAATTTTTTTAAAGTTTTTTGCAATTTACTACTTTTAGTAATCTTTGCTAAATATATGCATAATTGAGGAGACTATTTTGGCTACTATTTTTGACGTCTAAGGATACTAAAGCTACTATTTTCAAAGGTACAACTGAGTGGCAGCCCTGTCATTACTACTTTGTGTTGCAATAGTTATTAAATGCATTGCTTTGAAATGTGTTTCTTAAAAAATATGTTTCGGAAATAAATAATTGTATTCATCATACTGATACACTGTAAAACAAGTTACTTCAAATTTTAAAAATCATTACTACTTTGTGTTGCAATAGTTATTAAATGCATTGCTTTGAAATGTGTTTCTTAAAAAATATGTTTCGGAAAGAAATAATTGTATTCATCATACTGATACACTGTAAAACAAGGTACTTCAAATTTAAAAAATCATTACTACTTTGTGTTGCAATAGTTTTCGAATGCATTGGTTTGAAATGTGTTTCTTAAAAAATATGTTTCGGAAATAAATAATTGTATTCATCATACTGATACCTGTAAAACAAGGTACTTCAAATTTTAAAAATCATTACTACTTTGTGTTGCAATAGTTATCAAATGCATTGCTTTGAAATGTGTTTGTTTAAAAAATATGTTTCGGAAAGAAATAATTGTATTCATCATGCTGATACACTGTAAAACAAGTTACTTCAAATTTTAAAAATCATTACTACTTTGTGTTGCAATAGTTATTAAATGCATTGCTTTGAAATGTGTTTCTTAAAAAATATGTTTCGGAAAGAAATAATTGTATTCATCATACTGATACATTGTAAAACAAGGTACTTCAAATTTTAAAAATCATTTCTACTATGTGTTGCAATAGCTTTCAAATGCATTGCTTTGAAATGTGTTTCTTAAAAAAATATGTTTCGGAAAAAAATAATTGTATTCATCATGCTGATACACTGTATAAAAAAGGGTACTTAAATGTGAGTACCTGAACCGACTCGTTTTTCTTTGAGTACAATTGCATCGTAAATAAGCGATGACGTACTCAAATTTACGTAACCGTGCATTGTTAAAAATAGGTATTCAAATATAAGTAAAATGTACTCATTTTTAAATACATTCGATGCTTATCATAGCTCCGAATAAATCAGTATTATTTTTGAAAAATGCATGTACTCAAAACTGAGTTCAATGAGTAAAAATTAATAAAAAGAGCCGTTGCTTGCCTATATGGGCTGCCTTCGTAAATCACTTTCAATAAATTTCAACAATTACAACAATCGAACCCATCTCCTCAGGCTCCGCAGTCAAGTGCCTTATCAATTGTACTACTAGGGCGACGTGAAGAAGTGATAAACAGAAGAAATGTTAAAAAGGTATGCCAAAAGCATGGGAAGTAAGATAATTGAGTTGTAATAACTCAATTTCCATTTAAGCAATCGCCATCAAATAATGTGGAAAATCATCTTCTGAACTTAAGTTTAAGTTTTATTTAAGTTAAGTTTAAGCTTATTTTAAGTTTTTGTCAGGTCGCTTTATTAAAATGGTTTGAACAGAAGCTGAGATTAGCAATATTAAATAAAATTACGCATTTTTGAGAAAATACGTTTGCTTAAATTTGAGTACATCATCGTTCGTTTACGATACAAATATACTTAAAGAAAAATGAATAGATTAAGGTACTCATTTATAAGTACCTTTTTTACAGTGCACTATGTGTTACAATAGTTTTCAAATACATTACTTTGAAATATGTTTCTTAAAAAACATGTTTCGGGAAGAAATAATGAATATATCATGTTGATAAAACAACTAAAAAATGTCTTATTTTACTTGACTTTCGCACTTTAATTGGGGTTGAGTCGAAGCACGACCAGAAAGGTTTTACATAGAATTGCATTTTAGACCAGTATAGAATTTAGAAACCTCGCTTTAATTTATTTGGCGATTTTAAACGCATTGGCGTTTAATTTGTTTTTATACGAAACCAAATTATGTCGCTAGTTCTACTTATTATGGAATTATAGGGTCTGAATCACTGAACTCTAACTGTAACTTCTGAGAATGGTTATGAGAGTTCCTCTCATAACCATTTCTTTCTATCGGCGAGGCTGAAGCCGTACTGTACCTCAATTAGTTTTTAAAAGTGATGTTGTGGGGTTTTTTCCTTTTCAACCCGTTATAGAAATGTTAAATACAGGGATGGGAAGTGCTAAAGACCAGTTTGGAGCAATTTTTGGAGCAGCAAAATTTAAGTTTTGGAGCAGAAAAACGACAAATTGTAGCAGCAAAACTGAATATTTGTAGCAGAAACGCAATAAATTTTAGTGTTTTGGAGCAGCAAAATTTAAGTTTTGGAGCAGAAACGCTACAAATTGCAGCAGAAAACTGTAGATTTGTAGCAAGAATGCAATAAAATGTAGCAGTGAATTTTAGCATATTAAGCAATTATTGTGGCAATTAAAATTTGTAACATGCGATTTTTGAAGGTCTCTATTCCTTATTTATGCCATTTTTTTATGCAATAAATCAAAAACGGTAGCGGCTATAAATGAGACATTTTAAAGACATTGAAAATATTCAACAAAAATTAGTTTTTAATTAAAAATTATTGAATTTTTAATTTTTTTTACAATATATACTTAATTTTCATATGTTGATTCCCCCCCCCCCCCCACTGTAATGTGGTTCATAAAAAACCAAACAGTGTTGCAATCTTGCATATATTGTGCATGAAATCTATTAAGAAGGTTGTTACTGTCTATGGGAAATAAAATTACTTAATTTTTTCGCACAAACTTTAGAATTTAAGAGTAATAATTTGACGGAAAACCTATGTTACTACTTATTTTAAGTATGTTAAGCGTAGGGGTGAGGGGTTTAACACAAAAATATTTATTAAATAGTATATAAACATTTAAATTAAATATTAATGCCAAAACGAATTGCAAATCCTACAAAAAAAAAAAGCTTTTTTCAAATTGTCCATTGTTATTACATAAATATAACAAACTTCAATTTCTTAAATAAATAATATTTTCAACTAAGGAGTAAAAACCGTAAAACTGTAATTTGCTGTTTATATCTTTTTATACTGTTAAGCTTTATAACACCATTTAAAGGCAGTTAAAAATATTTAGCCAAAAGAGTTTTTAATTAAGAATTAACCAATTTATACAATATTTTACAATATATACTTAACTTTCAATTTTGAATTTTTTAGTAAAATGTGGTTTATACAATAAACCAAAACACTAACAAACTACAATATCGCACACCTTGTGCATGAAAAAGACAATTTGGAATGTCACCACTGTCTAAGGAATATAAAATTCCTTAACTTTTCCACACAAACTAGATTTATTAAATAGTAATACATTTATAGAAAACATACCTTGCTATATTTTAAGCATGTTAATCTAAATCATTAAAAATTACACTTAAGTTATTATCTTAAAAATTAGTTTAATAAGAAATTTGAAAACTTTCAAAAAGCTAAATAAAAGCAAGTTTTTTTTTATTGTTTAAGTTGGAGGGTTGTTAGAAAGGTTTCCAATAAAAATAATTAATTTAATAAAATATATGAACATTTAAACAAAAAAGGATTAAATTGGAATTTTAATACCATCCAAACAAGAAGAAACAAGATTTTAAAAAAAAAATCAATTTTTATTACTGAAAATTACAAGTCCTAAATTTCAATTTCGCGAATTAAATTATATTTTCGAAAAATGTAAATGTAAATGTAAGTAAAACAGGAAGCAGTGAAATATAATGAACTTGTATATCGGATGCAAAAGGATTGAAAGTCTTCCAACGGAGATCGCAGCAGATCGCGTTTAGCGAATTTCTACAAGTTCAAGGTTTCCATGAATGAAAATACATAACAAAAGAGTGCCAAATCAAAGTTGCATTCGGCAGATGCGACGTAATTATAGTTATAATCATTCATCTCAACTTCAGAGTGATATCATCCCCGTTTGACGAAGATCGCAAATATTTCTACATATTCAAGATGCTAAATTTTTGTGAAATTATCTGTTTTTTTTTTATATTGAGCATCGATTCTTCATAAAACAACAAACGAACTGAAATTTTCCAATGATTAAGTGTCTTTTAATCAAATACCCTTGACTAAAAATTCGGACAAATATCAAAAAGTTATTACCTTAAATTTTACAAATATTTAAAATTTAGAAAATATGCTTAAATTGAAATGTTAACGAAAATTTTTAATCAAATTAAAATCTTGAATTCTAAATTTTTAAAACCCCGTTCATTTCGAGTTCCGAAAATTAAAAAAAAAAACGGAAAAGTACCACCCCTGGGTAGTGCAAAGCAAATCACGATGAAATAGAAAAAAAGGAAAAATAAGTACTTATTTATCAGATGCAAAAATATTGTAAGCATTTAAACGAAGATAGCAGCCGACCGTGTTTAGTGAATATCTTAGTTTTCAAGAGTGAAAAAAATTCTTTAAACAGTGAGTGCCATTATGCAACGAAAGACATCAACAGAAACTATCAACTTTCTCCGTTTGACGAAGATCGCAAATATTCCTACATGCTACTCTATTCTTTTAAAATTCTCCGTTTTTCAAGATTGAGCATCGATTGTGCACAAAAAAACAAACGATCCGATATTCCAATGATGAAATGTGTTATGACAATTAAATGCCCTTGTCTAAAAAGTTGAACATCAGGAATCAAGTCCTTTTTAATGACGCGAAATTATTCCATTTAAGCATTTCTCTGCTTGACGTATAGCATGCTTATACTCCCCCGTACGTTACATTTCTACAAATAGTACTATTTAAACTTGAGAAAATGTGCTTAAATTTTCTCCCATTTCCCCCTCCTAAGGTTGCCTTAACTTTGTTTATGGCCAGACAAACGGGCACCAAGACTTGGCGCACGTGCATAACAAAGATTTAAAATAAAATTGGCGCAGAATGGCACATAAATGTGGTTTTGTAGCAAGTTGGCGCAGGATGCCACTTTTGGCGCTCTCTGGCGCAATTGGCGCAGAATTCCCATCCCTGTAAATATGTTTAGATATTTTATTGTTTCTACATATAGAATCAATTTGTATTTGGCCAAAAATATTGTTTTTGCTGCTTATCCTCTTATTATTGGTTAAAATGGGTTTCAAAGACTAGGTATTCGAAATGAGTTTTAATGGATTTTTTTAAATGGTCAAAAGTACTACAATTCGGCATATTTTAGCATGAACAATATACAAAATATAGAGGTAGAAATGGAAGTAGGGTACAGTTTTTTAACTTCAAGTCAAGAAACTGCATGCAAAATCCAGAAGTTACAGTTAGAGGTAAGTGGTCTGAATGAATCACCTTAAATGCTTAACATAGTCTATTATACTACAAAATCTTAGAATGGTTAATTAAACTAAATATAAAAATAATTTACTTTTTAAAAATTAAAGACTTAAATTGTACGTTATAAATCAAATTGTTTTAAAAATGCATATTCTTTTATTGTTTACAATAATGTTTGCAAAACATTCTTATTCAATTTCCCCATTTCAATCACAAAAAAGTCACGTACTGAAACTATTGACATCAAACAGACCTCCTATGCAATATTATTTTTTAGCATATTAAATATACTACGGTATATTAAATATATTATGGTGAAATTCAAGCATGTATTGAAACAATAACTATCCACAATACACACCAAATCATTCACTCAGCAAAGAAAATTTCTTACGAAAAAAAAACATAAATCCGACAGTTTCAAACGGTAATGGCACTATCCTGAAATATAATTGAACCTCCACTTGCAATTGGCTTGAAATAATACGCCAATCTCCGAATAATGCCAAGCTAATTTTCCGACAGATAAGCTCAAGAAATTGGAAAATGTCACAGCGGTCCCTAAACTCCAGGAACTAGTTGGAAACTTGTTGGAAAACTAAAATCCTAAGCGTTTTATGATGGATAACAAGTTCAGAGAACTTTGCAACAAAGACAGTTATCTCAGAAGCCTGTTAATGGTAGATGACACGGACCATTGGCTTCCATCCTGTTTCGGTCGCCAAGATCATTGGGGATATTTTAGCAGAAAGGGGAAAATAACCCATTTCATTTTGGAAACAAAGGGATATCGTCGGAAGTATGGTATTACACCAAATACTATATTTTGCATTTGATTATCATTGCATCCTAACTTTTGGATGAGGTGCCTCATTTTCTTAAAATATGCAATCATCAATCCATTCTCTTATTCTAGGAATTAAAGTTTGTTTTCTAACTCTTTTGGTATAATTTTGAGTTCATGGTAAGTTGAGTCGTGTTTAGATTGAGGTAAAATCATATATATCAGGGAGTTTGAAATCTAACTTAAACGTAAAAAAAGGGAATGCAAAAAGGGATGATTCACTTTATGAATATTTCTATGAATTGCAAAAAGTCACCGAATAATAATAAGCTAGAAAGAGAGTTCAACAACCTAAATAAAATATGCGTATCTAATTAGAGGTTTCGAGGAATTATTAGAATAAAATACAATAATAATATATTAATTTGTTAGCTGGAACTTAATAACTATCTCAATACAATTGTTTCATAAAGTAAAAGATTTCTGTGTCAAACTAAAATATAACCAGAAATAGGATGATTATTTAAAACTCTTTGTATTCAAACAAGTTATTTGTCATACATTCTACAATCATTTTATGATGGAGAAAATTCTATATTTCTTAACAGATTCGTACAGTGTAACTATACACTAATATTTTTATGTTCTTTTAAAAAAGAATATGTTTAATTTGTGATATGTACAATGGCATATTTTAACTTTTTTTTTTTTGCAAATCAGTTTTTTTTTTTTTTTTTTTTTTTTTTTTTTTTTACTTTTTTTATTTTACTTAGAAAAGACGAGTGCAATATTTTATTGTTCATTTTCATAGATTCCAGAATGTCATTGCACCTTAAGATTTCTTGAAAACGTAGACATTTTTGTTGTACATTTTATTGAAAATGTACAACAAAACAGTGTATCCCTATTTCATATTTACACTAAAAAATTATTTAATTTTCATTTCTGACATGTATGCTTTTCAAAAAAAAAGCGGAATGTGTTTAACTTGTGATATGTACAATGGCATTTTTAACTTTTTTTTTTGCAAATCAGTTGTTTTTATTATCTTACATTTTTATTTTACTTAGCGCCATTTTAAGGCGATACAAAGACGAGTGCAATATTTTATTGTTCATTTTCATAGATTCCAGATTGTCATTGCACCATCAGATTTCTTGAAACCGTAGACATTTTGTTACATTTTATTGGAAATGTACAACAAAACAGTGTATCCCTATTTCATATGTACACTAAAAAATTATTTAATTTTCATTTCTGACATGTATGCTTTTCAAAAAAATTGCGCCTCCCACTAGTTTGTCTTAGGTCGGGTCGGTTTAGTTGGGAGGGCCGCATCACATATTCGGCCTAGGGGTCCACATACGCTAATGTCGGCTCTGCTTTGGGGGTTAGTGGTAAAACAAGCTTACAAAAGAACAACATTATTTTAAACTCAAGAACATACTGTATTTTTAAATTGTGTTGGCTTTTTCAGCACATAATATTAGACTGATAATGAAAAGCAAATATTCAGAACATGTTCTGGCATGTTTAGGAATTTGTGTGCGAATGCTCCAAGTTATACTAAATGTATTTATTTATGTACATCAACCTTTGTACCATTATATGGAAAAAAATTACAGATCTTAATCTTGCAGTTAATTTTATTAGAATTAATAATAAATTATATAATTTAATTCTACAAGAAAGACGGAAACTAGGATAACCCATAGAGTAATGATACAAATAGAGGAATAAAAATGCTGATTTCCGTATGTCCATCATTGAAGCCACGTGATATGTGGAAATGCCAATTCATTCATGCGCCAATATTACTTGGCAGGCCTTGGCGACTTTCAGAACTAAACAAGATCGAAGTATTATAATATGGTTTTGTGTTTAATTTTGTATTTAAATATAGTTTTTTTTAACCAGTGGCACAATTTAAGGGAGTTTAACAGATATATTAAGGATATTTTTCTTACTTTGTTGTTTTGAAATAATTGCATTACGTTTTTATGTAAAAAATTTACCACAAGCGAAGTTCTTTCAATTGTTATTTTGTATACTTCAATAAGAAAATATAAACAATAAAACCTGAGAAATATAAAGAGTTTCGCTTCTTCGAGTATTGAACACAAATAAAATATTTTCGTTTCGTTAATGAAGCGGAAATATTTAGCGCATATTGTTTGAAAATAAGTAAATACGTACATATATGTTAAGAAGTTGAATACAGACAGAACTCCTTATCACCAAAAAAGAAGAAAGTGCGCCAAATTTGAAACTCCTGCAGACGCCTCTGTACGCCAAATGTGGCAGCGCTATAACCACGTGATGTGGGTTTTTCTTTTCAATGTTGACACCGCGGCCTTACGAGAGTCTGGTATTGAAGGCGCTCTCTATTTAATATTACAACTCTCTGGGATAACCTAATTCATAAAACATCTTGAAGAAACATGTTTCAATGCTTGCTAATCAAATGGGTAAAGTTGCAATCAATTTAATCATACATAAGAGTTTATTCTATTTGTAAAATCTAAACATTGTTACTCATTAGGTACAGTTTTAAAATTATTAAGAGAAATTGACAATAACTAGAGCCCTTAGTTAAAAATTCTAATAATTTACTAAAGTAAAAAATGCTATGTTTACATCCGGATGGTATTACCAAGCATGCATAAAAGTCATTCATGTTAAAACATTTGTTTACATGTGAAATTTATTTTGACTGAAGAATGTATGTCAAGTTAGCTTGAAGAGAAAAAATCTCTGGTGTAATGTTGTTTTGATTATTGGTGTTTAAAGATAAACATCAACTGTAGTAGATAAACATTTAACACTGGCTGCATTGCTTTGTAATCATCCTAATAGGCACTTTACAACACAATAAAACAACCGCTCTTCCCAACAAAAAACCTCGACAGTATAATAGTAATTTAAACCACGAAGACAACAAAAAACGTTTACAATTTATTAAGATTTACAACGGCTCGCTATTTTTGCAGAAATTGAAACCTTCGTCTTGCCGTTTCGGGCAATCAGGATGTCGTAATTATTAATCCCGATCACGCAGCAGCTGAAAGACCAAGAGCTGCTTCTTTGACAAACTATCGAGGAAGCTGACTGATTTCTCACAGCAACTGCCAAAACCAACCGGTTTCATGTGCTCCAGCTGACTGATTGACCTGCGATCGGAGAGCTTCACCGGAAGAAAATGGCGTGGAATTAAACAAAAAAAAATGTGCTTCAAAATTGTCCCTCATGCGGAAAGTAATTTTGATTTTTTTTCTATATTTCTCGCTCCTTCCTAAACTTCATGAGGAAATTAGCATTCCGCTACGGTAAAAGAATCTTGATTGACTATCTGGACTGTTCGATTAGGTCTGCTACATTGTTATTTGGTAAAGTCAAAGAGTTTTTCGAATTCGAAATTTGCATTTTTTTTCCCAATTGATGGCTAATGTGCGGAAGTTACTTTGATGAATTTCGAAACTTTTTTTTCTGCTGATTATAAACATAGGATATATTTACATGATTGCAATATTTACATGCACATATCTTTTTTCCACAAAACGCAACTACTGAACTCTATCGGTAACTTCTGGAAGGCTCAAAACTTGTTTCCTATATGAACCTTCGAGCATGAATGGTCTGTAGTAGAGATAATATGACGTCATAATCGTTAAGCCCACATCTCAGACCGAAAGGCCCATATCACGTGCCATCTCTTCAAAAATTAATTGTATGAATGTGTATGTGTTCCCGGGTCTTTCCTTCGAGATTGACCCCGAACCGTCGCCAATAGCCCACTGTGCAGCTCTAGTGCGACGTTTTTTAACAAACCAAACCAAACCATCAAAAATTAATTTTATTAAAAAATAATCGCGATTAGCTGATGAATTGGGAAATGTGTAACACAGTGAAAATTTATGAATGGAACGACGTCATTAAACACGTGTCTGAGGCCATACATGTTGGCTTCACTTTGATATTAGCGAGAGTGACATCTCATGACTCCTCTACTACAATGGATCCATGCTCGAAGATATGAACCCGTTGATGTGATACAATATAATGTAAACACTTCGATTTCTCACAGTGACTGTATAAGAAAATCCTCTTTTGCTATCTACTTTAAAAACTCCATATGAAATCCAAATTCCTCCACCAGGCCCGTAGAGACCGACGGGACCCCCCCCCCCCCCGACCCCCCGAAATTGTGTGATACTTTTTTTTCAACACTCACTCCTCTTCCCCCTTCTTTTCCTTCATGTCCTTTTTTTCTTTCTTGAATCAAAGAAAACTATTTACTTATAGTGCCTAATACCACCGATGGTGTAGAACCATAAAAATTAACTATGACGTCACAGCCAATCATATTCTATTTTTCTACATCGGCTGGGAGTGTTTTGAACGAAAGTGAGCTGAACCACGGCCGTGGCTGAACTGTCGATTCTTTTGGCACTGAAATATAAATTGTAACTTCTGAAACGCTTATAACCAGTTCCTTCTATGGTCGTGGTTGAAACAATACTGTACCCCAACTAATTTTTTAAAGGGATTTTGTGGATTTTTTCTTCTCAAATTGTTATAGAAATGTTAAATATGTTCAAACATATTTTCTACATATAGAATCAATTTGCGTATCTCCAAAACTATAGGTGTTTTTTTTGCTACTTATCCACTTGATTAGTTAAAATGGATTTCAAAGAATAGGCATTTAAAATGTGTTTTAATGAAAAATTAAAAAAAAAATTGCCAAAACACTACATTTCGGCATATTTTAGCATGAACAGTTTATGAAATATAGAGGTAGAAACTGCATCAAATAGTTTTTGAAAATTGTTTAGATACGATACGAAAATTATAAAGGAAAAGTTTGTCTTCGCGTTGTCGTAACAACGGAAATTAAAACGTCAACCATAACACCCCCCGAAAAAAAAATCCTGGTCCTCCACAGTAAGGAAACATTGATAATCAATCCTGAGTTTAAATTATGCTTTAAACGCTTAAGCTGTTGTTCGGTTTCGAATTTTTGTGTTTTCCTGAGAAAAAAACAGATGGCCAAAAGAGCGAGAGTTCAGTCTAATGAATTCCGGGATAGTTATTCTTTTTAAGATGTGAAAACATAAAGAGTTAAAGACGTTCATTTCACGTGCTGGCGTAACACTTGGCGTGCATACTTATTCTTCGTTTTCCAGAAAAACACTCAGTTTCGCCAAGGATATCCCCCTGCAATCTGCTATAAGTACAGTGTTTTAGTTTTAAAGGAATCGTGCTCGAAACCAAATTGTCTCGGACTTCGTGAGGGAAAAGTGTCAACAGGTTAAAGCTTTTCCGTGACCGATCGCTGGAGCGTTTACCTGAAACTACTATTTTTGCGAAGTCTTGAAATGCTACCTTACTGATGGCAAATACCAGTTTCATTGTAGTTTTCACATATTTGTCTTTTAAAGATGAACTGCTTTAAGTCTTTTTCATCGATGAACTTTACTTCTGAGTAATAAGTGTTGTTACCTATTTCAAATTCGCATTTTATTCAGAGAGATTCTGTATACTATTTAAATATGTTTTACTTTTTAATAGGTTTGTTTAATAGGGTAAGGTGGGAGAAATGAGTAATGGGGTAAAATGGGTATTTTAAAATTAAATATTAAATTACACATTGTTATAATTATGTTTTGATCTCATTCTTTTTTTTTAATTACTTCGTTTAAGGGAGTACATTTCAAAAAATAATTACATTTCTGTGTGATTTAATTCAAGTTCAACTCTCGATTTGTTTGACTATAAAAAAACTTGTGGTAGTTTAATGCAAAGGAACTTCTATATATAATTCAAAACATAACCCTTTGCACACGTATGTCCCCGTACAGGGGACATCGCATCTGTACCGTTGCGTTCGTATGTCGCCATAGAAATAGGAATAGGAAAAACACAGAATTATAAAATGTAATTGTTTCTTTAGGTTGTGCTTTTTATTTTGTTTCTTGTTTGTAGTTTCTTTGTTGTTTTTATTGTCTTTTAGTTAGTTTTGTTACAGTTACTTACTTCTTACTAGTTATAGAAAACAGAAATTTTTTGGGCAAACTGTGATAACTTAACCAAAACATTTCTGTTCGAAGTATTTCTTAGTTGATTTGCATCCGGCATTACGTTCCGCCCCTAAATATTGTTTATATAGTTTGTGTATATTACATTTCTTAGATTTTTTAATGCGGTGTATTGTAATATACTTAAGTATTAGGAGTTTCAATAAATTATTTTGACACAATGAAAAATAAAATATTATGTGGCTACATTTCCATCCTAGGTCAAGGGGTGTATTCAGGGGTTATATTTTTAAATTTTTTATTTAAGGATGGTAAACCTTCTAGTTAAATTCGAACACATTTCCATCAAAAAAATTCATCTTGATCGAACATGAAAAAAAATTCCGAGTTATTTGCTAACTTTCTAAAGCATAATTACGAGTGCAAAAGGTTAATATGCAATTAGGATGGACTATTTTTTAAGTAGATAAGAATAAGAATAATACAACTGCTAACCTACACATAGACTATAGACTTCGCATAGATCTTCGATCCTTTCAACTGCGCAAATTAAAACCCGTCTTTAATAACCCCACGCTGTAAATAACAAAGTACTTAAAAGTGAGAACCTGAACCTACTCCTTTTTCTTTGAGTACAATTACATAGTAAATGAGAGATTACGTACTCAAATTTAAGCAACCGTACTTTCTAAAAATTGAGCAGTGTGATTTACTATTGCTGATTTCAGCTTCTGTTTAAGCCATCTTAACAAAGCGACCTGACACACATAAAATAGTTGTTCCGGAGATAGTTTTCCACATTATTTGAGGTCGATTGCTTAAATAGAAACGGCGTTATTACAATTAAATTATCTTACTTCCCATTCTTTTGACCCATGTTTTTAAAATTTCTACTGTTTATAACTTCTTTACGTCGCCCTGGTAGTACAATTGATAAGACGCTGAACTGCGGTGCCTGAAGATTTGTATTCGATTCCCGGTGTGTGCAAGTCTTGTTTATAATTGTCGATATTTATTGAAAGTGGTTTATGAAGTGCCTAAGTAGGCAAGCAGCGTTTTTAATTCATTTTTACTCATTTTTGAGTACATGTCTTTTTTTAAAATTAAACTTATGTATTCGGAGCTATGATAAACATCGAATGTAATCAAAAATGAGTACATTTCACTTATTTTTGAGTGTCTATTTTTAACAGTGCCATTTTCAGTAATTTAATATACAAATTAAATCTTCGAAATGTTGCGAAATGCTGAAACGCACATCATCAACAATTAGAACGTCTGTGAGACTTCCTGGAAAGTGCTTCGTCACAACACAGCAAATAAACACGCGCTTATACTTCGGAATTTGCATGACGCAACAAGCAAACACGCACGAAACAGAGAGATTGATTGAAAACAAAACTGAAGGCAAGCCATCACAATGCCGTTGCTCAATACCTTTTTTTGAGGATTTATGGCATAAAAACCCTTTCTTCATCAAGCAATAAAAATCCAAACTGAAATCTAGGAATTCCCCTAAAACTTCATCTCCATCTACTTTAACGTTTCTGTGTGACAGGTCATATATCTACACTCGAAAAACATCGTGAAGATAAAATCATTAGACATGTTAGTTACCTGTAAAATAACGCTGTTATATATCGTATACTTTTATCTGAGCGATATCGTGTTTATTAAGTGTTATTTTCGGCGAAATTGCCTTTATTATACTATCTGATCAATATAAAACAACGTGTTGTGGAAATATGTCAGAACACTTTGCGCGATTAAGATTAATTTAAATTACTGCATGATAAAGATTGATTAATCTTACGGGATGGGCTGTTTTTTCAAGGTAAACCCAAGTTTAGGCAACTTTTTAATCGAAAGAAATTACACTGATTTACCGTACTCGGTTTAATTTAATGCAAGTAATAGTTTATTGTGCACATGTAATGTCATTCTACAACTTTTAAAAAGTTTGCAAATATCCTCAAAATTAATTTAATAATTATTATGTTGGTTATATGCAACTTTCTCTGTAGAAATCAACAGCTTTGAACTTAGTATAGAAACTTGTATAAAAAAAAGGTATATTTTTAAAAATTATGTAAATTAACTATCGTTATTTTGTTGTTTTTCTCATATTTAGCACATGTTCGAAATGGAAGCAATTATTTTTTACTAACTATATTTTAATAGTTAGTAAGAATATTGCTTTAAAAAGTAAACGCTAGAACATTACTTTCAAGAATAGTAAAAATAAATGTCAGTTAATTTCAAAAGTGTTATGATGTTTGAATTGTATGTACTTTAACTAACATATGTACTTGTACATATGTAATGTATGTACTTTAACTAACATATGTACTTGTACATATGTAATGTATGTACTTCAACTCTCAGAAATAACACTCTCATTTTTTTAAATTCTGCGTTGGTTAAGGCTACTTTCGTTGTATTTGACAATTGTTTCGTCATTGAATCACATGACATTTAACGTAACAAGAATCCTCAAACTCTGAACGAAAGTCATTTCCTCAGATTCCTTACCGGCCCTTTTCGAGGGCATCAACACATGTTTGATTCTTATACTTATATTGTCAGAATCCAGTGGTGCCTTCTTGTCCGAGTGAATAGAACGTTGGACTCTGGTACAAAAGGTCGGTAGTCAGGCCCGTCGCACAGGGGGGGGGGGAGCAGGACCCCCCCCCCCCCCCCCAATAATCTGGAAACCCTAAAAGTCGGGAATTTCCACTTCTGAATCCCTGAATTGGGAAAATTTACGCCTGAAGACAATTAATATTATTAGCAAATGAAAGCTAGAGAAGATTAGAAATTTCCCAACTTGTAGGATTACATTTAAATTATATCTCAAAACGGACACTGTATTGGAATACGAGTATAACAAATCAATGTTTGCTGGAGAATGTTTATTATTATAAAATATTTATAATATATATAAAAAAAGATGAAAAATGTCGATAAGTTGGAACTGGAAATTTTCAGTACTGTTGAGTTACGAATTTCGAATCGTTAAGTTGGGAATTTCAAATCGTTAAGTTGGAAACTTTCTTGTTTCAACCCCCCCCCCCCCCCCCAATATATATATATATATATATATATATATATATATATATATATATTAAAATCGTCTTTGTAATGTTGAGCACACTTTCTTAAATATGTAAAACATCGTTTTATGCGTAAAAAGTTTTAGAGATTTTTTCAGAATTTGGGGATCAGAAATTTGGGGCTCGGAAAGAAACTTCTATCAAAACAACTCTTTTTAAATAATTTCGTGACGATCCTCAATTCGTGCCAAAAATAACGCCAAAGCAACATGCCTATTTCCGACTTTCAGAGTAATTCTACCTTGACTATATACACGGGACGCACGCCATAAACCCATAATTGTAACCAATTCATACAAACACTCCAGCTTCCCATGGGAAGTGGCTCATCCTAAAAGCTCATTAACCTTTTTATACCAACAACACCAGTTTCGTACTACTACCCCTTTTTTCCATGCGACTTCCTTTTTCGCCAGCGTTTTGTTACTTTTCAAGTTCAGTTCACCTTTCCCAAAACCTTCGCGTTCTGCGAGTGCAGCAGGAAGACATGGTCCGCGGACTGTTTCGTTTCCCATAGGTAATGAATGTGTTTATTTTGTGTCCCCCTGCAGAAGGCTGGTTCGAAAAACACTCGCTTCACGGTCCGAGTGAGGTTCTGGCGCACTTGTCTTGGCGTAGTTAGTCCACAGAAGAGCCAAGAATGAGTCGTGACAAGATAATGGGAATGTGGATGGTTGAAGTGTATTGGCACTGATGAGGTTTTGCTTTGAAGGAATGAGGTTGTTATAATAATTAGCAATTTTGTTTAACTATTTTGATTTTTATGGTGCATGGGTCCACTGTTAAAATTAAGTACTTAACCACAAGTAAAATGTACTCCCTTTTTTATTACGTGCGATGATTTTCATGGCTAGGGGAGATCCAGGATTTCAACTCATGGATATATATATATATGATAATGAATCACAGGGTGCAATTTAACTTAAAAACATCTTAATGGATTTTCAGAATCTATTTTTTTACTCGCTGTACTCATTTTTGAGTACACGTCTTTATCAAAATTGAAACTCATGTATTCGGAGTGTGGCAGACCTAACCAAAGACGCCTGGGGCAATTTCCCCCCTCCTCGAGATTCCGCTATCTAAAATGGAAGTTTTCTATTATATATATATATATATATATATATATATATATATATATATATATGGAAAATATTATTATTATATATATTACAGAAAACTTCCATTTTAGATGGTGTAAGCTGGAAAATCTCGAGGAGGGAGGAAATTGACCCAGGCACCCTTAGCTGATCATAGCACCGAACACATGAGTTTCAGTTTTGAAAAAGACGTGTACTCAAAAATTAGTACAGCGAGTAAAAAATTAGATTCTGAATATCCAGTAAGATGTTTTTAAGCAAAATTGCACCCTGTGATTCATTATCATGCAAAAGATTTTTTAAAAATTGACAATTAGCTGTTTTTTTTATTAAAGGCAAGATATAATTTGGATTCTTATACTCCATATGGACTCTATATGCATTTGGCGTCATCTGCTGGTATAAGTAACACCACTCACCGATCATCTTATTGCTTTCGTCTCACCACGTGGTTTATTATTTACCAATCCCCACTGAGCTAACGTAATATAAACACTGGAGCGGGGACTAAGAGTGCGCGACCACTTTACACCTTTTTGAGCAAAGGTAGAAAAAATAGTCCTTTCGCATAGATTTAAAAACGCATTTCTGGCTTTCAAAAATACATTAAATTTTACGCATTTAATGTTTTCCATATTTACAAAAAAAAGAAGACAAAAAGCACCGAAGAAAACAGTTTTAAACACTTCTGTGACGTCACGTGAGACTTCCTCATAGTCAAGGTAGAACGTTTTCTCAACCTTTCTTCCAAATAGTATGAATCCGCGCGACAAGGTAAAGTACATTGTTGCTTAATAAGAATCCTCGCTCCAGTGTTTATGTTATTTTAGCCAATCACAGAGGCAAAATAGATTTTTTATCCACGTCATTTAACCTCTACACCAGGCGTGCATTGTGACCGTTAATATTAAATATTTTTTCTAAGAATACAATAATCCTGAAAGGGAACTTAAAAGAGTTTTTAGAAAATGTTAAAGGAACATAACAAATTATATAGTAAGTCATTAGCAAAAAGTTATTTTCATTTTTATTTGCAACCATTCTTAACAATTATCTCATTATTTGGTTCCAAATTTCGAACGCATGTTTCGAACACGAGCTCCGTTGAATTTATGCTCACCGTTGCGCGACAGTTGCAGTTAGCATCCGACAATGTTCCGGGTTCGCCACTGGCCCAAGACACGTTTATCGTCACATCTCCAAGAAAGGGAGGAATGACCCCAAACATTCTTGGCAAGGCCATCTATCGTCTGCAGGAAAGAAAAAAAGAATTCGATATGCGTGAAATCCTGATTCGAATATTAATATCGTTTGGGAACAAACAATCGATTGCAATTATTGAATGTTTCCGACCCACTGCCGAACTTGATTGGAGAGGCAAATTATTAAACAGAAAAAAAAGTTGTAGTTGTTTCCTTTCATTGATAAAATGATCAAGTGATAAGTTTTTTTCGATGACATGGAAAATATTTTTAGAGGTTATTAAAATTAGATATGTATGCACCAAGCTATTTTAGTTTATTTGATATCGCACATTAATTGATTTGCGTTTTTTTCGCTGCGAATGTAATATAATTTTTTTATCGTTTGGTAACTTATTTCGTTTTTTTTCCTCAAAATATCAAAAAATGAAATGTGAGGCCTTAATTAAATTCTACATTGATAATATTTTCTAAAAGTGGTTCGTTATAATCAAAATCTAGATCCCAATGAAAACATTGCAATTGTTATTGTGTTCATGTGACTTATTGCCGCAATAGATTGTTGCAAAAAATGAATTTTAGCTATTGAAGAGCTTCGTTACAATTAAAATCTAGATCCCAATCAAAGCATTGCAATTGTTATTGTTTTCATGTGACTTATTGTCGCAATAGATTGTTGCAAAAATGAATTTTAGCTATTGAAAAGCTTCGTTACAATTAAAATCTAGATCCCAATCAAAGCATTGCAATTGTTATTGTTTTCATGTGACTTATTGCCGCAATAGATTGTTGCAAAAATGAATTTTAGCTATTGAAGAGCTACGTTACAATTAAAATCTAGATCCCAATCAAAGCATTGCAATTGTTATTGTTTTCATGTGACTTATTGTCGCAATAGATTGTTGCAAAAATGAATTTTAGCTATTGAAGAGCTTCGTTACAATTAAAATCTAGATCCCAATCAAAGCATTGCAATTGTTATTGTTTTCATGTGACTTATTGTCGCAATAGATTGTTGCAAAAATGAATTTTAGCTATTGAAAAGCTTCGTTACAATTAAAATCTAGATCCCAATCAAAGCATTGCAATTGTTATTGTGTTCATGTGACTTATTGCCGCAATAGATTGTTGCAAAAATGAGTTTTAGCTATTGAAGAGCTTCGTTACAATTAAAATCTAGATCCCAATCAAAGCATTGCAATTGTTATGGTTTTCATGTGACTTATTGCCGCAATAGATTGTTGCAAAAATGTAGTTTAGCTATTGAAGAGCTTTCATTTTAAAAACCATATCTCTAAATTGTTTTCATTCACTATTCAGAGTTTAAGAAACTAAATTATTAGGTTATGTTTTGGCTGACTTCTCATATTTTCTTATATCATTTAGAATTCCTTTTTTTTTGTTATTGTGGTAAATAGTTCATTCAAATCGCTTTGTATTAAGAACATTTTGGGAACAAAAGTAAGTGATATTACACAAATTTATTTTATTTATTGGTCCTTTCGTACTATATTCGAATCTTGATAGGATTTTTGTTTTATTATTTCTTCAAAAAGTAAAGAAGAATTAAAAAATAACCAAAGACTCAATATTATCCATTACAAAAGTACTACAATAGAATTTAATTTAAAACCTACTCGAAATCTAGGAAAGTTTTATTTGAAAATGGAATGTATAGTCTTGAAATCCAGGAAAGTTTTTATTTGAAAATGGAATTCTTGAAATTTAGGAAAGTTTTATTTGAAAAAATGTAATGTATAGTCTTGAAATGTTACTCTATTTTAAAAGTAAGTTAAATAGAGAAAAAGTTATTCTCTATTTTTATAAAACAAATTCGTGAGAAACTTAAAGGGGTTTACCATTTTATTTGCTGGAAAAGATAATTCTGAGCGAGAAATAATACAATAGAAATACAAATACTATTTGTGCCAAAAATAGTAAAATTCTTTGCGAAATCAAATGTTTTCGTAGTTCAAAGATGTTCTACGTTGTTGTTTTTTCTAACTCTCCGTCTAATAAAAACATTTTGGTATATCGACCTTTCCTAAAAACAAACTTAAACCTTCCTGGAAATATCTAAGAAACTAAAAGCGAAAACAATTCTTAATTTACAAAATATTCTTCTACTAAGCCTAAACGCAGCCTATTATTTTATTTTGCAGTGTTTCATGGAATGTAAACAATTCTATTCCCATGTTTGAAAAATACAACATTCTTAAAAGTTTTAACATTTAAAACATGATGCGAAAACGTTTTTGTTTTTGACTGCAATACATCTACATACCGAAAATGCGATACCTTTTGCAGGTTGTGACATTTCATAATATATATTTTCAATGCAGTTTATATCAGTGAGTTATAAAATTTTCATGGTTTTATAACCTTATACAGTGAATTATTATTTATGATCGGCATTGTTTTACCTCTCTCAAGATAAAAGATGTTATAGTTTATGCGTTTAGTATGACACTGTTTGTTTCAAGTTTTGAGATGTAGCTTTAGTAACGTAATGAAAATATGTCACATTTATTGTTAATAAGCATAAAAGCGAACTAAAAGATAAAGATATAAATCTGTGCGATAACCAACATAACACAAATTTCTATTACCCTCCATGCATATATTTATATAAATAATAGACTTTTTTCTATTTTACTTTCTTAGCAGAGAACTACCTTTCACTACAACTATCTGCGATTATCTCAAAAAACTATTAGATAGATTTATCTCAAATGTGCACTGTAAATAAAAGGTTCTTAAAAATGAGTACATGAACATACTCGTTTTTCTTTGAGTACAATTGCATCGTAAAGGAGCGATGACGTACTCCAATTTAAGTAATCGTACTTTCTCAAAAATGAGCAGTGTGATTTCGAGCCATCTTAAAAAAGCGACCTGACAAACTTAAAATAGTTGTTCAGAATATAGTTTATCGATTTAATTTATCTCGATTGCTTAAATGGAAACTGAGTTATTACAACTCAATTATCTTACTACCCATTCTTTTGGGATATAATTTTAATATTTCCTCGTTTATAACTTATTTACGTCGCCCTGGTAATACAACGGAATAGGCTATGGACTGCGGTGCCTGAGGATATGGGTTCAATTCCAGGTAAGTGTTGATTGTAATTGTTGATATTTATTGAAAGTGATTTATAAAGGCAGCCAACGTAGGCAAGCATCTGCTCTTTTTATTCATTTTTACTCATTGAACTCATTTTTGCGTACATGTCTTATTCAAAAATGAAACTTATGTATTCTGAGCTATGATAAGCATCGAATATACTCAAAAATGAGTAGGATTTACATATTTTTGGTTATCTATTTTAACAGTGTGGAATGCGTACATCCTGTATGCTAGCTAATAAGGTTAACGCCATTGACAGCGTTAACTTCACCAAGGCCACCATTTGCTAACAAAGAAGAACTAACCCCTCCCAAAACACTACAATTCAATTAAAAAATAACACTTAAAGGCAATTGAACCAGAAAAAAATACCTCAATAACACCTAGAGAACAAACCTCTAATGACAAAATAATAATTTTGACTTTTTCTACAACTCCCAAGTTCAAAGCACTTGGTTCGTATATAATAGCGGTCGATTAAATCACATGGAGGGGAGAGGGCTGCATTTGAAATAAAACACTTTGGTTCTCGTGCGTGCGGCGTGTCTCGTGAGGATTCCCGTGTGCGTGACATCGAGCTTACACGCACGTGTTCCACCCCATGCTTCCACTGTGACAAGAAACACGATGAGTGGATTGCATATTGCCATGTAGTGGAAACTACTGGTCTCGTAACATACAATTGAGGGGATGTCTGAGAAGCTTAGAAGTTTTTCAATCGATCGATGGGGGGGGGGGGAGGGAAATGACAATTTATGGTTAAAGAATAGTTGTCTGCGACACGGGACTCTCTTGTTGGTTATGTAAACGTTTTTTATTTTATGTGTGTGGTTCATTCACACTGTTAAAAATAGGTTCTGAAGAATAAGTACAAATGTACTCATTTTTTAGTATCTTCGATGCTTCTCATATTATCATAGCCCCGAATACAAATCCAATACATTTTGCAAAAGACATGTACTCAAAAATAAGTACAATTCGTAAAAAGGAATAAAAAGAGCACATAAAAAGAACACATACTAGCCTACATAGGCTGCCTTCATTAATCACTATCAATAAATATCGACAGGCAAGTCGCTAGGGGGGAGAGGGGGGGGGGGGTATGGGGGGAGTCCGACCCTCCACCCCCCACCCCCACCCCCTTTCAACTCTTAAAAATCCATGGTTGGGAAAATTTATGCCTGAAGAAAATTAATATTATTAATAAATGAAAGCTAGGGGAGATTAGAAATCGCCCAACTTGTAAGATTACATTTAAGTTAGACCTCAGAACGGACACTGCATTGGAATATGGATGTAACAAATTAATGCTTGTGAGATAACTGTATAATACTACCTCAAATATATTTAAAAAATGATGAAAAATGCGATAAGTTGGAAGTGGGAAATTTTAGCAGTGCTAAGTTGGGACCCCCCCCCCCCCTCCCCCTCCCCCAAAAAAAATTTTTATAACGGCACTGAATATCGACAATTGCAACTAAGACTAACCGTGAAACGAATCCAGATCGTAAGGTACTACAGTCCTTTATCAGTTGTACCACCAGGGCGACGTGAGGAAGTTATAAACAGGAGAAATGTTAAAAAGGTGTGCCAAACGAATGGAAAGTAAGATAATTGAGTTTCAATAACTCAGTTTCCATTTAAGCAACGACATTAAATTATGTGGAAAACCATGGTCTGATAAACTATTTTAATTTTGCTGTTATTCAGAAATTAGTTTTCCATGTTATCTGATGTCGATTGCTTAAATGGAAACTGAGTTATTGCAACTCAATTATCTTACTTTTCATTCGTTTGGCACACCATTTAAAAATGTCTTCTGTTGATAACTTCTTCACGTCGCCCTGGTCGCCAACGGATAAGGAACTGGACTGCGGTGCCATAGGATCTGGGTTCGATTCACGGTGTCAGAGTTGTAATTGTTGATATTTATTGAAAGTGCTCTATAAAGGCAGTCTATGTAGGCTAGTATCTGCTTTTTTTATTCATTGTGCTTATTTTTGAGTACGTCTTTTTTTAAATTGAAACATATGTATTCGGAGCCATGATATGCATCGAATATAATCAAATATGAGTACATTTTACTTATTTATGAATACCTATTTTTAACAGTGTGGAATATATATTTTTTTTAAAAATTCCGATTGAATAATAACTTATTCCGTATAAATATACACGAATTTTAACCCACCGACAGTCTAGGATGGGACATCACCTGCTGGTATTTCTATCATAAAAATACTTCATTTGACAATATTTTTCAATTTTTATGGTTTGAAAAGTAACTTAAGAACTGTCTCTAATTTGTTTTTCTTGAGATACTTAAACGTTATAAAAAGCATGTATAAAACGATCGACTACTCCAAAACCAAACACTTTTCGCTCTAAATGAAATGCTAAAACAGTTTAATCACGACATGTTTAAGAAATACCCATCGTTCTCACATCCTAATTAAGTAAAACACATAAGAGTCGGCCATAAACCTCACAAAAATGTAAATAATGATTTTCACTTTTTGTCCGTGCTGAATACCGTATTTGTTTTTTCATGTACTTTCCTTGCGTCAGTCCCCTTTTTTCACTTGACAAATATTTGAAGGACCCCATTAGGAGGGTGAAAGAACTGAAATGAGTTTATGCAGCTTTCCAAATAAACGAAATGAAGAGCTCTAAAAGTGTGGTGTCTGTTTGATGGCCTGGTTAGCTGTGCTAAGAAACGTGACACCCAATTGAATTATTTCAAAAATCCTCATTTTAAATGGGAAAGTACGGGAAGTAATTTTTAGATAACAGTTGTTTTTTTTCTTTTCAAAAAAATATCTGGGACATCAGTGTGTGCTTTACATGTGTAACACATGGTTATTATGAGCAGCATGTGTTCAGTGTGAATGATATAATATTTGGATTTTACTTTTAAATGATTCAGGAATAAAAAATTACTTCGTATAATATTTTTTTTATACAAAAAAATTGAGTGACGTTATCTATAATATTTTAATTTATAATACTGCTCTATTTTAACTTTTTAAAAATAACTAATAACCAGCGTACATGTAATTAACTATTTAATATAAACTTGCATAACTAGTAAGCAGAGGACATTATCTAAATAAATTGAATGACGTTATCTATAATATTTTAATTCATATTACTGCTTTATTTCAATTTTTAAAAATAATTAATAACCAGCATAAATTTAATTAACTATTAAATATAAACTTGCGTAACTAGCAAGCAGTGGACGTTATCTAAAAAAATTTAATGACGTTTATTTATAATATTTTAATAATACTGCTATAATATTATAATATACTGCTACTATAATACTGCTATATTTCAACTTTTTAAAAAAAATAACTAATAACCAGCATAAATGTAATTAACTATTAAATATAAATTTGCGTAACTAGTAAGCATGTATATAACCCATAGCAGTGGATGTTATCTAAAACATATGAGTGACGTTATCTAAAATATTTTAATTTATATTACTGCTCTATTTCAGGTAATGTAATAACAACTTAAAAATAACTAATAATAAGCATTAATGTAATTAACTACTAAATATAAACTTGCGTAACTAGTAAGCTTGTATATAACCAATAGCAGTGGACGTTATCTAAAAAAATTGAGTGACGTTATCTATAATATTTTAATTTATATTACTGCTCTACTTCAACTTTTTAAAAATGTCTAATAATAAGCATAAATGTAATTAACTATTAAATATAAAAATGGCGTAACTATTAAGCATGTATATAACCCATAGCAGTGGACGTTATGTAAAAAAATTGAGTGACGTTATCTATAATTATTTAATTTATAATACTGCTCTATTTCAACTTTTTAAAACATAACTAATAACCAGCATAAATGTAATTAACTATTAAATATAAACTTGCTTAACTAATAAAGCATGTATATAACCCATAACAGTGGACGTTATCAAAAAAAATTAGAGTGACGTTACCTGTAATATTTTAATTTATAATACTTACTCTATTTCAACTTTTAAAAATTCTTTCAAGGTTTTAAAAATAAGTAATACTCAGGATAAATGCAATTAACTATTAAATATAAAGTTGTGGAACTAGTAAACATGTATATAAACCATAGCAGTGGATGTTATGTAAAAAAATTGAGTGACGTTATCTATAAAATTTTAATTTATATTACTGCTCTATTTCAGGTAATGTAATAACAACTTAAAAATTACTAATAATAAGCATTAATGTAATTAACTATTAAATATAAACTTGGGTAACTATTAAGAATGTATATAACTCATAGCATTGGACATTATCTAAACAAATTGAGTTACGTCATCTATAATATTTTAATTTATATTACTGCTCCATTTCAGGTAATAGACGATTAACCTACTAACGCTCACACGACCTTCGCAATTGTAAAGTTGTTTTCACTCCTTGGACATTTAAATAATTTTTCCTGGACATGCTATCTTATATTATGTAAATATTTTTAATTAATTGTAAATAGATAGCTCGTAAATTGCACTTCGAATAAAAGTGAAAAAAAAATATTCTAAAATGGAATATTTTTATGAATGTAAAAACTTGGTTTGGTTTGGTTAAATAACGTCGCACTAGAGCTGCACAGGGGGCTATTGGCGACGGTTCGGGGCCTATCTCGAAGGAAAGACCCGGGAACGATGTCTCGTATTTTTGAACCATGGTCAGATGACGAGGACAACACCTGAGCTGGCACCCAACGCCTTCAGTAGACGTCGGGAATTGGAACCCCGATCAGATTTATCGTGCACCAGTCCCGTATACACGCCGTTAATTTTTGTGGATGTTCTGGACGACATTTTAGTATTTTGGTAGTGAAGTTGGCAACCCTCCGATTGCAATATCACTACTTTTTACTATTATTTAGTCTAGTCCGCGCAAAGGTTCGTTCCGGGGATCGTTTGGATTCCCAGCTAACGCCTTAATCCACTCGGCCACGGAGGCCTCTGTAAAAACTGGACGTATTGCTAGACAGCTGTAGATCTCTGAACGTGATTTCACGTCAATGAGCGTCGGAGGGTTAAAGACGTTTAACGCTGTATAATTAAATTATTCCAATTGAAATTAGTTATTAACTACTGATGTATGAGTAATCGGTAATAAATTGGAGGATTAATAATCGTTAGCTTAGAAATGTAAACCACCCCCAGTTAAATAATGTGTATAACTTTATAAATGCTTACGATTAGTAAGCTCTGATTAACTGTTGTATACTGTGTGTAATTATAGTATGACCATATTTAACTTAGGAATTAAACTTATCAAGGACAATTCCTACCTGAGTTAATATCTCTAAAAAGTATACTATCAAAACTGTGTGTAATGCAAAATAAAATTTCGTAATTACAGCTGATTATTTTAACTGTAGATATATATTGTAATAAAATTCTGCAGGTAATGTAATTTCAGGTAATGTAATAACAACTTAAAAATAACTAATAATAAGCATTAATGTAATTAACCACTAAATATAAACTTGCGTAACTAATAGGCATGTATATAATCCATTGCAGTGTATATTATCTAAAAAATATGAGCGACGTCATCTATAATATTTCAGTTTATATTACTGCTCTATTTCAGGTAATGTAATAACAACTTAAAAATAACTAATAATAAGTATTAATGTAATTAACTACTAAATATAAACTTGCTTAACTAATATATAACTAATAATATAACTTAGGAAATAAACTTATCAAGGTCCAATCCTACCTGTTTTAATATCTCTAAAAAGTTTACTATCAAAACAGTGTGTAATACAAAATAAACTTTCGTAATTAATTTTAACTGTAGATATATATTGTAATCAAATTCTGCAGGTAATGTAATTTCAGGTAATGTAATAACAACTTAAAAATAACTTATTACAGCTGATTATTTTAACTGTAGATATATATTGTAATCAAATTCTGAACAATTTTAAACCTAGAAATTAAAAAGTTACTAAAGGTGATTTTTAATCGTTAGGTTGTTTCAATACCGTCAAAGAGATATACAATCAAAACTGTACCGTGCATAGCGAACTTGTGCAACTGAAGTAGATTAATTGTTGGTATATAATATTGTGATTACAATCATGTGTTTATACTTAAATTTTTAAAGAACTTATTGTGTACCATTCCTAGTTATCGGACTGTTTCAATCTCATAAAAAAATACTATCGAAACTGTGTACTTTCTCACAAGGCTTAATTAAAAGTTTACGATATTTGTTTCGGTAACATTTGTAATTGAATCGTCTATTTCAAAAATAAGTGTAATGTTAACTCAATGTTTGTTGACGTACTTCTGAAATAAATGATTCAATAATTAAAAAAATAAAACTGTTAGCAATATAAAAATCCGTTTGCAAAAAAAAATCTCGTGATATGCATACAAAATTCAATGTAAATAATCGAATAACATAAAGCATTATCTTTATACAAAAAAAAGAATAACGTTTAAATGAAACAGTTGTGTTATTATAGGGAAAGTATGTGCTTATCGAACATAATTGAATAAATATTAGATTTTAGGTATGATTACATATTAAATCCTATAAATATGCTTCTGAAAATATAGGAAAATCGTGTTTAATGATATAGGTAATATTATAAATTAAATATTTTTTATTCAAAATTTTTAGATTGCGAGGAAAAGAAAATTGTCTTTGCAACTAGTTTTGAGTTTGAGAAAAATATAAAGAAAATTCACAAAGTTTGGAAAAAAATGCACTAAATGATTTGTAAATTTTAAGAAATCGTTATGTCTGTGTTTAAATAGAAGCCAAACGTATCCACGTTTGTCAAAATTTGAATTTTTCACACTACTTTATTTAAAATAATCAAAGTTTTAATACTAGTCAAAATACTAAAAATATATATAACCTATATATGCTTAATCCCTAAATACAAATTAAAGTAATATGTTTGAAAATATATTGTAACAAATTTAGAGCAGTTTTAGCAAATATGTATGATTTTATATCAATTTAAACTTGTTCAAACATGAAAGAGTCATCAGTGAGAAAAATGAGTTCAAAGTTACATATTCAAACAATTTTGTACCAAAGCTTAATATTGATTCGAAAAAATAATTATTTGTACTTTACGTAAAATTATAATTTTGGTGCCGTTCAAATAAAAATAGAAGGGGTTATTTTTTAAAGTAATAAAATATATTTGAATATTTCTGCTGTTTTAAAGTGTGTTTAACATTAAGGTCTTGAAGAAAAAAGTTAAATAAGAAACCGGACAGAATTATTTTCGAAAGAATCAATTAAAAGATTACTTCCCCAAATCAAATAATTATGCATAAATGGAATTTAACGAACGGTGAAAGTCTAACCCATAAAACAAGTAGAATTTAATATATTCCACGACCTGTCCCACATCATTTACGCTTTTGCGTTTTCTACGAATTCTTCAGTGTGTTACCCCAATCGCAGATTACATAGCATCAAACGCATTTAATACACCAATGAAGCATGACCAGCTGCGATTTTAGCAACCATTTACGAAATTCGAAAAACGGGAATCCGGATTGAAAAAGGATCTTCCTTGCTATTTAGCAATCGAGTTGTCGCTTCAAAAGCTTCATTTGAAACCTCAGATGACACAAATAAACATTTCACGGTAATAGCCCAAAACGGGAGTGATTTCTATAATCCGATTGTTGAATAGTGAATTTTGTTCGGATTTCGGCATTTTTTGAATTTATAATTTATCCCATGTGTCGTCAAATCTTTATTTGAGGAAGAGGAGCTGTCGATTTTATCTTTTGAATCAAAAATAAATTACTTTAATTGAGGTTAGTATATTTAAATGTTACAAACCCTATTTATGTCGTTTTTCACTTTCTGATGATATGTGGTTTTGGGTCAACATTTCTATAACATGTTTTTGGTGTTTATACACGTTCTGAGGTTCCCTAATGACAAAAAGTTAGATTTTTTTTTTTAAATATGTGCTTGTGCCTAATTATATTAAAAATGAATAAATATGTTATTACAAATTTGATAAATTGAAATTCAATGGAAGCGACAACAAGAAAACAAGTTACAAAATCAAATCCAAGACAAATCAATCACTATTCGTTTCAATTTTGGCAAGCAATCAAAATGAGACAAAAAATAAGGTTTTTTAAGTTTTTTGGGGTATTTCTTAACCATTTTGATGTTGACATTTTTATAAGTGTATTTTGTGCTAACAATTTATTGATGCCCTTACAATTTATATCAATAAAATTTGCGCCGATCGCAAATCATTACATTTTGCTGCCATAAATAAGAACAGTACATATTCAAGGAAAAATATTTTTCACATAATACATTGGGAAAGTCTGTGATTTGTAACTCTTAATTTTTGCTCATAGTAGAATTTCGTTTTACAAACGAAACGAGAGAGATAATGTATATAAAGACAGAATTTCCAATAAAAAACGTTAATGGAAGTCATTTATTCTTTAAAACGTCATTGGGAAACATTAAGGATGATTTGAATATTTTCTCTTATTGAAAACTCTCGTAAGAAAACGACAGCAATAAACCAGGTTAAAGGTCAGGTTAAAAAACAGGCAAAGATCAGAAGTAAAAAGGTGATCAGCAAACTTTTCACCTATTCCTTTGACCTCACCATTCAATATATAACCATTTTTGCTTAATTTTTATTATATATATTCCTTGCATTGAATACCAGAAACGTATATCACTTTCATTAATATTAATCTCCAAATGAAAGATGTCAGTATTTCCGGTATGATCAGCAACAGAGATACGTATATTACGGAATTGGCATTCTTCTACAGGCAAATTGGCGAACAATGAATTCGGTAATGAAACAAAACGCATGGGACGAGCCAAGAATCTTGAACAAGTTTCTAACTTGTCTGTCACTTTGGCGAGGAAGAATGCATATCACGTATCTTCCCTTGCCAAAGTTGAAAGATGGAAGACATTTATCCCATCATTGTTTTTTGTTGGGTGAAAGGAAAATGTTGATTTTCTCGCCAACTTGGAACAAAACTCTGTGATGTAATTGAGGAGAATTGAGCTCATAGGAAGATTGCAAAGAGGTTACTTGCGATTTCAAAACCTATTTGGTGTGGCGTGGGGTCAGCTGTTTAAATAGGAAAAGGTTACAATGAATAACATTTTAATCACTCATTTTCTTGTGTTGGTGTGTCTCAATTTCTGATGCTCAAATAATGCTTTGGATGTTTGGTTTGGTGCGGATTTACCGCCAAGGCGATTAACTCCTAAAAGTGGTGCTTTTTAAGTTTGTGGATTTCTATGCTTGTAGGTTTCGCCAGCGAAAGACCCAATGCCATCTTGCTTGGCCGATTTTCAAAACTGAGCCAATTCGCATCTAATCGAGCATCTAACTCAAATATTTTGTTTCACACATGAAAAGTTGCGGAGAATGTAGATGTTATTTTATTCGTTTATAAATACTTACTGGAATTATTAGTTCTTTTTCCGACACACTTCGATCAAGTCATTTATTTTAAATAAATTATTTCTTTTACAGACTTCATTGAAACTTCACACATCAAGTCATCTGGTGGCATTGTACCTCTAAACAGTTTGGACATATTTATAAGGAATCGAGTTGTTTATTTTTTGTTGTTTTTCAGACTGCATTCTCAAAAATATTCGATAATGCAAGAATTCGATTATAAAAACAATGTCATATTTCATTATACACCAGTTCCGATCGTTAAGGAAACAAAAGTGTCGAATTCGTATAATATACCAATTGTTTTTCATAAAGTATTAAATATTAAAATAAAACTATACATGCATGTCCAGGTAAATGTATGTATACAATTGTGAACAAAAAAAATCATTTGATATGTCTATTTAAACATGTCAAAGACATGATTTGAAAAAATGGATATTTTATAAATGTACATTTTTTTCATATGTGGGTAAATATTTGAAAACTTATATTTGCGTAGCCAAAACTAAAATTTCTATTTTGTGAGATATTTGAAATTAAATCATCTAAAACTTTTTAGAAAACTTTTTGCTGTTATGCAAAAAAAGTAAAATTAAAACCTCCATCAAAATTCTAAAGTTGTAATATTAAATTAAAGGTTTTTGTTTCAAATTCCGTCATAAAACATCTAACAAAACCTGCAAGAAACTTTAATTTTGAAGCATTGAAATTATTGAAGCGAAAATGCAGAGTTTTTAAAAGTTTTACGCTAGAAAATTAAACTAACTTTTTTTTTGCTGATAATCTTCGCCACTGAGTTCTAGAATCTGAATCTGGAAGGATTTCCAAAACCTTACATGAATATATACAACACTCATCAAATAGCGAATGAGGCTGGAATATATACAACACGAATATATACAACACTCATCAAATAGCGAATGAGGCTGGAATATATACAACACGAATATATACAACACTCATCAAATGGCGAATGAGGCTGGAATATATACAACACTTATTAAATGACGAATGAGGGTAGATTAGATACAACACGAATATATACCACACTCATGAAATTACGAGTGAGGCTAGAATATATACAACACGAATATATACAACACTCATTAAAAGACGAATGAGGCTGAAATATATACAACACGAATATATAACAACACTCATCAAATGGCGAATGAGGCTAGAATATATACAACACTCATGAAATGACGCATGTGGCTGGAATATGTACAACACGATTTTAAACAACACTCATGAAATGACGAATGATGCTGGAATCAGGGACCGACTTAGAAGTTTAGGGGCCCAGGGCAAAAGAACATTCGGGGGGCCCCCGACGTACCTTGAAATAAAATATTCTAGAATGCGATTCGAAACATGACATACATCAAGAAAGTGCAGGAAATATGAAAGCAATGTAATTGAATAACATAGTAGAAGTTTTGAAAAAAAAATCGAAGTATTTATTAAAAAAATTCCTTAGTTTAGAAAATTTATTTTTAACTTCTTCGAACTTTTTTAGCCTTATAAGCATTTTTAGGGGCCCCTTAAAAATGGGGGCCCTGGGCATGTGCCCCGAATGCCCTCCCGTAAATCAGTCTCTGGCTGGAATATATACAACCCGAATATATACAACACTCATCAAAGGACGAATTAGGCTGGAATATATACAACACTCATCAAATGGCGAATGAAGCTGGAATATATACAACACGAATATATACCACACTCATGAAATGACGAATGAGACTAGATTTTATACAACACGAATTTATACAACACTCATCAAATGACGAATGAGGCTAGATTTTATACAACACGAATATATACCACACTCATGAAAGGACGAATAAGGTTGGAATATGTACAACACGAATATACAACACTCATGAAATGACGAATGAGACTAGATTTTATACAACAAGAATATATACTCATGAAATGACGAATGAGGCTGGAATATGTACAACACTCTTCAATCTCATTTTCACACCCTGAAGAACCTCCTGAGAACAACTGTCAGACATCAAGACCAAAACACAGACGCTGAATGGCAATTACCATGTCCATTACGACCGTCCGTCCAACAAGAGCTACATCAATCACAACCATTCAAACGGGTTTATTAACACCAGAGACAAAACAAGGCGACACGCCGCCGTTCCGTGAGAAGCGGGATGGGACAAGCCCCGAAGCAGCTCTTTAATAATCGCATTAACCCTCCGGGGCTCGGTGTAGCGAGACACACAGTTCGTGATGACCCTGACACTGAGGGGAAAAGTCCGCTTCCTACTTGTCGAGATGGAGACGACTTGTGGACGGATCGGATTGCCCGACCGTTGAACGACCCCTATTGTGTTGTGTAGATGAATTTTTTTTTATTGTTATTATAAATGTTGGTTTGTAATTAACGCTTGTTGTTGTTGTACAATGGGATTTTTTTAATGGGGTAATTCAGAGATGATTGAAGTTTTTAATTTGATTCATGGTGAATTAAGAACTTTTCGCAGGCTGAGTGGTAATTAAGTATGCACTACAGCAAAAGACACGTGAATGGTAATGCGGCAATCTGACAGCTTGCGACGTTTTGAATTTTTAGTAACTTTCCAATGAAAATATTTAAAAAAAAAATTCATTTTGTTACTCATTTTTGCACTCTCAGAAGTAACACTCTTATTTTTGAGAATTCTGACATCGTCAAGGCTACTTCCGTTATATTTGACAATCGTTTCGTGATTGAATTACGTGACTTTTGACGGAACAAGAATCCTCAAAATTTCGAACGAAAGTCATTTACTCAGATTCTTTTTCGGTCCTTTTTGGGCTCATCGGCTCATGTTTGGGTTCTTATACTCTTTATTAGAAAACATACTTATTTTGTAAATAAATTTATTAATTAAAACGTCTAGAGTTTTTAATTTTATATGTGTTGTCAAGGTAACAATACCCAACGCATTTATGATTAATTGTTATAACAATCAAAGCAAACGCATGTCATAGTTAAAGTGAGGACAGAATATTGTTTAATAAATAGCACTTAAATTTTTATTAAATGTTTTTAGTTTTAAAAGGAAAAAATCACACGAAAAACCGTTTTTGAAAAAAGGGAACATCTACGGCATTTAACAATGACTAGGGATTACTTAAACCCTTCTTGTGGACCACCAGTGGTCCGCGAACTCTCTAAAGCCATCTGACACACGCTACTGTCAAAACTATAAGACTTTGAAGTCATGCATTTTTAAATTTGACGATAGAATTGTAAACTCTCATATAAAAGTAACTCATTTAGTTCTTGTTCAAAATAAAATATTCAATGCCTGTTCATAATTAAATGAACGACTCCATGAGAGCAAAAAGTGACTTCCTGACCAACTTTCACACACAAGGGCCGTCTTTTAACCCAAGTAATGAAAAAGGTCAGATGTGAATGAAAAGCGAGCGTAAAACACCAAAGACGCGTCAGAAAGACCCACGAATCGGATGCCATGCGTACGACCCGCTGTTCGAAAATCCCACGAAAGACCACTTAACCCACTTTCGGGTAACGGAAGTGGCCCGACCTCCATAAAGGCAGCCGCGAGAACATCTCCGAGGAGCCAACCTTCCATCGAGTTTCGATTAGATTCTTCTAATTGCTCGCTGAATCTCATCAGATCTGATGTAGTCAAGGGGGATCATGATTTTGTGGAATAAAAATCGCCAAATTAAAGGAAATATCGCCAAGTTGGTATAAAAATATAAAAAAATAAATTTGATAAATTTTAATGTATTTAAAGATAATATCAGGCAGGGCCGGATTGAAACATAGGCTACATAGGCTGTAGCCTAGGGGTTTGCACCACACACACGAAAAAACACAGTAAACTTGCGGAAAGAATTATTTGGAAGGATGTTAATCCAAATCTTAATGAAAATAGTATAAGATACAATCTTTTTATGATGGTGAAAAATTAAATTTTTCTTAACAGATTTGTGCTGTGAAAATATATCATAATATTTTTATGTTCTTTTTAAAAAAAATATGTTTAATTTGTAATAAATACAATGTGTGGCATTGTTTTATTTATTTATTTTGGAAATAATTTGTGTGTTTTTATTTTCTTATATTTTTATTTTGCTTAGAGACATTGAAGATTGAGAGAACGTTGTTAATTACAAAGACGAGCGCCATATTTTATTGTCATTTTCATAGATTCCAGAATGCCATTGCAACTTGAGATTCCTTGAAACCGTAGACATTTTGTAACAGAGTATTGGAAATTTACAAAAGACAGTATCACAATTTCATATGTACACTTAAAAAAAATATATTAAAACAATTATTTAATTTGAAGTTCTGGAATATATATTTTTCAACAACAAAAAATTCGACAACTACTTAAACAATTCGACCAAAAAAATTTGCACGACGTATTAAGCCTAGGAGCCCACTAATTCTAAATAAGGCTCTTATATCAAGCTAGTTTTCTATGGGGTGGTCAAAAATTTTTGAGCGATGGCCATTGTTTGACTGTATCACATTTAGCTGTATTGGCATAATAAAACATTATTTTCTGTCCAGTATTTTCGCCTATAAATTAAACAAATATATTTAATAGCAACAAACAAAGTAGTTAAAGCATAGCAAATAGGAAGGTTTATTCTGTGTAGTTCAACATCCAGACGATGACCATGGTCCAACAATTTGTGACCACTTTTTTTCAAATTACCTCTATTTTTAACACACAAAAATACATTAGTAAAGTGATTTTAAATAAAATTCAAGAGCTCTTTTCAAACAATTTAACTCAAACTAAATTCACAAAAATTAAAGAATAATTTGGGGTACATTTTTTTTACATAACAAATTTTATATAGGACATTTTTCAGATTTAAAATTTTGCATTATAATTTTTATAATTGTAAGAAATTTTCAAAAAGTACTTAAATTAATATAAAAATAACGAATTTCCCCACAAAAATATTTTCTTCAAAAATATTTATATCAAATGCTCTTCAAGAATCGCCAGATAGGTGATTCTATGCCAAGCTTAGCAGCAAGTCTCTTTTTCCATATGATGATAATTTGAATCTCTCTTGAATATCCTAAGACAGCTTGGGGGCTATTTCGTAAAGCATCTATTCAAATGAGATGATTTCGAAGGAGCGTCTACGATAAACCGAAAGTTAATGGTGCCCTTTCTTTGTAGTTATAATGTCTAAGACCAAGTTTCAGAATTACACTTTAATTGCCCCAGGCTTGAAAGTCCAAAATTAAAATTTTCCACACACAACCCGGAAATATAATTTTTTGTGAGTAATATTTGATGCTTTATTACAGAGAAAATTACTGGTTTTTTTTTTCCTTGAATAATATCCGTTACATAAGTGTTTTTTATATTGTCATTACTGTATTTTTTTTAGTTTTTTTTTCAAAAGGAAATACATTACACTCCATTTAGGGGCGGATCCAGGATTTCAGCTCTATGGGGGGAAGCAACATGCAACGCCCCCCCCCCCCTTTTTGAGTTGGGAAAATTTATGCCTGAAGAAAATTAATATTATTAGCAAATGAAAGCTATTGGGAAGAGATTAGAAATTGCCGAACTTGTAAGATTACATTTAAATTAGACCTCAGAACGAACACTGCATTGAAATATGGGTGCAACAAATCCGAGCTTGTGAGAGAACTGTTTAATATTACCTAAAATATATAAAAAAAATGAAAAATTTCGATAAGTTGAAACTGGGAATTTACAGCACTGTTGAGTTGAGAATTTCGAATCGTGAAGTTGGAAAATTTCTTGTTTCAATCCCCCCACCCCCCACCCCCAAATATCTTTAGTGTTTAGTGTAATATATACACTCACATATATATATATATATATATATATATATATATATATATATATATTTGCCCCAAGTGCCCTATGCTGTTATGTGATACAGCCGACCAATGACCAACAATTTGTGACCGCCGGTATTGAATATCAGAAGTTGCTAAAACCAATAATTTAGTATATTTTATGAATAAATATTTTATTAATTTATCCTTTGATTCTCTGAGTTCAAAAGCACAGTTATATTCACAAAGCACCGGCATCTATCAGCATTTAATTAACTAAATGAACCGATTCTCGTAACAGAATTTAACGGCACTAGATATAGCCAATGATCTCACTCGAACAAGCTTAAAACAATCCAAACACGGCGATTCACTTGACCGCTGTTCTTTACGGATCGCTCTTGGGACAATTGGGAGAACATCGGAATTGGAACAGCTACTTGATAATAACGCTTACACGTGGTCAATGGGCTTTTTACGAAACAAAAGAAAAACCGATAGAGGTAATATGATTAAAGAAAACAAACAGAGAGTGGGCAAAATAAAAGCGTTGAAAATACTCGAATAGTTCTTCTATAATACAAACAATGGTTTACACGACCACGTCTCTTGTGTTACTTTGGGAAAGACAAGTGGGTGTAAAATGTGCTCCTATTCATAATGTAATAAGCTTAGTTGGATTATTATTGCTTGTGAAGATGCTCGTTTTGAATAGGTTCTTTGATACACTTTTTTATTGTTTTGATTCAAATTTGAAGTTTGATAAATGGATGTTACAACCAAATTTTCAAATGGATGTCATTGTATTTAAATGTCTGTGCAAAATGTGTTTTTAAGGGTTCTTTAAAACACTTGGTTAAATTTTGTGTTTTTAATAAATTTTAATTAATGGTTATTTATAAAGTAGTTCATGTGTACTATTTTAAACCTGCAACAGAGTTATAAATTTAAAAAGTCCTTCATAAATACAGTCTAATTTCTTAAGCGCGTAAGAGGGACACAATATTATCAAAAATCGAAAAATTATTTTGTTGCTTTAAAAAATAGTATTTTATTTTGAATGTAACGACACCAAAATTATATTTATGATAGGTACAACTAATTATTTTTTGCGAGTCGATATTCAGCTTTGGTTAAATATTGTCGGAATATGTAAATTTGAACTAATTTTTCTTAGGGAGGACTTTTTCAAGTTCAAATTGATAATACATTCAGATCTATTTGAAGAAACTTCTCTAAATTTCTTAAAATGTATTTCAAGCATTTTACTTTAATTTATCTTTAGAGATTAATATTATATAAATTGTATATTTTTTAGTATTAGTATTTTTTAAAAAAAAACTGTTTGGACAGCGAATTATGGTCATACAGTTATTGATTTTATTTTGTCCTATTATTATTCAAAAACATTATTTTGAAAATAACAAAAATATGTGAAGACAGTTTGTTAAACACATTGTTTTGTTTACAAAAATCCAAAACTACAGTTTTCAAAAAATATTTTCTTGACTTATACCAAAAATAAAAAAGGTCCCTTTTTGCAATTTTTTATTATTTCTGTGATATTTTTAGTCACTGAGTTGATTAACGCCGAGCGATAGTTGCAGTGCGGTTATAGCTCGTGCGCCCCTAGCCTTATAGTTAAGAAATACCTACTTCTGTGTGGTCATATTTAGAATAAAAGTAGGTCTGGTTAAGCAAACTTGCCCTTTATAGCTACTTATTAACCAAATAAACAAACTTAAAACTCTATAAAGACCACGTGATCAAAAGTCGCCATTGTTCATGTGAGAACATTTCAATATTAATGGCTGGCAGGAATAGCAACCATAAAAAAATAGTCCTGGATTCTGAATAGATTCATAATATGAAGACTTACTTATAATAAGATACGAAGAATCGTGCTGTCGATAAGCATTAGTAGGTCAATAAAATCCTCATTGTCTTCTATTGCAAGAAATGGATACTTTAGCTTTTTTTCCATGATTGATGCGAAGCCACCGCATTTAGGATTCATTGGAAACACAATACAGAGCTGAAAGCTGATATCCTATTATTGGATCGTAATCTCTGGGATTGTTTGTGAAAACCCAAAGGGGAAAAAGTAACCTTGAAGATTGGACTGTTTTTAATTCTTATTGATGTATGTATCCAGTTCAATGTTACGAAGTGTGCAGTAACTGGCGGTTCACACGGCACATTCGGGAATGAAAAAGAAATATAAAATATCAGATGATGCTGTTTTGAAATCGGAGATTTGAAGTTATTTGCGTATTGAACTACAGCTGGAATCAAAATCAAGTAACCTTGAATGTTCTTTTATTTTAAATTTGTGTATATTCAGTTTGTAACAGATATTTCCCATCACAGTTTCGTATCACGTCACAGTTCCATATACACTGTTGAAACTCTGCCAACAACCCCCCACCCCCCTCTTTCTTTTCAGGTGTTGTCCCCGTCATTTGACCATGTTTCAAAAACACGAAGCATCGTTCCCGGGTCTTTCCTACGATATAGACCCCGGACCGTCGTCAATAGCCCACTGTGCAGCTCTAGCGCGACGTTAATTCAACCAAACAAACAATGAATCAGCCGAGAAAACAATGAGCTAGTTTTAAATTTTCAAAAAGTAGGGTGGCACTTGCTTCCGGTCGTCATCCCTAATCTGCTGTACTTTGCTATTACTTGAATATTGGCTATTGTAAGGTTTGTAAGGTTTTTAGAACACAACACCATGTGGCTTTATTTAAAAACTGATTTTTTAAAGGTGCAAAAATGTTGCGCACATTGAAGTGCTGTAAACATTGTTAAAAATCTTGATTCTTGCTTTATTAAATACAAATGTGCATATTTTTGTTTTTAAAATGAGTTTTAAAAGTATTAAAATACTTTGGGGACACCCTGAATAACCTATGAGAAGCACGATTTTATGGGAAAAAATAAGTAATTACATAACCTCAATTCAAACTGAGTGTGTAAATATAACATTTATAGTATTTCATTTAGAATTGAGAAACTACGTATTGATAGAACCCTAATTAAAATATTTTTTTAAAAATTGTTCCTTCTGAATTTTAAAATTAAAGTAAATCATTGGTATATGAATTTTAAACCTGGAATAAATAATTTTTCAAGATATATTCTATTATTTTTAATTTTTCTTACAATATTAAGTTTGTTATTTGCCTACATAATTTCAAAACATCCTAAGAATACAAATAATAAAAAAATTCTTAAATATCGATTAATCAGAAAGTATCGATTAATTGGAAAATATCGATTATTATCTGGAGATTAATCGAGATGACAAAATTTCATCAGCGCCCAAGCCTAGTATAGACGGTCTGCATTATGTTCCCGGTGACAAAAACAAAATTATTTTACACAATAAAACATGTTGATGCTCAGCTCTTATCATTTCCATATTGAATTGCATAAAGAAAACCAGTTTGTTTATCACATCGCAGCATTAAAATCAAAACACTGTGCACCGTGCTTTTTTTGAGTTTTAAAATCCAAAACGAAAGCGCCAACACGAACTGCGATCCTCAGCCATGCGTCCAGTTCATAAACATTCTGTTTACTTGGTATGCTCTGCAGATCCTGCATTTTGTTTACTTCTGCGTGCTCAGTGGATCCATTCTGTGGCGCAAAAAAAGGCATGTTGGTCCATATATCACGAACAGAGAACGTTTTTTGGTTGGATGAGCCCTTTTCAGCGAAGGTTATATTGTCCGTTTTTAAGACACTGTAACGAGCTGGAAACCTGCTTGCAAAATTCAAGGTTGGCCGGCTTTTGTGGAGTGTATAAAGTGTGGAGAATATATGGAAAGAGTTTAGATGTAATACATCAGCATTAGAAAAGGGTATTTGCTGGAGAATGGGAAATTCTTGAAACCGTTTAAATGATGTATCCTGTTCTGTTTTCTGTAGCAATCGTATGGTCATTTGAGGATTCAGAGGAGGGGCATGGGACAACATACTCCACCTCAAACTAGTCCACTTCTTTTTTTACCCCTATGTAATCGTGGAAGACTTATGATGTAGGTAAATAAAATTAGCACAGTTTTTGTCATTGTCTACAAAATCATGAAGTCAAGCATTATCAACCTTTGGACAACAACCACTATTTCAATCTAACAACATGCAGTGGTATCACGCTCTCTCTCCTCTCAAATAATTCAAATAATCATAATATCACAACTTCTTTACATAAATGCAAGGCCCCATCCCTCTCCCTTCCTACCCGGTAAAGATGACCATCAAGGTTTGGGAAAGTATTTAATAGCATGTGCTTTGTAAACTTTTTGTGATTAAAATTACAAAGATCAGAAAAAATATCTCTTGTTTGGCAAAAATCCAATTTATAACTACTTAGAGCTTTTAAAAAAAAAATAGTAAAACGAATTTCGAACCGCGCAAAGCATATTTAATTGCCAGCGATTTTATCAATTTATTTATCTGGTTATACTTGTTAATGAAGAAATTATAAATAAGCTTGATGAAATTTTAACTATGGCCTTCAATTTCGATTTGGATCTGGCTCATAACAGGGTTCTGGTTCCGGAAAAACATAATCATGGAACATATTTTTGTAAGGTTTTTCAATATTTCAACCTAGTTATCTAAACGGTGAAGAAGGAAACAAACTAAAAATTAATCACAAAAAGTAACACGGTTCTGGTTTCGGATAAACATAATCATGGAAAATATTTGTGTAAGGTATTTCAATATTTCAACCTAGTTATCTAAACGGTGAAAAAGGAAACAAACTAAAAATTAATCACGAAAAGTCACACGGTTCTGGTTCCGGATAAACATAATCATGGAAAATATTTGTATAAGGTATTTCAATATTTCAACCTAGTTATCTAATCGGTGAAAAAGGAAACAAACTAAAAATGAATCACGAAAAGTAACACGGTTCTGGTTCCGGATAAACATAACCATGGAAAATATTTGTGTAAGGTATTTCAATATTTCAACTTAGTTATGTAATCGGTGAAAAAAGGAAACAAACTAAAAATGAATCACGAAAAGTAACACGGTTCTGGTTCCGGATAAACATAATCATGGAAAATATTTATGTAAGGTATTTCAATATTTCAACCTAGTTATGTAATCGGTGAAAAAGGAAACAAACTAAAAATGAATCACAAAAAGTAACACGGTTCTGGTTCCGGATAAACATAATCATGGAAAATATTTGTGTAAGGTATTTCAATATGTCAACCTAGTTATCTAATCGGTGAAAAGGGAAACAAACTAAAAATTAATCACGAAAAAAGTTCTTAAAAATAACCCAAACACTAAATGACTGGTCACGTTATATTCCAAGTTATTCAACACTCAAGGAAACTACACTAAAACAAATAAATAAACATAAATATGCAGCTTAACAAACATCACCATTTTGACATCAGGTCATTTGTTTTAAAAACATCGGACTCGCTTATTAACCGTTTAATTTATATGCCTAACAAAAACGGCAATTGCACACCCCTACCTCATTCCAAAAGAAACATTTCACGAAATTCCCGAAATAGACCACCATGCGTGCTAAAAAACAAAGAAGCACTTTTTTTTATGTTATTCATAGAAAAAAAATCAAATTGAATCAAAGGTATTCTACCATCGAACACACACACCCACGGTAGACTTTACTTTTAGAAAGCCATGGCGATTTTAGAAAGGGAAGGGTTGGCAAAGGTCCTCCTTTTTGTTTGTTGGTAATTTAGAGAATGAAAAGAAAAAAGTAAATCACGATTGTTCACAATACTTGGTGAGACTGAAAGTAGGGTAGAAAGCTTGGAGTTAAAAAGACGACCGGTTTTTGGTTGGGTAAAAACCATCCTCCCTCGCTGTCATGGTCTTATTTTTCCTCGTGGTAACGGAGAAATTTCGATTGGGATATTAGAAAATGTGGTGAGTAACATCTACTGATCTCTAACTGTGACTTCTGGATTGGGCAAGGCATTTCATTGACTTGAAGCCAATTGAAGGACAACTGTACCCTACTTCGGCAATATTTCGTATATTTTACATGTTAAAATAGGCCGACGTATATTGCTTTTTGGCAGAGTTTTTTTTTATTTTCTTTTGAACCCCATTTTAAATGCAATCTGATATTAAAATAGAAAGTCATTTGCAAGTCAAAGTCGTAGTGGTTAAAAGCAAGAGCAAAAACTATTTGTTTGGCAATATAAAAATGAATTCTATAAAGATAAGATAATATTTATATACATTTAATATTTCTACAATTCTATGGTATTAAAAAACACCCCTAAATCACTTTAAAAAATATTTTGGGGTTCAGTGCGGCTGCTTCCACATCGGCTTCAACGCGCCCATAGAGGAAACAAGTTTTGAGTCTTCCAGAAGTTACAGTTAGAGTTAAGTGGTAACATCAGATCACTTTTAAGCAAAATTTATATGACAAATAGAGTTATTTTCTTATTTCGTTTCCGGAGCAATAACATTCTATTTCAACTACATAGTGCCCCATCAATTTAACAGGGTCAGTTTTTCTGAAATTTGTTAGGCTCAAGCGCGGATCTAGGTGGGGGGCAAAGGGGAAATTACCCCCCCCCCCCCCCCTAACATCTAATACATATTATATTTTCAAAAGTCACCTTGGGCAATGAAAAATTTCAAACTAAGGGGGTCAAATTTGATGTTCATGATAATAATATACTGTATTACCCCCCTAACAATAATCTCTGGATCCGCCCTTGATTAGGCTCACTATGTGCATTTTCTACTGGCAGAAGATGAACCCATCTGTGTCATGTGGTATGTTCAATTAAGTGTGCAACAAATAATTTAATAGGCTGCTCAGACACTGAGCATACTTATCCATTTTAACAAATTAAATCCTACAATTGAACAAATTTTATCCAATCCTGCTAAACGCAAATTGTTAACTTTTATTATCAATTGGTTTATCATTGACAAAAAAAATCCGAAGTATATATAGTTTTTACTTGAAAATACTAACAAATTATTTAAAATTTAATGTTTTAAAAAATTGACAGTCAATGACAACATATTTCTTATGAATATTACACATTTTTAAAAATAAATTTTAAGTAATATGCCTTTGTTTGAGACATAGAATTTAAAAAGTGATAACTTTTGCTTTGATACTCTTTTAGAATAAATACACGATAAATTTACATAAAACTTTTACGAAATGCAAGTAAACGTTTTATATCAAAGAGTGAGCCTAATGTTTTATCCAATATTACGTTTAAATTAATTTAAAAATAATAATATATTTGTCATAAGTTAAAATTTATATTTTTTGCAACACAAAATGTCATATAACATAAAGTTTAAAGTATAATCATAATAAATATATTGTTATAAACTGTTGTTGTTTTTAATATTTAATTTCAAATAATTTGGAGCCATTTTAAGCAGAATGTAAATACGGCGGATTTTTTGTTAAAGACTCTTGTCACCCTTAATCAGATTCGTGTTTCTATCTTTAGAAGAAGTAATCACAATATCACAACGATTTTACATAAATGTCAGGCCCTCAAATTCTCACACCCTGTCCCTACACGGTAGCGATGACCATCAATATTTGGGGTAGATAGGACGGCGTACCTCAGTCACAACTAAATTTTCATCTTGTATTTCTCTAGTTGTCCGTTTTGTATGACTTACTAAATTGACAATTCCGTATGTCATTAGCGATGTTAGACATACATACACAAAGGCACAGTCTCGGTAACGTTCAATTTTAATTAAAACTATTTATTATTGAAAATTAAACATTTATATTAAAATTAATATATAATGCTCAAACACACACAAAAAGATAATTATTTTTATCTTATATTTAATGTAAGATAACATAAAGCAAAATCATTTGATTACCTATTGACATGAGGCATACATTGATGCACTTATAAATAACATTAAAAACGATTACAATTTTATTTAGGTCAATTGGAATATAATTGAAATGTTTACATCTGAAGCGAGTAAAATTAAAATTTCAAAAAACTCTCTCGTAAAAAATTACTTAACCTATGTTAAGATATATATTTATTGCAATAAAATTAATTATTTACAGTATTTATATTATTAAGTTACTTTGTAATTATGTCAATTGCATAAGAAGTATAACTTTTTATTTCTGCTGAAGTTGAGTCAATTACAGTGTTTGTAAGAAAAAAAAATTATTTTATTTATAATTCAGTATTATTTTTAAATTAGGCAATTTAATAAACAATTTCATTTAAAAATATACAAAAAAATTATAAATACTTTTTTTATGTTGTATTTATTATTATTTAACAAACTTTCACTTCCACACTAGTTAAATTTCCTAAACCGAATTTTCAACACATTTAGAGGATGGTAAATATTAGTACTCAATTATTTATCAACATAAAAATAACCTTGTTTTAATTCGTTTGCTATTAACTTTAATTGGTCTTTAAATCAAAATATTGCTTGGAAGGAAATTAATTTCTATTTAATTTGAATTTCTAAGCAAATATCAATAAACGTTGATATAACACATACGATATGCGAATGACGTCAACTTTTTCAACAAGATGACGTCACATGCATAAAGATGACGTCACATGCATAAAGTCCATTGATAACAATGAGGTAAATGCAAGAGACAGTTTTTGAGTTGCAATATCGATGCTAAAAGCACAATCATTGTTTCTCAATTTTAACAAAAATTATATATCGGTACAATGTAATGGTGGTCTAGCTTTTTCCTCCTACAGAAACATTATATGTCTCTTCCGAATAATAATTTTGTGGTGAAGTTTTGTTTAAAGTTCGTCCCACGTCACTCAGTTAAAATAATAATAGATACTGGAGCGACGACTTCGCGTGCCCGACTACTTTACACCATTTTGGGCTAAAGTAGAAAAAATAATCTTTCCATATAAATAGGTTTGTGTAGATTTAAAAACGCATTGTGTAGACGCAAAACGCTTTCGAAAATACATTTAATGTTTTGGCATACTTACTTTCTTACTAACAAGAAAAAGAAGACAGAAAGAACCGAAAAAAACATTTTAAATCTTTCTGTGACGTCACGTAAGACTCCCGCAAAGCGAAGGTAGAATGTTTTCTTAGCCTTTCTTCCGAATAGTATGCATTCACGCGTCACGGTAAAGTACACTGTCGCTCAATGAGCGTACTCGTTCCAGTGTTTATTATTATTCTAGCTCAGTGGCCCAAGTATGAAAAAAGCCAAAGTTCTCAATCTTATTTTTACGTTTTCCGAAAGTTTGCAAAAGTGGACGGACATACAATGGTAGTGATTTTAGCCATCGATATGACCAGTGAGTGTGCGAAAAGTATCGCTACAATTCTTTAAAAAACAACTTAAGTTTCTTTTTTTTTTCAAAAAAGTTGTTATCAAAGGTTTTTTTACAATGTTTTAAACAATTGTGTGCCCCGTCAGTCGTACACAACACATTGAGTCAGTTGTTCTGTGAAACATGAAAAAATCGAACTTCGATGGCCAGCTTAATTCGACTTTTCAGTTCACTAGTGTGACGAATTGGGGATTTATAAACAATGTTTTTCCACGTATCCCCATGAAAAAAAAGTTCAAAGGTGTAAAATCTAGGCATATAGGTCTATGGCATTGGAACTTCTCTTCCAATGCAACGTGACGATGTGTTGCGGGCAATCAATAGTGAACTCAATGAAATGTTCTAAAAAACTGTTGATGCTTTCTTTATTAAATACTAAAATCTCTTAAGGGCATATCTTTTTCAAAAGTGTAAAGATTTTTTTCGGACACGCTGTTTATTGATAATATGAGATAAAGAATTGTAGTGAACGGATCTGGCAATACAGAGGTGTAGCCACCGAATCTGGCAGAAGAGGGCCAGAGCAGCAATAAAACAGCTGTGTCCCTGTCGAAAAATGGAGTACAATCGTGAAACACACAAATCATTGTTGTGATAACGTACAGTAGTGTGGTTGCCGGTGTGTTAATAAAAAATTGCTCTGATGTTAGAAAATGGCTTTTCAATTCCAAGTTGATATTGTCTTAAACACGTAGAAAACCACCAAAAGATGGTAACCCGAACGAGGACAATTGAACGATCCAGGGGTAAAACCACTTTACATAGTAAAATTACTTTACATAGAATAGTAAATTTAGAGAAATTCGACATGAAACTTCGTCGTCTAAAATTAAGAAGAATAACATACGAACTTGACTTACTCAAACTTTCCAAGGAGATGCAAGTTCATTGTTCACATTAGTTTTTGCCAGTCATTGCTATGATTTAATTTTATGGATACCTTACGGTTTAATTTTATCAATAAAGACTTAAAACTTTAAGTAAAGTTTATTAAGTTCATTTTAGGTAGTGTTGTGGAGTGAAAGAAGATGTAGTGTCGAGGATTGAGAAAGGTATGTTGAGGTAGTTTAAACATATAGACAGGATGAACGAAAGGAGATAGACGAAACAAGTATACAAGACGAGTGTGGATGGGAGAGTTGGAAATGGCCGACCTCAGCGAACGCAACTCAATCAGATGGAAGAAGTTTTTGGCAAAGGTCAGTTTAGGAGTACCTTAATTAAGTTAATAACAATGTTACCTATATAGTTTAAGTTTAAAAAATTTGGCTCTCGAAAGAAATTTCAATGATGGTACTGTTGATATTCGGCTCTGTTAACTAATGAGTTTGCCGACCGCTGGCGTAGAGTAAAGTAGTTTTTCCCCAGCAAACAGAAACTTTATCGCATATTTTACGACTTTAAAGTGGTTCTACACTTAAAATGAATGCATGTGGTTCTGGTACTCCTTGAAAGATACAAAATAACAGCAATATCATATTTTAGAAAAAAATTTGTAAAGTGGTTTTAAAACCATGGGCCCTTCAACAGCAATGAGCCATCATTGAAATAACGTAAATTTGCCTCGTCACACACTGTGTCGGTTTCACATCCAATAAGGTATTTTTGGAAGAAAAAGTAGACTACCGACTTTTCTAATAATAATTACGCCAAAAATGATTAAATAAAAACAAATGAGAAGGTACATTCACCTCATTCCACAACAACAAAAAAAAAACATTTTTTCCCGCGCAATAAATTTCATTCTAACCAAACGAACGCTGCAAGCGTCAGAAAGCTCATTTACGAAACAGGAGAGGCAGAGACGAGTCCCCATTTAACGCAAAAGTCATCCTCGATTTCAAAAGCAGGCGAATCCTTCGTTTTGAAATATAATAATAAAATAAAAACCGCAATTCCCAACCCCATGCAAATTGAAAGGAACTTTTTTCCGTACGCCTGTCACAACGCAGGATACGTTGCGCATCAGCGATTGCTAGCTAACCCTAATTCGAACGCATTGTTTCAAGTTACGTACGTGATGGCTTTTTTGTCGCCCGAACAAACGGTTAAGGATTCTTTTTTTTTTTATCATACAAACTGGATTTTTAAAAGAAACATTTCTGTTCGAGGTTAATGTTCGGGATTTCTATTTTAGTGAACGGTGCGCGCATGTTCATTCGTTTTAATTAGAATGACCGAATTTTTCGGAGTCCGTTTCGAACGCAATCCGAGGGAAAATGAAATGTTTGTAAAAATTGTAGATAACACAGGCAAGTTTGTAAAAGTTTCCAAAGAGATATTTATAGCTACTAGTAGTTTTGATTGCTACACAGTTAGTTTTAGATATTTCTGTTTTGTGTACTTTCTTTTTTTGTAATGTTTGTTATCCCCATTTATACGAACTTAAAATTAATTAGTTTCCAGATATTTAGCTAATGTTGAACCATTGTTTGTTTTATCATTTACTAACTTGCGCTTGTCAGGTTTTTCCATTTTTTTTTCTTTTTATTTAAAAGAATCAAAATTATCAAACATTTCCTTTGATTATAATAAATTTCTTGGATTATTGACAGATAACTCTAATTTTCACTAAAAACGGAATTATTCCACTTCATTAAAACCTAGTATGTATAATACAGAATTACAAATTTAAACCCAAAAGAGTAGTTTTCATCAATAAACAAGTCCTTACCAGAAAATTCTCTTTTTTAAATTCTGCTTCAAAAGCAAAACCGTTCTATTTTCATTGAAACTGAAAATCATGATTTTCTTTATATGTTACAAAAAGTATCATTGTTTACGAAAAAGCATAAATCATGCTAAATTTGCTCAGGACCACTATTCTATGGTCCTTAAATCTGCTAGTCTGTCCTTGAAAACAACGGTAGCATAAGACCGACAACTACGATACCAAATTTGGCAGCAATGTAAATTCGACACCTATCCCATTCAAAGGATACATCGAGTACAATTTTTGCAAATACAAAATGAAGAACTAATTCAAATTAACGAATGAGAAAGCGATCAAAAAGAAACAGTACCATGTAAAAGGCAAAAAAATACTCTAGTGTTACCTTCTGTACACTACAGTTTTCGATTGTCGGCAATCCAGACAACCATAATCCTACGTATAACAGGAAAATATGGGTTGTTTGAACACCTGCGTATGCCACTCCTCTAAAGAATTCGCTGAACTAAAGTATAGACTAGTGCAGCTTAACGTTTAAATTACATTCTTTGTCCTCGTGAACAAACAATTCATTAAATCGTATTCTGCCATATGGCATGCCATTTACAAAGACACGGGGAGAGGGCGTATTAAATGTTGATAGGGTCATTGGTGGCTCATAAGTTGCAAATGTGGAAGCACTTAATGGTGTTATATTGAATTGAGACGTCTAGTTTCAAAACTAGATAGATCATTTTTATGCATTTTACAGAAGACACCAAAAACGATTGACAACCGCTTACTTTTGGTCTAACCCCATGGCTTTGAATGCGTTTTTAGACAGGATTCAGACACTTCTGATCAATACCGCTTAGTAAGGTGATGTAAGTGCATTGAGAATTTGTAAAAAATATTTTAATAAAATATTTTGCGAAAAATGTGGGATCTAACTAGTTTTGAAACTACGCGGCTCAATTATATGTTTACATTTTAACAAAATATTAAACTAGTAGTTCTGGGAACAGTAACCCTTGCGACCAAAAAAAACATATACTTCGTTTATAATGGAATTTTTAATTTTCTGCAATGAACTTTCATGGCTAATTTAAAGAACATTTTGTTTGATCGTGACTGCGTAACAAACAAACAAATCTATAGACAACAGACGAAATGCCGAAAGGTCTAGTAAAAACATGGACTTCGATAACGTTCGCTCAATTATGAATAGCAACAAAAACATTATTGAATATTTTTAATATAAAAAAAAGGCAAAAACGTTTACAAATGTAAAACACTCGTTTATTATGCAATCGAACAGTTCGTACCGAGAAACGAAATCACAGTGTCAGGATCTGAGCACTCTACAGACCTGGTTTGACAATAAATTGTACTTAGGTATATGAAAATAAAAAAACTTTAATGTCTATGATTTAATAGCAAGTCATTTTATTTCTGAATTTCATTTGAGAAATATGTTTTTCAAATACCACATTCTGAACAGGAATAAGCTCATCAATTTAATTTAATTGTAAAAAAAACCAAGAGTAAAACCCCATAAATTTCAGTTATCAACAATATTTTATCAATGAAAAAAGATTTCCTGTCTGAAATAAGTTTAACTGGTTTGTCTAAAATAACTAAATAAAATACGAACTAAACCCATTTTGCTTTATGAATGTAATTTTATTACACTCCGGTTTCAGAGCAGAAAGTAGACCAACTAAAAAAATAATAGGTTCGTACCATTTGGCCCAATTTACTCCTCACCTCTTTCTTATTCATCACAATGAAGAAATCGATTAAAATTAAAATTAATAATTTCAGATAGAATATGAAAATTCAGTCAATTGCAACAGTTTTAATTATTTTATTCTTCCAAACTGCACTGGATTTCCCCTCATTCTATTTCCAAAATATGCCATCTTTCTTCCCATGTCACAACTTGGTGGAATGAAAGTACCTGTTACCTAACTTGGGGGATGTACGTTCTTGCCCCTTGGAGGATAGGGGGGTCTCAGTGGTTGCGTAACGTAGCAAATGAAGATATTTCTTTCACAAAATTTAAATCACGCTTTTATACATATATTACAGAAAAAATCACACATTTTGTATAAATATTTAACACTTCTAACATAATTTGCTACTAAAATTGACCTTTAAAATATAGCATCACAAACATTAGTAAAAAAAATGGCCACTTGTGTTAAATTTGTTGAATATTGCAAAAAAAAAAAATTTAACTTATAGAATATTAGGAATACTTATTACTTATTAATTTATTTTGTTATATTATTTATAATGTGTTTCAGTTTAATGTGATTCACGGACAAGAATTTGAGTGCATGTTAAAGTTCTATTTGAATCTATTTGAGAGCATTTAAAGACAGGCTTCTTTAAATGCGGGCCCCATTGCTTCAATTTCTTAATCGGGCCCGGACTACAAAGTATATGCAGTGTCTTCTCTGTACCTTCCATACTCTTTGGTACGCGTTGTATACTCATATATTATTATTACAAAAACGAAGGTTGCAATTTGAAATGTGAATTAATTTTTTTATTTAGCCGACACATATAACTGTTGTTAAAGCTTACATCTACCTTAATTTAAAAATAATTTCAAAGTATTTTTTATGCGAAATAAACCCTGAATTATAATTTCAATTATTATGTCCATGAAGATCACACAATAAGAACAATGATAGTTCAATACCCTTGTAGTTTTCATTGATAAAATTTACCCATCAAATTGTCGGAACATCGCTTCCATTTACACAATCGCATTGTTTGCTCGTCTTTTTTCAACCCATGGGTACTGATGTTTATGATGCTTCTATTTGTTTAGTGCGGAACAAAGCGAGCTTTAAACTATGCAGAACTATTTGCGAAGAAAATGAAAGCTAATTTTTTTCTATTGATTATGCTATTTGCTCAGAATCCCTTCGGTAGTAGAAAACAATCGATACTTTCGTTTGTTGAGTTTAATTTTTTTTTATTCTCGCATTCACTTACAGCTTGTATCAATCATTCATCTTTTTCTTTAATTTAAATGGAGTGTACAAGACATTTAGGTGACGTTGGCATTCTGTATTATTGTTGACAGTGTAGATTTTTGCCAGTCTTCAATATTTAGGGTGGATATCAATCACTGGCCCTTGAATATTTACCACAATTATTTCCAACCTTTTGCTTTTCAAGGGCTACAAATTCAAACTTTGGACTAAACGTAGACAAAAGTTGGACAAAGCAGGGTCAAAATGTGGACAAATGTTGGACCAAACGTAGACAATTGTTAGACTAAACGCGGGAAAATGTTGAACAAAACATGAACAAATGTTTGACAAAACAGGTGAAAAATGTGGACAAATGTTGGACCGAACATAGACAAATGTTGGACTAATGTGGGAAAATATTGGAGAAAACATGTGGAAATGTTTGACAAACAGGGACAAAATGTGAACAAACGTGGGACCAAACGTAGACAATTGTTGGACTAAACGTAGACAATTGTTGAGCAAAACGTTGACAAATGTTGAACAAGACCACCTTCAACACTAAGTGCATTTCATGTACTATAAATGATTGAGGTATTAATTAAAGAAGGTATTTTGCAAATAATTTTATAAAATAAAAAAGTCCTACCGTATTTTACTTAAACTAGTTTACCATATTTAATATATAAAATTAATGCAATTATGTGTCTCCTTCATATTTGATATAATAACTGTTATTCAAGATTATCTGGTTCCTTAACTGCGATATTCTTAAGTGCAACTGAAGACTTAAAAATGATTATAGTAATATTCAAAGCAACATCCCTTCAAAGCAAGGAAGGTTACCATTAAAACTTTTCTCTCAAAAGACAGTTTTTTCCTCTAAAATTGCACCAGTAGATGGAATATTAAAATTACAATAATATTTGTTCTTAAAGGAAATATAACGAACTCATTTCCGTTTCATCGCTATGAGGATCCACATACCAGTTTGAACCCTTATTTCATTGTACTACTGAGATGTACAGCCGCGGAAAAAAAAAACGAACCACCGATGATTATTTCGTTAGTTTTTATAGTAGAGCTAAACTTAATATACCATTTTGTAGGAAATAAAGTCTACTATACACTAATATACAAAAAATTTGCATAGGGGACTATCTTCATATTAAAATCCGCACCAACTTTAAAATTTCCAATAGCAACACCCAATTTTGATTCAATATTTAAAATCTACGACAAAATTTATCATTGAATATCAATTTGCAAGTCATTTGGTTAAATAGTTTTTTAATTATGAATATCGAAAGTTTAGAACTCGTAATGTTAAATGAATTTCTTAAACTTTTAATCATATCTTTCGAAATAATAATTTTATTAAGCTGATATTTTTATCTGTGTTACTTCTAAAAAACCCAAATAAAATACACTAACTTTCATTACTTATATGTATATTTTTTAATTTTATTTAAATTAGGATATTAATATTCATAAAATTTATGAATAGCAACCATGCTATATTTTGATAGGGATGGCTTCAGAAAAGCGTTTTATATGCATATCTAAAATTTCATGATTTTCCTCTTTGTAGTTTTTTGGCAATATTATAATGTGCATCAAATGATCATTTAAGGGGTCATACACAAATTTAAAATCTGCAGAACTTAACAGAAATCTACTAATTTTGAGAATTAAAAGCGCAGTGATCGCGTTGGCATAATATTCAAAATTCTTATATAGAGGCGAAGGGTATACGGGAGTGGGGGAATGAATGACCATGGAAAAAGAAGAACCACGACTAACTACGACTTTTCTACCAGCGTACTTTATTTCGAAGTCTCACTAATACTTTGTTCACTGTGGAAGTAGCCCCTCAAATAAGATCGATACATATTGTCAATATCTCTGCATATAAATGTAGGAAATTAACCAAAATTTGTATTTAGATTATTTTGAGGGCGGGGAACATTTCTGCGCTATCAAAAGTAGGTGTTGCTATTGAAAATTTTAAAGTTGGTGCGGATTCGAGTATGAAGATAGTCCCCTATGCAAATTTTTTGTATATCAATGTATAGTAGACTTTATTCCCTACAAAATGGTATATTAAGTTTAGCTCTACTATAAAAACTAACGAATTAATCATCGGTGGTTCGTTTTTTTTTTCCGCGGCTGTACCACAATTAGAAAAGTGCAGGTATACAAAGGCAAGTATTTTACTCTTAGGCAATTTTTGGAAGCTATTGTTAAGCTTTTATTTTGTATGAAATAAGCTCGATTTCGTACGAATTGTGGTAATACAAGTTTGTCGATTTTTTTTTTCACCTTCACTTTGGTGAGCGGAAAGTTCCAATTGCGGCGCATGGCAACCTTTTGTCTGGGCAATAAACAATTGGTTTCTTCTTTGAGAATATGGTAAACCCGGCTCACTTCGGCCGCAATTGGGCAATTGCCTTGGTGAGACCTGTCACCTGACAGACTTAAGTTGGATGCAACTAAATAATTGCTCGTAGTTGGAGTGCGATTTTTTAGTTTAGTTACTCTGTTGATTAAAAGTCGCAGTGCCATTGTTCCTAGTGCGCGGTTAACCTTATCGTGAAAATAAAAAAAGAACTATCCATTAGCTGTGACCTTGAAATAACAAACATATAATGCTTCTCTCCTCTGGTGTAAGAGCGTTCGGCGTCTTTCTTCAGGTAATTTCCGAATTCCCAGACAGTAAATAACTATCCCGTGTGTACCGGCCTTAAGGGTTCCTGTTACCGGCTACCAGTAATTTAATTCATATACTTCAAAGAACATGCTGTTTTTGAGCCACGGTCCATCGCGTCACGAGATTCGTCTAGTTAGAATCCAACACGACATCCATCCATAACTAAAACTATAGAAGGAGACCGACGGCCATGTTTATTTTTGTTCCATACTCTCGACATCCCATCCCGCAAGGTAAACGGGTTCAAGGACCCAAACGATTTTTTGACGTTCCGACCTGATGCGCGGCGGTGTTTTGGAACAGTGATTTGTGGTGGATCTCTTTCGCTCTTGCCCGAAAAAAGTCTGATGGATTATGGCGGGTTTAGGGGAATTCTGGTTGCCCTCGGTCGGAAAGGTGATGCTGTAAACGAGACAGGTTCAGACGATTCGTAATTATTCACTTGTTTCTGCTGTCTGGGGGAATTAGAGCACTCGATTAATCTTTTTAGTTTTAACAAATTTTTTGGTGAAACATATTGAAAATATGGAATAAAATTATTAAATAATTGCTGGGTCGGATTTTTTTTTTGTTTGAAAACTAAATATTCCAGAACTGCAAATTAAATCATTTCTAAATATATATTAATAAAATTGAGATACACTGTTTTTTGTAAATTTTCATTGCTATGTTAAATTTCAAAGGTTACAATTATTCTCAAGGTGCAATAGCATTCTGGAGTATATGAAAGTGGTAATAAAATATTGAACTCGTTTTTGTTTTTGTATTAGTTTTTGTTCCTCACTCGTTTTTGTTTCTCACTCGTTTTTGTTTCTCACTCGTTTTTGTTTCTTACTCGTTTTTTTCCTTACTTGTTTTTGTTTCTCACTCGTTTTTGTTTCTCACTCGTTTTTGTTTCTCACTCGTTTTTGTTTCTCACTCGTTTTTGTTTCTCACTCGTTTTTTGTTTCTCACTCGTTTTTGTTTATCACTCGTTTTTGTTTCTCATTCGTTTTTGTTTCTCACTCGTTTTTGTTTCTTACTCGTTTTTGTACTCGTTTTTTCCTTACTCGTTTTTGTTTTTTACTCGTTTGTTTTCTCACTCGTTTTTGTTTCTCACTCGTTTTTGTACTCGTTTGTAATACTCTCAAACGGCACTAATTAAAATAAAAATTTAATGAAAATAAAAGCAACTGATTTCCAAATGAAAAGTAAAACAATGCCATTATAATTATCACAAATTAAACACGTTTTTTTTTAAAGAACATAAAAGTATTAGGGTGTATTTACATTGTACAAATATGTTTTTCTCTATCATAAAAAAGTTGTAGTATACTCTTTTCAATAGAATTTGGATTATCCTCCTTCCAAATAATTTCTTACGCAAGTTGACTGTTTTTTATTTATTTATTTATTTATTTATTTATTTATTTATTTATAATGTGTGGTGCGGGCCCCTAGGCTGCAGCCTATGCAGTCTATGCCTAAATCCGGCCATGGTGAAACTAACTATTGAGAAAATATGATTCAATAATCAACGTTTTTTTATCCTTCTTAAAAAATACATTGAATTGTATTTCTTCAATACCAATTGAAGAAATGCAATTCATTGTTCCCGGGTCTTTCCTTCGAGATAGGCCCCGAACCATCGCCAATAGTCCAATATGTAGCTCTAATCCGCGTTAATTAACCAAACCAAACTTAACGATTCGAAATTCCCAACTCAACAATGCCAAAAATTCCCAATTCCAACTTATCGACATTTGTCAACTTTTTTATAGGTAATATTAAACAGTTCTCTCAAAAGTATTGATTTGTTGCACGCATGTTCCAATGCAGAGATCTAATTTAAGTTTAATCTTACCAGTTAAGCAATTTCTAATATCTTCCCTCGCTTTCATTTGCTAATAATATTAGTTCTCTTGAGATATAAATTTTCCCAATTCGGGGATTTTTTAAACTCGAAATTCCCGACTTATAAGGTTTCCAGGTTATTGGGGGTGGGGGGGGGGTCATGCTCCCTTAATCCCCCCCCCCCCCCTTTCTGTGCGACGGGCCGGATTCGGGGTCATGATAAGCATCTAATGTAATCAAAAATGAGTACATTTTACATATTTTCAAGTAACTATTTTTAACAGCGCATACTGTGTTAAAGCACATTGGATTAACATTGCTCTAATTCAACGACATGTTCAAAATAGTACGTCACCATATCCTACCATTCATCTAAACGAAACCTTGTCTGCATCACAAGTTATCAAACGCTACCAACTTCAAACTTCATTCCCATTCCAATCCATCCTGGAAAAACTCTAAAAATGGCGCCATCCACAAAGTGACGGCACCCTCCGACCTTGAGGTCCCTGACTCTGTCATCGCACACCAAAACAATGAAATAAGAGGACACGGAACGAAGATACCAGAATCCGTGTTTCGCCGTATCGCGGGTGCCGTAAAACGGACACTGGTTCGAGTCAGCCACGGAGGCGACCCTGTTCCAGATGTCGAAAAAGAGATGGAGAAACGAGATAGCAGAAAAAACGAACAACGAAAGGGTTTTTAAGATGAGATAATTATAGTTTTCACGTGGACTAAAAGCGAAAGTGATTTACATACAAAGCAACGTAACTCAGTTTTTATTCTGCTGACCGAATTCCTCCCGCTACAGAGATACCTCAAATGGGACAGATTGTGTGTTGAGTGGTTTGTTACTCCAGTTCTTTGTGTAATAAGCTCTTGGGAACATAAATATTGGTCTGTCATGTCATGTTTGTATGTATGTGTACCTTAAAGTGGGGCCATTGTGTTGCGAATTAAGAAAAAATCGCTAAATGTCAAGGTATTTAGTGCAAATGTAGGTAATAGTAGTTTTCACTTGAATGTATATCATTATTAGATAATGTTAGTTGTCAGTCATTAATTCACTGACGATAATATACGTTATAACACGTTATGAGGTTTAAAGTTTTTCTGGTACACAATTTTTAAATTCATAAAAATAATACATTGGGCAACCTTTTTAAAAATAAATTGGTTTAAAGTTTAAAAGATATTCTAAATCCTTAAAAATACTGGATTAGAAAAAATTTATTAAAAAGTATAATAAGAAAAAGTTATTTAAACACATCGAACAATTTTATAACTTTCAAAATCGCTTGCATCAGAACATGTTATTACGTATATGATCGCCAGTACGTTAATGGCTGACAACTAATATTATCCAATAATGAGATACATTTAAGTACAAATATTTCGGATTAAAAAGATTATTAAAAAGTATAATAAGAAAAAGTTATTTAAACACATCGAACAATTTTATAACTTTCAAAATCGCTTGCATCAGAACATGTTATTACGTATATGATCGCCAGTACGTTAATGGCTGACAACTAATATTATCCAATAATGAGATACATTTAAGTACAAATATTTCGGATTAAAAAGATTATTAAAAAGTATAATAAGAAAAAGTTATTTAAACACATCGAACAATTTTATAACTTTCAAAATCGCTTGAATCAGAACATGGTATAACGTATATGATCGCCAGTACGTTAATGACTGACAACTAATATTATCCAATAATGAGATACATTCAAGTAAAACTATTTTGGAGTAAGAAAAAATTATTAAAAAGTATAATAAGAAAAAAATTTTAAACACATCGAACAATTTTATAACTTTCAAAATCGCTTGCATCAAAACGTGGTATAACGTATATGATCGTCAGTGCGTTAATGGCTGACAACTAAAATTATCCAATAATGAGATACATTCAAATAAGAATATTTTGGATTAAAAAAAATATTAAAAAGTATAATAGGGAAAAGTTATTTAAACACATCGAACAATTTTATAACTTCCAAAATCGCTTGCATCAGAACGTTAAAATATAATTGATTTTTAATTATTATATATTAAAAAAATGCTATTAAAGGTATGATTGCAGTTACACAAAAAGTTGGACAATTGTTGAAATATCGTCATGCAAATACATTGAAAAACTGAAACTAAACTAAAAAACTAAAATAATAATTACATAATAAAATAATAAATAATCGCATAATAAAAAAATAAAAAATTGCATAATCAGAAAATAAAAATTCCATAATAAAATAGGTGTTATATATATTTTTTACCAACATAAAGTTTTAAGTAATTATATTCAAAGGTCAATTTTTAATTCCTTTGAATAAACGCTTTTTTACTTCGTACCTATCTCATATACGGTAAATGTATTTCTCAATATAATTAATATTTTCAAGTAAAATAACCAAGGCCATGAATGAGTCATTAGTACTTTAGAAAGATGCGCAATGTTAAATCGTTGAGAAATCGTGATTCATGTATCTTCCATACAAAACATAACAGGCAGACTTTTTTATAGCTTGATTGCATTGTAAACAGATGTGAAGCAGTTCTACAGACGTTAAAATAACCGAATAACTATTGTATTGCAAATCGCTGTCTAATCATATAAGAGGAAAGAATATTACTCATTTCAAATATATATATATATTATGTGACGTTTTATTCATATCAAAATCGAGATTAAAGTTTAACTAGTAATTAACCATTTTTTTACACTTAAATTTGGCGCCGTCCCCAGGGGTATCTCTCTCTTTGGGCCTTAAACCTTCACTGACCTCATAATTATTTATATCTATTCCACTTCAATCTGTTATACGAAAATTCTTCATTTGACGAAAATAGATAAACAAAACATTGTACTCTTTCAACAGTTGTTGTCCTGACCTTAATTAAAACTAACTCATTTTGACTGTAATCAAGATTCCGATTACTCCAAATAATCATTTCAACAGCAAAGCGAGATGTTGTTTCAATTTACATCCTGTTCGACAACCTATCATTTTCAACGTTTTTTCTACATTTGAAGAAAATCGCCGATACTATCACACAGTCCGATCTATAAAGATAACTTCTTGCAACTTAGATTCTATTTTTCCCCAAGTCCCGATTGCAGCAGCACGGATGAGCGCTGATTTCTGTATTCCTTGAACCGAAATGTTAAATGTTCTGTCGTCTCAACTGAGCGAGGTTCGGAAGCAACAAAATAAGACCCCGTTATCCTTTTGCAGAAATTGAGACAAAAACGAAAGATTAGCTTTGTCAGCTAAACGCTTTTCTTTCGTTATGCTTGCATAATCGCACGTGCTATTTCGATTTTACCCCAGGTTCAGGGTTTTTCTTTCATTTTATAAATTGTATGCTAAAATATAGAATGCACGAGCTAAGGTATTAACCCTATAGTGCATAATGTAGGGTATATGCCACACAACTTTAAAATGGCCGCTAGTTGCATCTATTGAGTTTTTGTGTTAACTGTTATAGTATCGTAGTCACGTAGGGAACCATATGTCTAGTTCTTATAACTGCCGCTAGATCGCTTATATTTATAAAAATGGTTGTGATAAAGGTAATCGGTTGCTACGAGGTCTGTTGTTCTAAAACTGTCTCGTGAAGGTGAAGTTTTCAAAGATTGTTTTATTACTTATAAGTATAATCTGGCTCTACAAACAATCTTAGCTAATACCAGATGTATGTAAATTGTATTTAAATATAATTTCATACTTTTTGAAAATTATTTTAGTAATTACACATGATGTTGCATATACGCTACACAACTAATAAAAATAAAAATACTCGAAAATCAGTAAAATTTACTCATTTTTAAGTACATTGCATTCTTAACATGGCTCTGAATACATAGGCTTCAATTTTGAAAAAGACATGTACTCAAAGGAGAGTACAACGAATAAAAAGAGCAAATCCTAGCCTACATTGGCTGCCTTCATAAATCACTTTCAATAAATAACAACATACAACCAAGGATTACCGGGAATCGAACCCAGATCCTCAGGCACCGCAGTCTAGAGTCTTATCCGTTAAACAACCAGGGCGGCTTGAAGAAGTTATAAACAGAAGAAATGCAAAAAAATATGTACCAAAAGAATGGGAATTAAGATAATTGGATTGAAATAACTCAGTTTCCATTTAAGCAATCGATATCAAATAGTGTGAACACCTATTTTAAGTTTGTCAAGTCGCTTTGTTAAGATAGCTTGAACAAGAAGTTGGGATTAGCAATATTAAATCACACTGCTGATTTTTGAGAAACTGCGATTACTTAAATTGGATTACGCCATCGCTCATTTATTATGCAATTGTACTCAAATAAAAACAAATGGGTTCAGGTACTCATTTTTAAGTACCTTTTTTTACAGTTATTTTTTTATGCAAAAAGTTTTTTTAAATATTTTTTATGCAAAAAAAATAACTTTTTCGAATTCTTTTAATGTATTGTAGCTATTTTCTGTAGAATAGTGTTCTCTGTAGCTAGTTGGCTGCAAACGACTTCTAATTTTCAATTAGGGTTAAAGTTAGAGCCAACAGAGTTAGATTATATTTTTGTATTTCATCCGAAACCCAATAAACAATTTGTCCAAAATTAACTCCAATTAAATCCAAAATCTTAACTCCGTCCACAAACATTTTCGTGCTTCATTTGTAGGTCATGTTCCAATTAATTCTATTTAATCCCATGTGGCTAGAATTAAATAATGTATCTGTTATTTCAACTTGATTTCTATTCACATGCCTAGAGATGGGAGGGGGTGAGAGAAAGAGAGGTAATTGCCCATTGCGTCTCCATTTCAATTAGTTTTTTCTAATTGTTATGACGTAACAGATAATGAAAATATAACATTCCCTTTTTAAAATTACTCTACGAACCATTCAAGATTGGAATAAACTTCGGAACTAAATTTTTTTAATGAAAAACGTGTATTTCGTTTGACAAAGCTATATATATATATATATATATATATATATATATATAGCTATATATATATATATATATATATATATAATGTTTATTATTTATAATTGCAGTCGTTATTATGTTATGATAAGTCCCATGATGCAGGTATAAACTAAAGTCCGAAAGATCAAGTTCACAACATTTATTTCTCCGGACTTCACAGCCCGACTTGATAGCTCGAGGTTACATCGTGAATCTCTAGATAATACGGAATACTTTGAGAAGGAGAATGTACCGTGGACACCTCTGATTGGTTCATCTCAGTTTTATTTCGCATTTTCTAGGTTTGGGTTCGGGATTTTGAAGTGGCGTGGGAGGGAAAGCAGTCACATGAGGGATGCTTTTGTACTGGGAAAAGGGGCGGTATACTAAGTTAAAGAAAGTTAATTAAAGTACATTTTAAAGGGGGGAAGAGTTATGAAATATTACACATATATATATATATATTAGACATGAAATCTGCAAACCGGGTAATCTCCTCAATCCTTTTGCATTAAGGGCCCGGTTGCCCAGTGGATAAAGACGTTCAGCTGGTAATCAGAGGATTGCTAGTTCGAACTCATGCGGCAGAATTGAGAAAAAAAGTAGTGATCTTGCGAACGGAGGGTTGCCAGCTTCGCTACAAAAATTCTAGAAAATCGTTCAGAACATCTAACGAATTATACCGGCGTTTCACCATAATATGGGGTAACGAAAACGCGAATTTTAGTTCAGCGTTTTACCATAAAATGGTGAAGCGAAAATATCAGTTTTAGTGCAACGTTTCACCACTGAATGGTATCCGTGGTAGCGCCATAAAATAGTGAAACTAAGCACCAAATAATGGTTGAATCTAAATGGGTAGCAAATTTTGGTGCAAGACTGTACGAAATTTTTAACAGCGTAGAAAACAGTTAATATGGAAAGTCCTGGAACTGTATTCCTCCTGAACAAGTTTCATTTGGCTACAAGCCAAACATAAATGGAAACGGGGAAAAGAAGACAGCATAAAACCACATTTAGGATAGAAAAACAAAACCGAATTTCAATGGAATATTTCAATTAACCTTACGCACACAATTAAGGCCCTTATAATGAGCATCCTCATCACACATCAGCACGAAACGCCCAAAAGCGGCCGAAACTATGCTGCTGACCTCCACCAGTTTCGCTAGTGTCACCTTCAGCACCGATGCCACTCCATCCAGAGAAGAAACGACTACTGTTTTCGGTAAAAAGCAAATAAATCCCAAGAAAGCGAATAGCCCGTGAAGGTCTTTCCTTTCATTCAGATATCTGGTGGAAACCGATCAAAGGGACGACAACAATCGTTCGGTTGCATCTGCTGACAACTTATATCATCTCTTTTTATTGGGAGTTTTGGGTTGCGCAATGGTGTGGGAGTATCCCAAGAAAGTAGTAAAGAATGGTTATTGCGTAAGGCGACGTTGGTTTGAAAGGAGTTAAAAAGCGACGTCATCCTATTGGGATATGCGTCAGGCTTATTTTGGCTAACAAGGCAGTAAGGATGTGTTGTAATGTTTCTCATTACAACACTGTGAACTCATCTGATCAGTGCCTCGTCTTCAAATCTCCAACTCACGCTGCTTGCCTACCAAAGTCAACAAGCCTAAACCGCGCTGTGACGTGTCCTTTCCCCAGTGTGCACTCCGAAGAAACGATGGGAGAAAAGTTAGCGCAGTGGCAACGCGCTGTTTCTCGGTGCAAGGGAGTTTCTCTTTCCGAGAGTGGCAACCTCAGAGATAGCGTCCCCACACTTTTTGACTCGACGCGGTAAGAGTGAGAGGGCCTTTTCGTCGCTCTCGTAGCCAGGATAAAAAAATGGCTAAGATATATCCAGTTCGCGTGTGCAGTAATGATCCATTTCGATCTACCATCTGAACTATGCCAACATAATCCAACTAAACCTATCTTCATCGACAATAAGTAATCTGAGACTGAGATGGAATATCGAGTTGAGTTCTTCTATTTTCCACGAGATAACCCCCAGCAAGCCTAAGTAGGCTTACCAGACAATGAAGTCATGCTGATCACATCACCGTCCTGCCTGATCTAGTCTCCACTCTCCGACTATCGTGCGGAAATATCTGAAGCCCTGTCATCCTGATGCCCCGTCATACTGAAGCATGGTCATCCGGCGATTCTACCGAAATATCTGAAGCCCTGTCATGCTGATGCCCCGTCCTACTGATGCACCGTCATGCTGATCCTGCTGAAATACTGACACCCTGTCACACTGATTCCCCGCCGTAGAGAACCCCCTTCATCTGCTGGACTCCCGGATTCATCATGTATTCCGTCTACAAAGAATCACTGGCACAAATCCACGACAGTCCTCATGATAGACATTTGTCTTCAATCTCCATCCCTCTTCAAAGAATCCTACTGGAATTCTCCTCCCCACGTCCCCATGAGACCTTTGACAACACATGTGAGACACCAGACGGAAGAAAGTTATCTAATCAAGTATACAAATAAAAGAAAGTAGAACTTACCATCTGAATCTTCTATCTTGGTATCGTTAATATTACATTATCTTACTCAACTCATTTATGGTTCTTATAAATCTACTTAGTATATTTAATATATATACTCTTGATGAGAAGACTCGACTGAATTTATGTTTAATGGAAATTTTAGATAAGTTGTCTTTAGTTTTAATGGTATCACACTCTAAATCTTGTCTTGTTCAAAAATCTTCTAGGCAAAACATGAATGTTAAAATTAATGTTTAGTATGTCTTAGGTCATGGTGGGTGGCACTCGCCTTTTGTACAGCACTATTACATCCGGCCTCTTTCTTAAATGGTGCATTCAAAATCACGTCCCCCTTCTTGTGTTCCTGATAAGCCATTAAAGTCTTATAATAATTACCCCCCCATCACAACCAATTTTAATATTGTAACATGGTGTCCGTGACCCTGCAAAACCACCTAGATATGCTTAATCAGTTCATAAATAGTGATTTTTCTTGAAAATGATATGTTCTATTCTTAAGAGTGTCATTATAGTATTATACTACCTCACTTTGATCACAATATTTATAGTAACTTTGTTTATTTATGTTTATATTAAATGGTGATCACCCGTAGAAATCAATATAGGGTAAATGAAGTTAGATCCATAAACATGGATAACAATAGTAAGACAAAAGTCATGCATCTTGAAATAGAAAAATTCTCTGGTGATCCTGAGAAAGTGGATTGGTTCCTGAGACAGGTTGTTGATCTTGCCAAGATTAATAACTGGTGTGATGATGCAGCTTTACTGTATCTTAAAAGTAAATTGTCAGGTGCAGCACAGGAATTTTTTGCCACATCTCCTTCGTGTTTAGAATTGACTTTCACAACTGCCTGTGACAAGATCAGAGAGTTCTTTGCCACTGTAAACCTACCCTCGGCTAGTTTACTTAATCTCCAAGGTATCAAATTACTGCCTGGAGAGACTATCCGAAATCTTGCTCATAGAATTGAGACACTCACAAACAAAACTTATGATACTGTGAAAGATATTCAGGCTCTTAAACAAATACAAATTTTCCATTTTATAAATGCTCTTCCTTCTAATTTGAAAGAGAAGATCATGTTCGAAGACAAATCAGATCTGGATAAACTTGTAGAACAAACCTCAAAATTTGCTTCAATAAGTAGAGAGATTAGTATCAGTGAATCTAATTCTTTGACTGTTTCACAAAATCAAATAGTGTGTCCCTACTGTAATAGTAATCATTTGCTTAGAAATTGTGAAGAATTTCACTTATCTGTAAACATGGGTAATTTAAAAATTGGAGATGTTAAATCAGGGAATGCCACTCCCACTGCTAATAACAGTGTATCACATAACAATGTGAGATTTGATCCTATTGTCTGCCAATTCTGTAACAAACGTGGTCATATTTTGCGGGATTGTTTTCAGTTTAATAGAAATGTGTATACCCCTCAGTACAATCAAAACAATCAAAATCAAGGTCGATATGTAAATCGTCAACAATATGCTTACAGACCTGTATATTCTGTAAGAGGTCAAAACCAATATAGAAGTGTTTATGGCAATAACCATAGGTATGACAACCCTCGTCCAACATATAGACAATATTATGACAACCCTAGAAATTCTTTTGGGACAAATGTGTACCAAAACAATCGTGTACCTCATAACAGTGAAAGTAGAAATAGAGTTCCATTAAACTCCAACAGAGGACGATAGATGGTGGGTATCCATCCTCTGCTAAATCCATGAATCCGCCACCTCACATTCATTCCATGAATTCTCTTTCTGGTAACTTGTCTGTTGACAATCTCTTAAATCAGAAAATGCATAATGTGTCTCCACAGATTTCTATTCATGATTTTCTCAACAAACCGACACCTGTAGTGTCAAATGCAAAAGGTAAACAAGGTAATGTTTACGTGTTCAATGCTATTGCCAGCACTGCCTTACCAATTATTGACATTGCTTTTAATGACATGCAACAATCTATGTTATTAGATTCCGGCAGCTCTGTTTCTCTATTGTCGAAAAAGTCATACTACAGCATCAAACAATTTCTAAAGGTTAGAATCCTATCCAGTAATGTCTCCATAAAGACAGTTAATTCCACTTTAAACTTTTTATGTTGCATTGAAGTTTCTTTCAAAATAGCTGGTCATTTCTTTCGTCATTCTTTCTATGTAACTGATATTTGTCATGATAATTTCAACGGTATATTGGGTTATGATTTCTTAAGTAGACATAATGTCTTACTCAATCCAAAATCTGGTTGTGCTAAATTCGAGAACTTCGAAATTAAATTGAATAATCGTCCATCTAATCATTCTAATGCCATTTCTTCCAGGGATGTATATAATGCATCTTTGGCACATAAACTGATGCTTCAACCGCAGGAATCTGCACAGGTAAAACTACACTTAGAAATGGTAAACAAAAACAGTGACTTGTTGTTCGAACCATCACATGGTGATCATAATCTCGAAGTCCATCCTTCACTTCATACGGTTAAAGGTGATAATATCACCATTGTTGTCAGAAATTTAGGAGTTAATCAAATACATCTCAATAAAAATCTCATTTTAGGTAAATACTCATACAATGTTGAAGTTGAAGAGGTAAGTGAACAAGTATGTAATAACTCACAACTGTCTGACTCCACTGAGTCACAATTTTGTAATCTTATTTCCCCATCAAGTAAAATACTTCAATTAAGAAAAAAAGAATTAACTCTGGATGATTTTGATTTAGATCATCTCGATCCTGAAAGTAAACAAATCTTGTCTCCAATTCTAATGGACAATTATGCTGCATTCTCTAAATCATTGCAAACACTAGGCTGTACTGATAAGGTAACTCCACAGTTATCTTTTCGTTCTCTTAATCCAATTAAAACTCTGCCTTTTCCTATTCCACATGCTCTCCAAGCTAATGCAAAACAGGAGTTACAAGAACTTCAGGAAGCAGGTTTAATTCATCGCAACATTGCTGATTGGGCTTGTCCCATGTTACTGGTCAAAAAGAAGCCAGATCCAAACAATCCAACTGCCCCTCCAAAGTATCGCATGGCATTGGATCTTCGTCTCCTTAACAACATCATCGAAGCTTCCACTTATCCTCTCCCTAAAATAAGTAATTTAATAAATGAAATTTCTGGTTATAAATACTATTCTGTTTTAGATCTGAAGAATGCTTACTGGCAAGTTCTATTGCCCGAGGAACTACAAGATGTCCTCACCTTCACTACTCCTTTTGGTACGTTTGCAAACAAACGTATGGTTTTTGGTTTAAAAACAGCTGCAAGCACGTTCCAAGCACTTGTTGATACTCTAATAGATGAGCTTCGAATGGACAATATTACAGGTATTCATGCATATCAGGATGATATTCTGATAGGTGCATTAAATTTTGATGAAATGGTACTTAAGGTTAAAGGTGTTCTTAAAATTTTAATAAAGTATAATATAACTCTCTCTCCATCTAAGTGTGTGTTCTTCAAAACGTCGATTGATTACTTGGGATTTAACATATCTCATACTTACATTAAACCCATTTTATCTAATGTGCAAAAAGTTGCTAGTTTTCAGCCACCAAAAACTGCTAGACAAATTAAGAAATTTCTGGGACTTTGCAGTTTCTATCGTCATCTAATACCACAGTTCTCACAACTTACTGATGCAATGTATCAGCTTACTTCTAAAAATGTATCTTTCAAATGGACTCCTAAACATCAATCTGATTTTGATCAATTACAGCAGGTATTCTTCACTGTTCCATTTGTGAGACTTCCTCAATGGGACAAACCCTTCGTACTTAATACTGACGCCAGCGGTTCTGCCATATCTGCAGTTCTCATGCAAGAATCTGAAGGTCAACTACATCCAGTTTCTTACTATAGCAGAGCACTCTCCCACTCTGAAAGAAACTATCCTGCCATTAAACTTGAGCTATATGCTATTTTCAAAGCTGTCACTTCATTTAAATCTTATCTCTACAACCGTAAATTTACTATCTTAACAGATAGCAAACCTCTTCTTCACTATAAAAAGACTTCATCTCCAGCTGACATAACTACTCGTTGGTTACTTGAACTATCTGAATACTCGTATGAATTCCAACACATCCCAGGTAAGATAAATATTTTAGCGGACTATCTCTCACGTATGCCTGAACCTGAGCACAGAGACAATGTTTCTCTTGGTAATAAAAAGGAAGATGAAATTGTTCTTCCATTCATAGACTCTATCTCTCCATCATCTGATCCACTCGTTAATCATTTAGCTCAATATGATGCACAATTTGAAATTGATGACTCCACGTTTCTTTGGGAACAGATTAATGATGAGTACACAGGTAAACTCATAGACATGATCACTGAACCAACTCCAGAAACTGCCAAACATGTTGAAAAATTCTTTATTCATCAAGACACAGGTGTGTTAATGTATCGAACCAATAGTATTCAATATCCTGAGGTAACTGTTGTTCCATTAAAATTAAGAGCAAAAGTGTTAAAAATTTGCCACGCACTCCACTACGGAGTCAATAAAACATATGAAGTTGTTATTCAAAGGTATTTTTGGAAGGGAATGTATGTAGATACTAGTAATTTTGTGTTATCATGTGAACAATGTATTAAGAATAAATCCTTCACACCAATTCATGCCCCTTTTCAGTCTATTCGTATACCAAAAACCCCAGGTGACCTTGTTTCCACAGATATTGTAGGTCCAATAAAAGACCATGGTTACATCTTAACTTTCTTAGATCATTTTTCCAAGTATATGGTATTGTATCCTTTAAATAGTTTAAAAGCAGAAGCTGTTACAAAACACTTTGTCAATTATATTTCCAATCATGGTAGACCAAGTGTCATTCTATCTGATTTAGGTACTCAATTCACTTCAGAAGTATTTTCTCTAGTTAATAAAACTCTAGGTATTAAGCTTGTTCACAGCACTACATCTCATCCCCAATCGAATGGACAATCGGAACGAATTAATGCTTCAATAAAGTCTTCTATACTTATCCTTACTGAAAGTGGTGTAAATTTTCGAACAGCTATCCTTCTCCATCAACAGTTGTATAATGGTTCAAAACATTCTTCATCAGGTTTTTCACCCAACATGCTTCACTATGGAAGAGAACATTCAATGTTCTTCGATACCTACAACCCATCTATTAAACCAGTGTTTCTTGATAAATCTCATTTCCTTTCAGATTTGTTAAAACAATTGAAAATCACTTATGAAAAAGCCTATTCCAACTTGGAGCGGAGCCAGCTGAAACAAAATGTAAGACAAGAAGCTCATGCTTCTCTTCGTAAACTAAAGGTTGGAGATATTGTTTATCTCAATTCTAATAATAAATTTAAGTCTCGATTTTCTGGTCCATATAATATTGTCGAGTGTAATTCTGAGGTTAATTACACCATTCGTCTGTTAAATAATTCTTCAGCAGTGCCTTTTAAAGTACATATAGACAGACTTCGTAAAGCTCCTCCTCGAAATACTTATCTTGTACAACCTGATCAAACTCCTACCCAAGCACAAAACCCTCAGCGTCATTACAATCTCAGAAATCGTAATTGAGATTCCAAAAATAAGATATATATATAATATATCTCATCACCAATGGTTATCTTTATAAATTAATAATTTTTTTTAGGTATTCCTTATCCTTGTATAGGATAGGAAAGGTTAAAACAATATATTTTAGCATCAGATGTACTAATCTTGTTCTTCTCACTTGTGTAGATCTTTTTGCTGGTCAAAAATACTGTCGGTGTGGGAATTCCATTCCCGGGAACACACTGTCTCTGCATTGGTGTTGAAGTGTTATGATGGAAATCTGCAAAATTCTTTCTCGTTCTTCTTTGGCTATCTTGTACATCTAAAGGTTTGATTTTTCAATTTTTTGTGATTTTTTCTTTCTCTTAATTCAATGCTGAGTATACATAAAATATGTATAATATCCTTCGTATATCTATTATTTTCGTTTTAAATTTTTTTTTCTTCGGTTCTTAAGGTCTTGGTTGTACTTGTGAGATAATGATATATAGTTCCATGTTGTATCACATTGTAGTTGAGAATTCGTCCTGTTGACTTGGGTATAAAAATAGTTAATATTTTAACCTAACTTTTCTGCAGAAAGTTATCAACATTAGGACATGTTTCCTTCTCTCTTCACAGTGTATATACACATTCAATAGTATTTACAACAGCATGTTCATCCTTTTAAGCTATGAATAGATAGCGTTTACTATTCCTTATCATCTGTCTTTGGTACATCTTCATTCATAATTTTTTCCAGTATGGAAATATCTTGTTGTTGAGAAATATATATATTATTTTTCCACTTTGATCCAGTTCTTATTGTATCTTTCTCTGTGGTATATTGTTGCTGAGAAAAATGTAGATATTCTCTTTTATCCAATCTTTGATGTATGGTACTTGAATGGTGAGTGTGAGCAAAAATATTCTGGATGGCATTTGGGAATAGTTTACCGTACATCTACGCCCTGAGTTTATTCGCTTCTTCAAATCATGAGAGGTGATAAGTGACAGTGTTGTTAATAGTAATTATAGCACGGGTTAAATTTTGTTGGGTATTGTTTATAAGCATTGATAATATGATTCACATAAAGTGATATCAGGGTATACAAATATGTCATACACAAATTGTGAAGTTTTATGTAAAGTATTGTATTGAAAGTATCTATTTTTGTGAAATCTGTTATATTGTGAACCAGACTGTTCTACATATAGACAATCAAACATCACTATGAGAACTTTCTTCATTGATGTCAAGTTGACACAAAATATAGTGATATCTTACGAACAGTGATATACAGTTATACAATCACTGAGTATAACATTGTGAATTAAATAATCTTCGATTTGTGATATTTGTAAAAATGAATAACTCTGAGTCTCCCATCTTGTATAATCCAGCATAATGATATACAAATTTGTTGAACATATGTATTAATGACTTTCCTTCTTCTATAGGCCTAGTTCCTATTAAGTATAGATGTATTGCAGATTCACTTACTGCAATATAACCAACATGCTCTCGAAATAGTTTGTGCAATGACAACACTACAGTGTCGATAACAAATTGTGAAGTCAGTATATTCTCTGAGTATTATTTTTATATTACATTGTATTATTATTTTAGGTGTACAATGCATATACATGCATAACTTTAAGTATATGGTATTGTCTTGAATGATATTTTGTGTTACATGGTGCAATTTATGATCTATGTCAGGTAAACGACACACAGTGTTATGTTTGTGTGCAATAATTTTCTTGAGTTCCTATATACAATCTTGCATAATTGTCACAAAGTTTAGTTGAAAATTTTTTTTTTGTGATAAAAGAGTATTGAATTCTTAGCATGAAATAATATGCTAGGTTGAGTTTATTGGTTTACACACTGTTAGTGTAAAAGTTTGAAAATTTGATAGGAAAATTTTTGATAGGTGATATCAGTTAAATTTAAGATAGTTGCTTTCGTCCAAAACTTTTCCTTTGGCAACTTTTCAGTTTTGAGCATGCTTTATTTTGGCTCATCGAGTTTAGTAGATATATTACCTGAATTTTTTGTTTGTTAAAATTTAATTTTTTTGAAAATTAGTAAAGGAATATTTACCTGAATTATGGTAAACTTGTGAAGAAAAGTATACTTCATGTAGAAAAATACATGAGATTTCGAATTTGCGTTTATATATATAGTGTCTAAGACATGCATGTGTCTAGAATTCGTATTTTTTTAGGGTGATTTTTTATTAGGGAAATTTTATGTTATTGAATAAGATATAAACAGCTGTCCATTTTCTGTTTTACTATTTGAGTACAGAACAAGTTGAGAATTTGAATAATCATATACTTCTATGGTAATAATTTAGTTGTGAGTCTTTAGTGAATATATATGTCTTTTCGTTATATATTTTTATTCATTACTTTTGCAAAAGTTCCTATATACATATATGTGTGATTTTCTTTAATTTTGAATACCATTAACAAGTATTGTTCATATTCTGGCACTTAAATTTTCAGACCTTACATTTACTGTTAATCTCTACCTTTGGTCTTTTGCCAGACATTTGTAATTCTTTGATGTTGATTGATATTATATGTAACAATGATCTGTATTTTTAGTCTGGTTGTCCTTGCGTGTTGTCTGTCATTGGTCTCATTTCCGCTTCAAAGTTTACTAAGTGTCAAGAAGTGTTTTTTTCGTTGAACGCTGAGGTAGTAACCTTTTGTTTTCCTCAAAAAGGGGGAGAGTTGTTGTAATGTTTCTCATTACAACACTGTGAACTCATCTGATCAGTGCCTCGTCTTCAAATCTCCAACTCACGCTGCTTGCCTACCAAAGTCAACAAGCCTAAACCGCGCTGTGACGTGTCCTTTCCCCAGTGTGCACTCCGAAGAAACGATGGGAGAAAAGTTAGCGCAGTGGCAACGCGCTGTTTCTCGGTGCAAGGGAGTTTCTCTTTCCGAGAGTGGCAACCTCAGAGATAGCGTCCCCACACTTTTTGACTCGACGCGGTAAGAGTGAGAGGGCCTTTTCGTCGCTCTCGTAGCCAGGATAAAAAAATGGCTAAGATATATCCAGTTCGCGTGTGCAGTAATGATCCATTTCGATCTACCATCTGAACTATGCCAACATAATCCAACTAAACCTATCTTCATCGACAATAAGTAATCTGAGACTGAGATGGAATATCGAGTTGAGTTCTTCTATTTTCCACGAGATAACCCCCAGCAAGCCTAAGTAGGCTTACCAGACAATGAAGTCATGCTGATCACATCACCGTCCTGCCTGATCTAGTCTCCACTCTCCGACTATCGTGCGGAAATATCTGAAGCCCTGTCATCCTGATGCCCCGTCATACTGAAGCATGGTCATCCGGCGATTCTACCGAAATATCTGAAGCCCTGTCATGCTGATGCCCCGTCCTACTGATGCACCGTCATGCTGATCCTGCTGAAATACTGACACCCTGTCACACTGATTCCCCGCCGTAGAGAACCCCCTTCATCTGCTGGACTCCCGGATTCATCATGTATTCCGTCTACAAAGAATCACTGGCACAAATCCACGACAGTCCTCATGATAGACATTTGTCTTCAATCTCCATCCCTCTTCAAAGAATCCTACTGGAATTCTCCTCCCCACGTCCCCATGAGACCTTTGACAACACATGTGAGACACCAGACGGAAGAAAGTTATCTAATCAAGTATACAAATAAAAGAAAGTAGAACTTACCATCTGAATCTTCTATCTTGGTATCGTTAATATTACATTATCTTACTCAACTCATTTATGGTTCTTATAAATCTACTTAGTATATTTAATATATATACTCTTGATGAGAAGACTCGACTGAATTTATGTTTAATGGAAATTTTAGATAAGTTGTCTTTAGTTTTAATGGTATCACACTCTAAATCTTGTCTTGTTCAAAAATCTTCTAGGCAAAACATGAATGTTAAAATTAATGTTTAGTATGTCTTAGGTCATGGTGGGTGGCACTCGCCTTTTGTACAGCACTATTACATCCGGCCTCTTTCTTAAATGGTGCATTCAAAATCACGTCCCCCTTCTTGTGTTCCTGATAAGCCATTAAAGTCTTATAATAATTACCCCCCCATCACAACCAATTTTAATATTGTAACAGGATGTATTTAAAATATCCTTACTGTCTTGTTAGCCAAAATAAGCCTGACGCATATCCCAGTAGGATGACGTCGCTTTTTAACTCCTTTCGAACCAATGTCGCCTTACGCAATAACCATTCTTTACTACTTTTTATTGGGATACTCCCACATCTTTGCACAAATCCTAATAAAAAGAGATGATACAATATCAGCAATGATAAAAGTAGAATATGTTCAAGAAATCTATATCCATCCACCTTATTTCATCATTACGAAATTGAACAGCAAACATTCGCAACGTGTTTTGTAACGCTCACGTGGTTCGTGGGGCAAAAACGCAAACAACTTTTCATAAATCCATTGACTCATGTGATATTTGCAAGTTAGTCGATGAATGAAATAGTTTATTTTGACAGAAATTTTAACCATTTGGAGCGCAGTGGTGCCAAATAGCACCACTAGATTTAACATTTTTTTTTCATTGAAACATAAATTCCTGTAGTTTCCATTTGGAACCATTTAAAATTCACCTTCTCTGCCAAAACACGAGTTTTTTTTATATATATATTCAATAATAAATAGCACCACTTTATTTAGGTTTGGTTTGCGCCTTACTAAAGCCTAGTTCCGGGCCTATCTCGAAGGAAAGACCCGGGAACGCTGCCTCGTATTTTTGAACCATGGTCAGATGGCGAGGACAACACCTGAACTGGCAACTGACGCAACCTCAATAGGTGTCAGGACATTGGACCCCGATCAGATTTACCGAGCACCAGTCCCCGTATACACGCCAGTATAATTTGTTGAATGTTCTGGTCGACTTTCTAGTATATTTGTAGCAAAGCTGGCAAACCTCCGATCGCAAGATTACTACTTTTTTACTTTCCTTTGTCAAGTCCACCGCACGGGCTCGAATTAGCAATCCTCTGTTTACCAGCTGAACGTCTTTATCCACTGGGCAACCACTATATTTAGGAAATCAATTTGTAATGGGAACAATTTCTGAACCAAAAAGTGAATAAATTTTTTCAAAAAATAATTATTACTCCTACTTTTTCTGATAACAAGGTTCAATTTTTTTTCCTAAGGTATAAACTAATTATTTATACATCATAACTAAATTGTTTTAAAATAAATTAGGAATAATGACTAATAAACTAATGAATTCCTAATTGCACCATTAGGACTTGAGATGTAGCTGTGACAATTCAACGCCATGTTTTGATTTTGAACAATGTGAACAAAAGCCACAGAGATCGTATAATATACCAGAGTGGCCGTCACGTGACTTTTACAGTTCCAGCCTTCGAGCATGAATGGTCTGTAGTAGAGATAATATGACGTCATAATCGTGAAGCCCACATATCAGAGCAAAAGGCCCATATCACGTGCCATCTCTTCAAAATTATGAATTAAAAAATACTCGCGATTGGCTTGTGAATTGGAAAATGTGTAACAGTGAAAATTTATTAATGGAATGACGTAATTAACCACGTGTCTGAGGCCATACATGTTGGCTTCACTTTGACGTTAGAGAGAGTTACATCATGTCTCCTCTGCTACAAAGGATTCATGCTCGAAGGTTCCAGCATGGAAAACGCCATATTTGTAATGGTGCATTTAGGGGGCAGAACTAATTTTAAGATAGATTTTTAAGGCAAAAATTAAAGACAGATTTTCTTTAAGGTTTTATGCAGACAAATAAAAAACTTAAAAAAACACGCAGGCATTTTAAAGGTATTTGAAATAGCATGCTAGTTTTATAAAGGTTTTGATAAAGATTTTAGACTAATTTTTGCTGGTTACCTAAGAACACATGGTAATTTTTAAAAAAATATCTAGTGCATTTTAAGCATTAAAATTTTTTAGAGCATTCCTTAAAATATGAAACCCAACAAGGAGACTTTAAAACGTGTAATGTAGGATAACTGAAACATAGAAATAAACTATAATTAAATGTATTTAATTAAACTATTTAATCATCAAACTATTTAAAAAATCTTAATTCAAAATAGTAAATGTGTAGTATATATATATATATATATATATATATATATATATATATATATATATATATATATATATATATATATATATATATATATATACTTATTACATAATTAAAGCTAAATGAAAGGAAGATATTCATATTATCGCTAATCGTAAACAATTGTGTATTTAAGACCACCATAGCCTACACCGGAACTCTTTGTTCTTAACGAGCTATTGTTGGGCAGATGTATTGATAAATGAAAAATAAAACTTTACTGAATGTGAGGTACCATCATTACTGATTTGGTATTATACTTATTCCAAGGTCAAGCAATAAAAGTCACCAAAAAATAACATATTAATTTATCTGAAATAATAAAAGAGTCTGTCTGGGTGCATGTGGCACGCAAAACGCTATCTTCAACTGCGCGGACATGTCTGAAAATTTTTTATATACATATACTATACAATCTCTAATTGTGAATCTGAGGCTTGAAATTTTAAAATTCTGTTTAGTTTTACGTTTATAAAGGCTTTAGAATAAATATTTTTAATGGCCGTTTAAGAATAGATACGGAATATAAACTTAAAAAGGTAAATAAAAAAAGAGCACCAAAATGGGATAAAAAAATTTAATGTAAGAGTGTAATGCAGTAGGAACTTTGAACTTCTCATTTGAGCATTTTGTTTGATAGTATTAAATGAAAATTTTCAAAGAGATTAAAGGTAATTAATTTATTAAATCCCTATATAGATTAAATAGCGACTGATTCTTACTGAAATCCGAAAAGACTTTTTATTCTAGGAGATTGGTTTAATTTTTCCATAAATGTTTTATTGTTTACTTTCTTAATTTGCTTATTAGTCACAAGCAATTTGGACGCTTGCGTCTCAATAAATTTATATAAATTATTGATCCGATCAATCAACACTTTTAATTTATTCGATATATACATACAGTCTTGGTATATCGATATATTCGATATATAAATACAGTCTTGGTATATCGATATATAAATACAGTCTTGGTATATCGATATATAAATACAGTCTTGGTATATCGATATATTCGATATATACATATAGGCTTGGTATATCGATATTTCCGATAAGTACAGTATCAGTAGCTAAAAAACAGATGTATAAATTAAACTAATGTTTTAGGAACCGGACTTTTTGTTTTCAAAAATCCGACTTGCTCGGGGACAACCTAAGTTGAACCTGAAGTCGAAGCTATGATATGTATAAATATTCAATTGCTTTAGGGTCAACTTAGGTTATCCCCGAGTACAGTACAATTTCGTTTTCCCCTTTATTATTACAAATATCGATGCTTTGCAACTTTTATTCCGAGCATCCCTAAGTGTTCTTCCCGACTTCCGAGTGGTACTATCGATTAATCGTCAAATCTAAAATTACAAATTCGAAATCGCGATGATTTTATACTTCCGGAATTTCGCCATATATCGACTCATCTCCCAGGCCCATACCTCACACATCCCATTCACACGTAACCAGACCAGACTAGAAAGGGGACCATTAAGCATTATTTTCGGACTTTCACACGAGGAAAGGCAACAGCATTTCCATTCAGCAGTTCCAAAGTTCAAATAGCGGGGCCGATTACTGAGTGGAAGATGCTCCAACACCAGTCCTTATTGAACAGTGAAGGGGTGACCATTGGGTTATCTGATCCTGAAGTTCGAAACAATCGGGGGATCGCCAAATTGGCGTCATCTTTCTCCGGGTCTATCATTACAATGCCAGTAATTGATCGGGACAGCCCACGAGCCCGGCAAACATTGTTCCACATTGGATGCCATTGTAAGGAGGGCTATTTTAAGGAAATGAATGGCCGAAGAATATTGAAAGTCTGGCTCGTTTACAGGCATACGGTTATTTAAAAGCCTATTTGGTATTTATTTTACATTATACAGTATTTTATTGAAGGTTTTTATAGCGTTTTAAACCCTCTGACTGTTTTGGAAAATTTCAAAATTGCAAAGTGATTTTCTCTGCAGAATAGTTCCTTTTATATTTCCAATGCATGTGCAATACATATATGAATTTTTTTAAATTAATTATTTTACATTTACAGTATATTATAGAAGGTTTTTATACGGGTTTGAACTCTCTGGCGATTTTGGAAAATTTCAAAGGGATTTTCTGTGCAGAATAGTTCATTTTACATTTCCAATACACGTACAATACATTTATAGTTTTTTAATTACTTATTATACAGTATTTTATATAAGGTTTTATCCCATTTTTACCCTCTGACGGTTTTGGAAAATTTCAAAGGGATTTTCTCTACAGAATAGTTAATTTTACATTTCAAATACATGTACAATACATATACATATATTTTTAATTACTTATTTTACATTATACAGTATTTTATAGAAGGTTTTATCCCATTTTTAACCCTCTGACGGTTTTGGAAAATTTCAAAGTAATTTTCTCTACAGAATAGTTCATTTTACCTTTCAAATACGTGTACAATACATATATATATTTTTAATTACTTATTTTACATTATACAGTATTTTATATTATGTTTTTATCCGTTCGTTAACTCTCTGATGGTTTTGGGAAATTTAAAAATTGCAAAGTGGCTTTCTCTGCAGAATAGTTCATTTTACATTTCCAATACATCTACAAGACATATATATATTTTTTGTATTACTTATTTTAAATTTACAGTATTTTATATAAAGTTTTTATCCGGTTTTTAACTCTCTGATGGGTTTTGAAAAATTACAAAGTGGCTTTCACTGGAGAATAGTTTACTTTATATTTTCAATATCTGTACAATATATATTTTAATTATTTTTAACAGCAATAACTTACCTAACTGGGTTTTTTAAGACTAACATTTGCAAACCATTCCTATAAAACAAAGAAAATTACCCCTGATATATAATAAAATATATGCAAGAATTAGAAAGCATGCGATTGGAGATCAATAAATTTTAAACATAGAATTATACAAAATAAGAAAGTGAAATCTACTTTTTTAACTTCATGAATAAACTAACAATATTCATTAACCGATATCAAGATTAAGTTTAAAAAGATCAAATGAATAACCAAACACTCGACCATGAAGTTTTATGAACCAGAGCAGAAAAAGAAAACAAATATTTCAATTTTGAATAAATATTATATTTAAATTAATATTACTATGAAAATAAAGTGTGATTTTCTAAATCAAAACTATAACATTTTCTCACGGTATTCCATAAATAGAAGAAAAAAATTCAAACGCCTTTCAAGCTATTTATAGCTGAACGAAATTGGGATATTCCGATTAAAAAATAAATAAAATAGACTATTAAAATTAAGATGTTTAATTTTTTTAATCCGCTTTAAGTTTTTATAATGAGAACTTTCTGAACCCAATAGCTTTGAATCGAATTTAAAAAAAATAGATAAAATGAGTTTAAAGGTAGAGGTGACATCACTCTTTGAAGTGCATCATTAACTTCCAACTCAAATCAGATATCGTCTGATGTTACTGAGCTACTTAACTTTTTGCTCTTTTTTTACTGTAGAGATTCCTTAACTAGTAAATAGTGCGTACAATGGATTGCTAACAATTAAACTTTACTATTAATGATACAGAACATTAAGTGAATATCCAAATGATGTAATCATTGAAATTTAGCACGCTTACACATTGAGTCCATTTGTTTGGGACTCAATGTGTTAAGCGTGCCAAATCAGTGGCGGCTCGCCCACTACAGCAAGTACAGCCGGGCTGCACCTAAATTCATTAGTGTATTTTAAAACTAAAATCAGATATTTTACTAATTTTCTTAAATGAAGATTATAATTGAAAAGAAATTTCTACGGTAGTAAACAAAATCTCCGTTAAATAGCAAGCATGTTATCGTAATGCACAATTCAGGAGGGGGAAAAACTCAATTCAATCAAAACTGCAGCTAAAAAGCGAAATTCGAAATCGGCTGCATCGTTGCCATGACAACCGCTACGTAGTATGGAGATTCCCCCCATGCTAATGTACTGCATTTGTGATAAGGTACAGCCGAAATGAGTTTTCTTGTTTTAGCTGCACTTGAAGTTCGATATGCTGATTGGCTAATGGGTGAAACGAGAACTTACGAGATTATATCCAAACGGAAATGGTTTTCGTGATACATTTACTGTGTGCTGTTGTTTCAGGACATGGTCCTGCTGTTGTTTCGTTATGTAAGTTAATATTTAAATTGACCGATTCGCATGTTTAAAAGAAAGCAGGATTGCTTTAATTTAAAAAAAAATAAGTAAGTGTTTTCTATTTTTTTCGCATGTTATCATTTCTTAAAAATTGAAAGGAAACTTGATTTGAGTAGTGAATAATAAAGAATTTCCGTTCACGTAAGGTTTTGGAAAATAGGGGGGTGGGGGGGGATTCATATGATTTCGGTTGCACTAACATTTTAGACCACGGGCCGCCACTGTGCCAAATTTACAACACAATTTGAACAATATTATTTCTTTTAATATAGGAACATATTAATGGTTAATTTTAACTAAGAGATGGAATAACACAATTTTCATATTTACAAGTTCCCTATATTAAAATTGATGTCTAAAAACGCGTTCCATTCGACTTCGGATCTAAAGCTTCAACCTTCTACTTTTACTTTGTTTCATCTAAAAATTATTCTCATTTGCTTAAATACAGCATTTTGATGTTTTAAAGATAGTAAAAGTTCGAAAAAGATTGATTACTTTTTTTTTAAAAAAGGAGATACTTTTTAAAAACTTTTAACAGTGATTAAAAACACCTCTTCCAAAACATAAACCTCCATTTGCCATAGTAGAAATTATTGCTCTGTTTATTTGTGTTTAGGTATCCTCATGTCTTTTAAGAATCTTCAGCAAGTTTAACAAGTAAATCATGACAAAACGTAGTCATACTTATTAGGATTGTTATATGAGTTAAGATAGATAGTTATACAAGTTTCCGTATTTAGTACAAGTTCGAAAAAGATTGATTACTTTTTTTTAAAAAAGGAGTTACTTTTTAAAAACTTTTAACAGTTATTAAAAACACATTTTCCAAAACATAAACTTCCATTTGCCATGGTAGAAATTTTTGCTCTGTTTATTTGTGTTTAGGCATCCTCATGTCTTTTAGGAATCTGCAGCACATTTTACAAGTAAATCATGACAAAACGTAGTCATACATATTAGGATTGCTATGTGAGTTAAGATGGATTGTTATATAAGTGTCAGTATTTAGTAAAATTTCGAAAAAGATTGATTGCATTAAAAAAAAGTAATTTTTAAAAAACTTTTAACAATGATTAAAAACACCTCAATAGTGTTGCATTAGAATTGTTTTTAAAAAAGAGGAAAAAAAGCATTACAACCGTTTTTGTGTAGTACGTAATATCCCAAAATAAATCTAACGTCCATTTGCCATTGAAGAAGTTATTGCACCGTTTATTTGTGTTTAGGCATCCTCATGTCTTTTAGGAATCTTCAGCACATTTTACAAGTAAATCATGACAAAACGTAGTCTTACATATTAGGATTGTTATATGAGTTAAGATGGATTGTTATATGAGTTTCCGTATTTAGTAAAAGATCGAAAAAGATTGATTACATTTTTTTTAAAAATAGTTATTTTTACAAATTTTTTAACAATGATTACAAACACCTCAATCGTGTGTTGCATTACAATTTCGAAAAAACAACAACATTACAACCGTTTTTAAGTAGTACGTAAAATCCTTAAATAAATCTAACGTCCATTTGCCATTGAAGAAATTATTGCTCCGTTTATTTGTGTTTAGGCATCCTCATGTCTTTTAGGAATCTTCAGCACGTTTCACAAGTAAATCATGACAAAATGTAGTCATACGTTAAGATGGATTGTTATATGAGTATACGTATTTAGTAAAAATTCAAAAAAGATTTATTACATGTAAAAAACGAGATATTTAAAAAAAAAAAAATTAAATGTTTAAAAACACCTCAATATTCAGCACGTTTCACAAGTAAATGTAGTCATACATATTAAGATTGTTATATTATGAGTAAAGATGGATTTTTATATGAGTGTCAGTATTTAGTAAATTTTTAAAAAAGATTGATTAAATTTTTTTAAAAAAAAGTTATTTCTACAAAAACTTTTTAACAATTATTAAAAACCTCTCAAATGTGTTGCATTAAAATTAAAAAAAAAAACGTTGCAACCGTTTTTGAGTAGTACGTAAAATCCCAAATAAATCTAACATCCATTTGCTATTGAAAAGTTATTGCACCGTTTATTTGTGTTTAGATATCCTCAATCTTTTAGGAATATGCAGCACGTTTTACAAGTAAATCAAGACAAAATGTAATCATACACATTAGGATTTATATATCTGTCAGTATTTAGTAAAAGTTAAAAAAGATTGATTATATTTTTAAAAAAAGTTATTTTAAAAAACTTTTAATAATGATTTAAAACACCTCAAACGTGTTGTTTTAGAATTTAGAAGAAAAAAAAACACAAAAAAACATTAAAGCCGTTTTTGAGTAGTACGTAAAATCCAAAAATAAATCTAACATCCATTTGCCATTAAAAAGTTATTCGTTTAATTATATTTAGGTATCCTCAGTCTTTCAGGAATATACCGATCATTTCATATGTAAATCATTATCAAAACATAATCATACATATTTCGTTATTTAAATCAGAATGAGATATTAGATATATTAACATACAAAAATAGCGAAATAAATTGAGTCAACTGGATATTCTAGAAAAATACCTTTTGAAAGAATGAATAATAAAGAGAAAAATAAAATAAAATTCTATTCCATGGAGAGAGAAAATATAGTTCTTACTGTTTTCAAATCTACAGATAAAATGTAAAATTATTATATACATGTAAATGAACTGCGAAATTAAATATAAGATATAAATCTAAATATAAATCACTAGAATTTACTTACTTATATGCACATTTGTAACCGTTTTTTATTTTTAAAAAATCCAAGGTGTGTAACGTGCTAAAACAAACCTGCGTCTAGATGTAATCTTATTGTATCAGAGTTATTAGATCGCATTACTCATCATTTGTTTTCAAAGAAAGAAAAACTATCTACTCTTTTTTAACGAAATGTATAACACAATTTGAGCAAATTTTTCTTTTAATGTATAATAATAATGGCTTATTTTAACTAAGCGATGGAATAACACAAAATAAATGCCTTTATTGTTTAAAAAATGCTCTTTTAACGAAACAATTTTAACGTCACGAAATTAAAATGTTCTTTTAACGTAAAATAAATAAAACTCAAAACATGCAGACGATAAAAAAAATTTAATATTTTATTTTAAGAATTTTAGAAAGAAATGTTAGTAAAACATACACATAAAAAATTTAATTAAAATATTCTGATAACAGAACGAAAAGAAGAAGAAAATTATGCTGTTAAATATTCGTAATTTTTACGAAAAGAACAATTCGTTATTTATGCTCTATTAAATTTAATATTACAATTAATTTTATTAATGATATCAAATGTTTAATGTGCTTTAATTTATATATTAGTATCAATTACCTATTACCGGAATTTTTGCAACATCACAAAAAATATAAATCATATCTAAAAAGTGAATACTATAGCTATCATATACTGACATTGTTTATTTTACAAATTTTTTATATTTAAACATATATGTTTCCGGTTCATATCCGGTATATTCTAAATACAACACGGAATTATTTTCCAAAATACTCGTAACTTCAAAATGCCCTTTTAAACTGTTTTCTTTGAAAACTTTTTCTCGAATAAAACAACTCTTAAAACATGAAAAATACAGAAAAACGAGAAAACTCAGACAACGAAACCGAGGCTGAAAAAATCATATCCATGGCAACAGAACGGAAGTTATCCCCCACCCTTCACTTCCTCCTTTTACAACCTGTCATTCACAAAAAAAAAATAGTTCTTACCTCTCATCTTTCGGTTTCATCTCTTCTCTTCGATAAAATATTCACAAATAACCACAGAATGATAGTAACAACACAGTTCCTCCACCAGTGTATAGTTTTCGAAAGCAGACCACAAAAACCGTTAGAGAACTCGGAATAAGAAGTTTTGTTTTGTTTAAACCTCGCCGCGTCGAATGGCGTTACCAGTCAGACCGAACTTACTCGACCACCTGTTCTGAGAATAAATGCCACCTTACTAGCGGCCTCGCAAAACGGCAGATGTACCTGACGCATGCGCAGATGTCCCATGGAACGGACGACCGCGCGTGCGTTTCGAGAGTTTCCAGTAGTTTGTTCCTTTTTTTATTTTTAATGTAAAAAGTTTTTGAATCGGCGTTCTTTTGCAGATGATATTAGGGAGACGATGTTTTCCCATTGAGTTTTCCAAAGAAATTAAAAAAATACTTTATGATTTTGAGGAATAATAAATATAGAACTAAGTTTGAATATTATGTAAATATTTACTTATATCTTTTGCAGACGATATTACTAAGACGATGTTTTCCCATTGAGTTTTCCAAAGAATTTTTTTTAAAAATACGTTATGGTACAATTTTGATGAATAATAAATATAGAACTAAGTTTGAATATTATGTAAATATTTACTTATAACTTTTGCAGACGATATTAGTGAGACAATGTTTTCCTATTGAGTATTCCAAAAATTTTAAAAAAAATACTTTATGGCACAATTTTGAGGAATACTTATTCTTATAAAGTAAAAAATTGAATTTTATGTAAATATTTACTATTAAATATTTTACTAGTCTTTTGCAGAAAATATTACTAAACTCTATGTTTTTCCTCTGTGTTTTATAAAAATTAAAAAGTGATTTAGAATAGATTTAGAGGAATAGTAAGAACAGCATGGAGTTCGAATATATTGGGTAAATATTTATTATTTGTACTGTTAGTTGACAAATGATATTACCAAACACGATGGTTTCCCCTGTGTTTACCGAAAATATGCTTTTTGGCGGAATTTTAAGATGCAGTAAATATATATTTAAGTTTGACTATTGTGTAAATGTTTACTATTTAATTTTTAATGTTCTTTTGCAAACGATATTACCGAGCCTGAAGTTTTAATTTGAGTTTTCCAAAAATAAAGGAATACTTTATGACGAAATTTGAAGACATAATACATATAGAACTAAGTTTGAATATTGTGAAAATATTTACTATTAATTTTTTACAGTTCTTTTGCAAACGATATACCATGCCTGAAATTTTCCTTTAAATTTCACAAAAATTAAAGAATACTTTATGACGGAATTTGAAGACATGGTTAATATAGAACTAAGTTTGAAAATTGTGTAAATGTTTGCTATCCAATTTTTACTGTTCTTTTGCAAACGATATTAAAGGATTCATTTTTGAATATGCTTAATATTAAAGGATTCATTTTTGAATATGCTTAATATTAAAGGATTAATTTTTTAATATGCTTAATATTAAAATACAAAACAAAGTAAAATAATTTACCCAGAGCCCCTTTTTTAGAGTCTCCAAATTGTTAAGCCTCCAATACAAGTTTATTAAAAGCAAAATAGAAGTCGAAACTCTTTATTTTGTACTACGCACAATCGAAGTGAAGTTACCAAATTATCATGATCTATAAAACATGTTTTAAAACTTAAGCTGTGACATTTTGTGTTTTTTATTAAAATTTTCGAATTACTTTGGGGCTTTCCAAAATTGTAAATCGGTCTCTCTGACCTATATATCTGGCAGTTTTAATGTAAACTAAACTAAAAAAATATAAAATAAAGAGGCCAAAAATATTAAAATAAATCTCGTTCAGAAATACCGATGATATGAAAAGAACATTTTAGAATTTAAATCATCATTCCATTTAAAATTAGTCTCGATGTCATCAATTCCATATTAAACAGCTCTCAAACAATAAAATTGTAAACACAACCTCACAAATCTGATATTCTATTTACAATCCCGGAAATAGCAACGCAAAAAAAACTGACACTTTACAAGTCAATTCTTGCTTGAATCATAACACTTTGCACGGGGTTAATATCGCAGACAATTTAGGGCATCCTGGAACATGCAAGCTTATGCCTTATGATATCGTTCGCAAAAAAAGCGGGCGTTATTTCCAGCGAGTAGCTTCAGACACACTAATGGACATTGTGCACGTTGATGATAAAGTCACGCGCAAGTTTCTAATCTTCTGCTAACAGGATCTTCCGGTATTTTTCACCACAGCCTTAAATATATATTTTTATTTTCTTAAAATAACTGAAATGACGTATTGATATATTCAGGAAAAATTGTGAGTAATTTTTTTTTAATATTTTTAACAATAATATTGATAACAATAATATTAATAACAATATTATTAATAACAATAATATTGATAACTATAATATAACAATATTATTAATAACAATAATATTGATAACTATAATATAACAATATAATTAATAACAATAATATTGGTAACAATAATATTGATAACAATGATGTTGATAATAATATTGATAAAATATGAGATTGATAACAATAATAATAATAATATTGATAACAATAATATTCATAACAATGACGTTTATAACAATATTGATAACAATAATATTGATAATAATATTGATAACAATAACGTTGATAACAATAATATTGATACAATAATATCGACCGCAATAATATAAATAAAATAATATTGATAACAATAATATTAATAACAATATTATTAATAACAATAATATTGATAACTATAATATTTATAACAGTAATTATGATAACAATAATATTGATAACAATGACGTTGATAATAACATTGATAAAATATGATATTGATAACTATAATATTGATAACAATAATAGTCATAACAATGATGTTTATAATAATATTGATAACAATAATATTAATAACGATAATACTTATAACATTATTATTGATATCAATAATATTGATAATAAGATTGATAACTATAATATTGATAACAATAATATTCATAACAATGATGTTTATAATAATATTGATAACAATAATATTAATAACAATAATACTTATAACATTATTATTGATATCAATAATATTGATAATAATATTGATAAAAATAACGTTGATAATAATAATATTGATACAATAATATCGAAAGCAATAATATTAATACAATAATATCGACAGCAATAATATTAATAACAATAATATTGATAACAATAATATTAATAGTAATATTAATAATAATAATAATATTGATAATTATAATATTTATAACAGTAATTATGATAACAATAATACTGATAACAATGACGTTGAAAATAATATTGATAAAATATGATGTTAATAACAATAATATTCTTAACAATAATATTCATAACAATGATGTTTATAATAATATTGATAACAATAATACTAATAACAATAATATTCATAACAATAATATTCATAACAATAATATTGATAACAATAACGTTGATAAAAATAATATTGATACAATAATATCGATAGCAATAATATTAATAATAATAATATTGATAACAATGATGTTCATAATATTGATAAAATATGATATTGATAAAATATGATATTGATAAAATATGATATTGATAAAATATGATATTGATAATATTAATATTAATAACAATAATATCGATAACAATAATATTAATAACCATAATATAGATAACAATGATGTTGAGAATAATATTGATAATTATAATATTAATAATAATATTGATAACAATGATGTTGATAATAATATTGATAACAATAGTATTGATAACAATAACGTTGATAACAATAATATTGATAACTATAATATTAATAACACAATGATGTTGATCTGGACCTTTCATTTACAAAATGCACTGATGTGAGATTTTTTTTTCACGCCTTTAACTTTTAGATTTGACTTAAGGCATAAGAAACTTAAGAAAAGACTAAAAATAAAGGCATAAGACTAAAAATTAACATTGAAATTGATTCATTAATTGTCAACCATTAATGATAAATTTCTTTACCGCAGTGGACTTCTTTATTGCAAGAAACGATAATGAATGTCATGCTCGAAATTTTCTAAAATAGCTTCGTGTAAACCTATCGTGATACATTCACTGATTTATAAATACATAAATTAAAATTTCATTACGTTTAGTTAACAAAACATAATTAGGAAAAGTCTATATTAAAAAATTGAAAATATAATCTAGTTTTGAATTGTAATGCTGTATTGCGCTTTCAATAAGGTTTTACTCTAAAACAATGATTATTAGATTATGTGTGTTAATAACTTCGAACATGAATGGTCTGTAGTAGAGAGAATATGACACCAAAATCGTGAAGCCCACATCTCAGAGCGAAAGCCCCATATCACGCGCCATCTCTTCAAAATTATGAATTAATAAGTACTCGCGATTGGCTGATGAATTGGGAAATGTGCAACAGTGAACATTTATGCATGGAATGACGTAATTAACCATGTGTCTGAGGCCATACATGTTGGCTTCACTTTGATGTTAGTGAGACTGGGCGTCATGACTCCTCTACTACCATGTATATATATACCATATATATATATATATATATATATATTCTGTCGTGCTTATAGAGATAGCGTCATGTCACCAAATGAAATGCTGGCAACATGACGCCAACTTTTCGTTAACTGCATATTCAAGCGAAAGTAAATTGAGACTTATCTCTTTAAATTGCACACTGATGAATAACAAATATTACACACTAATATATTTATGCAAATATTTTAATCAAAAAAGCATTTATGTGTAAATAAATGCTTGGAGCTACTGCGTTTCTACGATTTGGGTAATTATTTTCCCATTATGTTAAGTAAACACATTATTAATAATGATAATTAATATCATCAATGTCATAAAACCTTAATTATAGGATGTATTTATATTACAGAATATTTAATTCAATGAAAAGGGTCAAAGCTACATTTCGTAATCTTCCTTTGCTATTTTTAATACACCCCATCTTTCACAATATATTATTTGAAAACTAAATTTTATTAAAGATATTTTGAATCCATTTCATAGCAAAGAAATTTAGAAAGCTCAAATTTGTTACTTATACCTTAAATAGGAAAAGTAAGCTATTTTTGTTCAAATCGAACGTATTTAAGGGGTTGTAAAACCCCTTTTTCGATGTTAGTAGCGACGTTAGTTTGGGTATCTACAGATCTAAAAGACCTAGAGTGCTGAAATTTGGAGCACAGATTCATCTTGGGCCGTAGAGATGCACTACGAAAGGATTTTTAAAAATTCGAACTCGAAATGCCAAAATAACGATTTTTTTAGAAACTTTCCCATAGGATCAACATGGAGAACATGTAACAATGTAAAATATAAAATTGAAACAATGGAAAATTTTAATATTATGTAATCAGAAGCATTCTGCTTGGCTGATGACTAAATATCGCCAAATAAATAAAACCTACGCCAAGTTAATAAAAACATCGCCAAATAAATTAAAATTTCACCGAATGAATAAAAATTTTCGCCAAATGAATCAAATATTGCCAAGTGAACTAAAATATGATCATATTTGTAAAAATAACATAAAAATGGCGAAATTAGTGTCAAAAAATTATAAAATATATGTCAAAATGGTGAAAATATGATTGGATAACGGGATATTCCGTAATACAACATCTATGAAAATTAAATTTGGCATGGAGCATGGCATTTTAAGCCAAAATTGCTGACTAAGAAAGGATGTTCATTTTCAAAAATTCAAACTCTAACTGCCAAAAGTAAAAATCCTTGCCACTTATCCACTGACTCATCACTAATTTTCTAACTTTCTGTATACCCAGGAAGATGAATTTTGACAGAGTTGTTACTTATATCTTACATAGAAAAATAATCTATCTGGTAGGTAGAAGCCACTCTATACCGTAATAATTGGTTCATGAATACTTTGGACCCCACGTAGTAGGAAGGTCAGAGGGAGAGTGTATAAATGGTCAATCTGATTGACGCGGCCTACCTTCCTCTACTCCATGTTATGTCATTTATCCACGAAGGCTGATTTTCCATAGAATTATTGGAGTGGAAGTGTATACTGCCTGTCACCAAGGGTGACATTTTCCTTCATGCGCTATAAAGATCAGAGGGTAAAATGGGTTAACAAACGACCTCATCGACGCGACTCACTTTCCTATACCATGGTAGGTCATTTATAGCCCATAACACGATTCCCCTGGGAGTAATGTGAACGAAATAGCCTGCAGTTAAGGGCGACATTCCCTTCACGGTCAGCGGCGGAATGGGTTAATAATCGGCTTGATCGATGCGGCCTACCTTTCTTTATATGAAGGTATGCCTATACGAGTAGTTATGTGGCGGAATCAAAAACTGTTGTTATAGACTCTGCCCCCACGTGGTACAAGTGTCAGAGGGGGATTGGGTTTGCGTAAATCTTCTGTAGTAGTGGGTAGGGGATTGATACGATTTTTTTTTTAAAAATTTATTTGAAATTCAATGAAGTAAAAAATATGATTTATTTTTTATTTTAAAAAGTTAAATATTTAAAAAGTGCGGGGACAAAATCTAAAAAAAGTGCTGGGGAACCATCCCTCCTCGCATATTGATAAGGTTTACCGTACAAAAGAAAAAATATGAAAATCTTGAATTTGGCAAATGAACCTTTTAAAATTCTTTTTCGTTTTTTTTTTTCTTCTTATATTTTCACCAATTTGTGAAACTTAACGACAAATGTTGACATAGGTGTCTAATAAAAGTTTTTCAGATAATTTTTATTAACATTTATAAGAGTTCTTCCCGTTTAAATCTTTGGGATCTTACTGAAGGTTAAAATATGGATGGTGATCAACGGGAGTAATGCATATATATCCACGTTATTGTGTAGACAACTTCATGTTAGCAATCTTTCCAGTTCTTGCAGGACCTTGCCAATAAAATTTCGTTTCAAATTAGTACTTTTAATACTGTGGTTTCCCCTCATGGGTGACAAATTAAGAATATTGTTTACTTCGCTATAAATATTGTATCTGTATCAATTTTGTAATTTATTTCCTTCCCGTGCGTAGAACGGGTATTTCAGCTAGTAATTTATAAATGAAGATTTTTGTATATTCGTAGACCATCTTCTTGCCTATTGTATTTCAAATTATTAAGTAATTAATTTCATAAAAAAAAGTAATTTATGATAAATACAACATGTTTGTCATTTTAAATCCCGATTGGGATTTTAAGTGGCGGTCGCTATGAGGAAGGGTTCACTTTCAGTGGTGGCTATTGCTTGGGACCAAAAGGAACCCGACCCTTTAACTTTTTTTTAACTATGACCCCATTAATTTTGAAATATTTTATACATAATTTAGGGGGGGGAGACATTGTGGAATGTTATTTAAATATTTTTTTTAATTTATTTAAATAAAATTATTTTTATTAATAAAATTATTTTTATTAATAAAATTATTTTTATTAATAAAATTATTTTTATTTATAAAATTATTTTTATTAATAAAATTATTTTTATTAATAAAATTATTTTTATTAATAAAATTATTTTTATTAATAAAATTATTTTTATTAATAAAATTATTTTTATTAATAAAATTATTTTTATTAATAAAATTGTTTTTATTAAAGTAAATTGTTGGTTTATTCTTCCTCCTTTAGTCTGATATGTATTCTTTTTTTATTCAATTTTTTGTTTAAATTCGGAGTAATTCTCAGTTTTATTTATGTTCGCATATTTATAAGAAAGGCTTATAATTTTTACTATAGTTTATTCACGTTAACTATAGAATTTAAACCTTTATGCTTAAATTCTCTTGAGATTCGAGACTCTTCATTTTTTATACTCACGAATTAAGGGATCGGTGTAAAGATGGTCTACTATAGCAGCGAAAAATAAGCAATTTAATTACAAAATTTGGCCTTTAAAGGCCCTGAAGACATGGGTTCGATTCCCGGTAAGTCTTAGTTGTAATTGTCGATACTTATTGAAAGTAACTTATGAATGTAGACTAGCATCTTCTTTTTTTATTCATTTTTAGCAATTGTACTTTTTTTTGAGTACATGTTTTTTTTTCAAAATTGAAACTTATGAATTCGGAGCCATGATAAGCATCGAATTTAATCTAAAAGGAGTATATATATTTTTTTAATACCTGTTTTAACATTGAAAAATCGGATACCTTTGGCTGTGTGCACATTAAGTAAAACGTTGACCTTTTACAAAATTAACCAAGACCAAAAAATAAACAAGGCTTTATCCAGTAATGCTTAATGGTGTTTCCCACGATAAATATTTTTCTCATAAATCATCAATGGTTGCAGAAAGTTCTGCAATCGGAGCTTAAATTCCCAGCCGAAGGCGAAAGGGCAAAACTATTTTAGAACCGTTTTTCCCGTTGGTTGGATAGAATAACAATCGCTTTTGTGGAGAACATTTAGACTGCACTTTCAGTTTTTGACTTCAAATTCTTTAAAATTAAAATTTTATTACTGTAATCCTCTAGTGCAGTGGTTCCCAAAGTGGGTTCCACGAAAAAATTTAGGGGTTCCGCGTGACAAATTTTATTTGATTAAAAAAAAATAAGAATGGTGTTTAATATATTCACATTTTCCTCGGAAAGTTTACCATTCCATGGATTATGAAAATTTGATTGAATTGAGTTCGGATACACAATCAGAAGCCAAATTTAGAACAGTTTCATTAACAATATTCTGGTCAGATGTATTCGATGAATATCCAAATTTAGCAAAACAGGCTATTCGAATTCTATTGCCGTTTGCAACCACTTATTTGTGTGAAGCTGGGTTTTCAAAATATGTTGCGACAAAAACCAAATATCGTAACAGACTTGATGCTGCACCAGATATGCGAGTTCAGTTATCAAACCTAACGCCCAATTTTAAGAGAATCATGGAATCAAAGAAGCAGGTGCATTCTTCACATTAAAGATTTTCCATTTATTTTAGTTTATTGTTTTGTATTTTTATTAATTATTTCTATAATGAAATTTTTTTTTTTTAGTTTTGCTTAATTTAATAAAATCTGAAATACCAAAATAATACTTGTTTCATTTAATATCAGATATTAAATTTTGAAAAGTCGTTGATTAAAAAATATTCAGGGTTCCGCGATCATTGGCAACAAATTTTGGGGTTCCACGACCAAAATAGTTTGGGAACCACTGCTCAAGTGCATGATTTTTTTTTTCTTTTTTATTGATTTTTTTTTTTTTTTTTTTTTTTTTTTTTTTTTTTTCGTTTTCTTTTTGCAATTGGATCGTTGAAAAAATATACAAAAAAAAATCCTAAGTGCCTATTTAATTAAAACCGTTGTGTAACCAGGGACCGACTTACAAGCTTCGGGGCCCAGGTCAAAAGAAAATTAGGGGCCCCTTGACATAGCTCAAAATAAAACTGCTAAATTTATGTATAATCACATAATGCAACAGGGTGTAATCAATCAGCTTTAATGCAAATGTAAATACAGCAAAATTGTTTTTTGGTTAAACTAATTTTTTTTTAATCTGAGAATTTGAATTAAATTAATGGTCTATCAATGTTTCAACAGGGTTTCTTCATACATTTCTGGTTCTGTTCTTTCTTCCCTTTTAGCTTTATTTTATTTGGGCCATATTCGTATATTCCACTCACATTATAGCTACAAATCCCTCATAGTTACAATATAAGGAAATTTGGAATACTAAAAATGTATCCATAAACAAAAAATCTGCTTTAAATTAGTAAACACGGTTTGTTTATGGTCTTGGTCATGAATTGAATTTTGTAAGGACTCCAATGGGCAGTTTTTTGGACAAACGTGACATACATCTGAACGTGCAAAAAAAGTTAAATTGCTTCTATTGAATAAAATAGTAGAAGTTTTGCACACAAAAAAATTAACAATTCATTTATAAAATTTTGATTAAACTAAATTTAATTGATTTAAAAATAATTCTTTAGTAAATTTATTTTGAACTTTTTCACATATATTTAGATTTTAAATCATTTTTAGGGGCCCCCTTAAAATGGGGGCCCTGGGCAAGTGCCCCGAATGCCCTGCAGTAAATCAGTCTTTGTGTGTAACCGTATATGCAACATGTGTAATTACTAAAATAATTTTCAAAAAGTACGAAAATATAGTTAAATACAATCTACATACCTCTGGTATTAGCTAGGATTTTTTTGTAGAGCCAGATTATACTTATAAGTAATAAAACAATCTTCGAAAACTAACAATGTTAACTAATAATGACGTCATCGTGTCTCATTATCTAACATTTCGGTTTTGACGATGAAGGGAAAAGAGCGCCAAGTAAGAGTTGTTTGGTTTTGGTTTTTGTTAATTAACGTCGCACTAGAGCTGCACAGTCGGCTATTGGCGACGGTTCGGGACCTATCTCGAACGAAAAACCCGGGAACGATGCCTCGTATTTTTGAACCATGGTCAGATGACGAGGACAACACCTGAGCTGGCACCCGACGCAACCTCAATAGGCGTCAGGACATCGGACCCCGATCAGATTTATCGTGCACCAGTCCCGTATACACGCCAGTATAATTTGTTGGATGTTCTGCACGACTTTCTAGTGTTTTTGTAGCGAAGCTGGCAACCCTCCGATCGCAAGATCACTACTTTTTTACTTTTCTTTGTCAAGTCCATCGCACAGATTCGAACCACCAATCCTCTGATTAGTAGCTGAACGCCTTTATCCACTGAGAAACTGGGGCTCCGCCAAGTAAGAGAGCGGTCGTGTAAACAAGCCGCTCCAAAACATGCCATAGAAACCATATATGTATCTAAACAAATATTCTCACAATTTAACCAAAATTATTTAAGATGCAATTTTTTTTTCTAAACAAGTAGTGATTTAATAATTTTGAAAATAGTTAATGACTATGTACGGGGGGGAGGGGGATAAAGTAACATACCTAAAGAAATCAGTTGCTCGGTCACTGAACCTTCCCCCCCCCCCCCCCCCCCCCCCGCGGCTTTTATATTTGCTTACATTTAGGGAACTAAAGATCCAATTTTGATGAGCCTTGAAAACATCTGACTCCATAGGGTGATTGTTTTTAGATATCTCAATTAAAAGATGAATTATAATTTTACAAAAGTTTTCCATATGTATTTTTTTTAATTAACGTAAAATATTGCACATCAGTATATGGAATTATATGTATCTAAAGAAGGGATTTTAATTAAACTTAACAAGCATAAAATAGTATTTCAGAGGAAAGTTTTCCACTTTATTTTATGCCGTTACAATTAAATTGGTTTTATATATTTAAATCGGTTACAGCGTTTAAATAGATTTCAAAATACATTAATGCATTCAAATCAAATGAGATAAATAGGAAACTATTATAAACGTATTTAGAATATTACAGTTACTGCAGGCAATAAGCATTTGCCTTTTTAAAGTGTTCCACCACATTTGCGACATTGAGTTCAGACGAGGATAAAAAATAAGATTATTTGCAATCAAAATTTATATAAATAATGCTGCTTTAAAATAAATATAAGTTTCATTATGAAATTTTTAAAAAAATATTTTTGGGTCATTTCTAATCGCGAATTTCCGCGATAATTTTTGTTCCATCGGTGTTAGGTTTTTGTACACTCGATCATTCATCCTGCAAAACTGTTTTTAATTGCTCTGTTTGTCTGTTTAATAGCTGCGCAATTCGGATATAAATTTTTATTCGAAAAAAATAATTTTCCTCCAAAAACATTTACGCCGATAAAAAAGTAATTTAAATTCGATTTCCTGGTGAATAGAAGGAAACGATAAGAACCTAAAACACTTCCATAAGAACAAAGTAAAATATCGTCTGCGAGCAAAAGGTTAAATATATATACTACACACCCGATGTATTAAAAAAAGCCATTTTCGAAAATATTCAACTTCTGATTTTCGATAAACGTTCCAATCACCCATTTTCGCTCATTACCATAAGGAAATATCCGGAACGACTCCAATTTCTCTGTCTCGCTTGAGACTCCTGTGGGAAATCGTCTGGAATGGAACATTTTCTAAATCGTCATTTATTCTCCCAAGCGTCACCCGTTACACCCTAAATGCGAGCAAGAATCGTTTAGATGTCCAATTCGCCCTCAGGATCCCCTTGGTAACTGTTCAGCAGTAGTTCACCGGTTTTCGTGTTGTTCGAATTCCTCTAACCACCCGCGGCCATGTCGGTAATACATATTCGAAGAATGAGGAAGGCAGTTTCTCCTCGGCAAGAATTCTAAGCAGATGCTGCTCATGAAATTATCTGTTGTTTTCTCCCCTGCTTGTTATTATAACGGCGGGGAACCGGTCTTTTAATGAACCTGGACGAAATGAACTTTCAATAGTCGCGTTATAAAATTGCCTGGCCTCTGTGGGTGAATGAATTGCGTACACAACAAATTATAAATGTAGTAAACAATTTGTTTTATATTTTTAGTGAGATAGGACATTTGAACCTTAACTATACCCTGCCTGTAACAACACTAACAGGTAACTCCAGTGGCGCAGTTACAGGCAGGCTTAGCGGCAAATAGGGCAGCAAATTTTGTTAAAACATTAATATTCCAAAAAGTATCAATCGATTCGAAAATACATTTTCTTCTTCCATGCTATATTGGAGCCCCAGTTGCTCAGTTGGTAAGGCGTTCAGCTACTAATCAGAGGATTGGTGGTTCGAATCCGTGCAATGGACTTGACATAAAAAAGTAGTGATCTTGCGATCGGAGGGTTGCCAGCTTCGCTACAAAAATACTAGAAAGTCGTTCAGAATATCCAACAAATTATACTGGCGTGTATACGGGACTGGTGCACTGATCGGGGTCCAAAGTCCTGACGTCTACTGAAGGATTTGGGTGCCAGTTCAGGTGTTTCCTCGTCATCCGACCATGGTTCTAAAATAACGAGGTGCATGTATGAATGTGGGTGAATGTGTAAGTGTTCCCGGGTCTTTCCTTCGAGATAGACCCCGAACCGTCGCCAATAGCCCACTGTGCAGGTCTAATGCGACGTTAATTAACAAAACCAAACCAATCCATGCTATATTGATTTGGAGTAATATTTTCTACACATCTTGCTAAGTAAAATGTTCACGTCTTTTATAAACGATGTTTATTTTGAATATGTTTGCATTTGTTTCTGTGTGATAAATAATACGAACAAAATAATAAACGATTTCATAAACTTCATTGATAGTATCGAGAGGCAAAATATGAAGCCCCAGGTGTTAAACATACAAATCCGTCTCTAGGTAATTCGCCAAGTGTTCTCATGCAGATGCAACTAAATGCACATTATATCGATACCAGAGGCAATTTTTCATCAAGAAAATAACTTTCGTTCTTTCAAGGTCACGATATCGGGTACTTGTTTTCATGATAAGAACTTAAGTCACTAGCTCCGAAGTTTTTGCCTTCATTGTAATCACAAAATAGTCCTGTGAAATCTATAGAACACAGATTTTTCCTTAATCGTTTGAGATCTCGTCGTTGCAAGGTTTAGTAGTACTGTTGTGGGGCACTTCCTGTATACTGTCATTTATATACCCTGTACTTCCACTTGGGGTTCGAGGGATCACTTTAACCTGACTGGTAGAGTATCGCTGTATCATACAGAAGGTCCTAGGTTCGATTCCCAGCCAAAAAGTACATTGTGCTACACTGTCGTAGTTTGATAAGAAATGAAGGAAATGCCACCTTGACCACCAATCTTTGACATAATTATATATCCTTTTAAATTTTATTTCATGAACAACCATTCAAAAACCAAAACAAAATGAAGGAATTAAAAAGAAATGTTAAGCAAAGATTTTATTCTTCAATTTATTACATTTAATTTATACTCACAAGAAAATAGATACTATAGTCACTTGCGACTTATGAAAGACAATATAAAAATAGTTTTACAAATGAATTCATTTTTTACAAATGATTCAGTTTATAAAAATGAGCAAGTTCAGAATTCACATTGTTCAAAGATGTAAAAGCAAAGAACTGTTAATTCATTCAAATATCAGAATTTCAAAATAAACTTCTATTTTTTTTTCACACTTTCAGATAAATGATAATATAAACATTTAATATAATAAACACCTTTCCATTGAAATAGTATTTTTTTTTTAAATTACCTTATGGTTTTTATTTAAATTTGTTGACCAAGTAATAATTATTAAAATTGTTTAAATAGCATTTCATACACATAAGCAAGCATAAACAATAATACATTATAACATGCTTGTAATACAAATAGTGTTTAGGATGATTGGTGAATTGCTTGGTTATACGGAATAGCCCTAAATTGTTGGGTGATGATCATTGCTTGGCTGTATTACATTCAAATGCATTGGCATAATAATAAAACTATTTATCCCCAACTACTTCACTAATATTTAAACAAGTCGCTTAGCTTTAGTAACAACAAAAAAAGTAGTTAAAGTATAGCAAAAAGAATATTTTATTATGTGTAATTAAACGGCCACCCAACAAGTTGTGACCACCTTGTATATATCAAGCATATGGTACATAATTATTGGCTAAATAAAACCAAAACCATTAGAACCTGGATTTCGGAACCTGAAGAACATACAAGCCCAAATCGAACACACACTTTTAATGTAATCAGCCTTTACATGTTTTTAAAATATTTATTGGTCAATGTGGTACACTTTTAAATCCAGCTGTGGACAATAATTGCCAAAAAGACAGGCGATATAATATAAAAATATATCCTACATCCAATACTAGAAATAAATATTAAACATCCAAACTTAAAAATTTCAATCCAATAGCAATCATACGAGTCTTGTATAAAGTTATGTAAACAAAAAATGGTCATTTTTAAATTAAAAATCCACAATTGGCAATAAAGATATAATCATTAATAGGTATAATTTTCACAAATTCATTGGTTAAAAAAATAAAATTATATAGACAAGAAGTTGTTATTCTTAAATTAAAGGGTACAGATGTATTATAGGACATTTGGCGCAAGTTGTTTTTTTGGCGTTTTTTATAGGGACGATAAATTTATAGTATGGCAACCCTACCTGACATTATTGGTATTTCCATTTCCGATTCTTGTGACTTTCAATCTGGCTTCCTATGACGCCATCGTGCTGAGAAATCGTCCGACTTTTTTCGTCGCCAAAAAAAAGAAACTCGCCAAATGTCCTATACTACATCTGTTCCAATTAAAGCTATACAATTAGCAATAAAGATGACCGTTAATAGGTATAATTTTCACAAATTCATTGGTTCAAATTATGTAGACAAATTATTTTTAAATTAAAGCTCTATACAATTGGCAATAAAGATACAATTATAAATTGGTGTAATCTTCACAGATTTATTGGTCCTTTATAAGTGCCAATTTCATTTTCATTAAAAAAAATTTTTTAATATTTCAGTACAAAATAACTTTTAGATTGTCGATTCGGACTTGGTAATTGCTGTGTTTGAAATCCGGCAACTTCAGCTTCAAAGAAGTGAGAAATTAAGTATGTAGTGCACATTGACAGTTATTTAAAATACAATGTATTTGAAACATAAAAATTTAAATTGTTCGGTCAGGAATGTGATCTAAAATAATACATGATCCAGTCAAATTTTTATTTGTATCCTAGTAAAATATTGTATAAATTTTATAATTCAGTATCTGAAGAAATTCATTGGCCCTAAATACAAAGGGAAGCTTTAAAGTTGTTCAATCATTAATATTCAATTCTATAATACTGAAGTACCTGTTAACAATAACCTAGCAAAGTATCAAAAATTGAAAAATTGGTACTTTTACAAATTTATTTATATTATCACAACGATAAGAAAATCGCATCAATGATATTCAACGTAATTTTCTGAAGCACAATCCCGTAAAAATGTTAGACAAATTCCCCGACTTTTCCCAGTAAATGGAAGATTTTTTTGGCTAACCATTTCAAATTTTCCTAGGTACATGGAACAATTCAGTGTAAAACAGCTATTAACACACACAAAAAAATCACTTTTTTTTAAAAGATTTTTTTTGTCTTAAGTGATATTTTGTGTAATATGATTTTACAATAAACGATTTCTCTACTTTGTGGCCTTCACTGACAGGATCACATTGTAACCTTTTATTTCGGGTAAAGCAAAATTTCAAGCGATGATTTCACTCGAATAAGGCGACTATATATACACACTCTGCTTTGAGCAGTTTACTAGTTCTAACCACACAATGCCGTAAATACTAAAAAAAATAGTCTTTGATAAGATACTGATATTAATTATTAATTACGCCATATATTCTATTTTAAACAAAATTAATGAATAAACATATTTTTATATTCTGTACAAAAAAAAAGGAATGTAATGAAAGACATATCATGAGCATTTATGAAAATAAAGAATGAACAGAGTAATGAAAACTTTCACTTTATATGCATTTATAATATTCTACTCTTTGCTTAAAATACACACATTAGCAAAACATAATATAAGAATAACACAGCTTATAAAACCTTACACCAGTAAAATAAACATAAAAAGAAATAAAAAAAACTAATTTAAAATAAATTGTTTCATGATAAAGCAGTTTATAAATATTTTATAGTCATTTGCAATAATATACAATGCAAAGCCACACAGAAATAAACTCATGTTTACTAAAATTGGCAAGAAAAAGGATGATTTAGGAAAAATACTGATTAAATTTACATTTACAAACAGGTCAAACTGTGCCCAAATAACTCAAATTGGGCCCAAAGGCTTTTAACATGGTTCATACAGATTTTCAAAAGTAAAAATTAAGTAGTTCTTAAGGACTTTTTAAGGACCTCTCGATAATTTTTAAGGACTTCTTATATTTTTTGGCGCCGTTGGCGGAGAATTGTAATTTATTGGTGCAAATTTGGCGCAGAATCCCATGTAAATGTGGTTTCGTAGCAAGTTGGCGTAGGATACCAGTTCCGGCAAACTCTAGCACATAAATGTTAAAGATGATACATTCTGGTGAATTTCTCCGATTTTCTAGAATGAGTATCGATTTTTCACAAAACGACAAACGAGCTGAGATTTTCTATCAATGAAGTGTCGTGTATGATAATGAAATACCATTGACTAAAAAGCGGACAACTTTTTTTTCTGTCTCTAAATCCGTCTATTGACGCCTTTCTCGCCTTGCCAATTTACACTTGTGTATAATGGGCAAAAGTGTGGACACTATCAAAGTAAAATCTGGAATTCTACATTTCGATATTTTAATGCACCCAGAATTCTGGGTTCCAAAAATTTAAAAATCCTGGAATTTCGGGTTAGACAGGAAATATATCATCCCTGTGAATTAGTAAAAAAAACTCATATTTGACAAAAATTAAGGACCTTAGTTGAAAATTAAAGACTTTAAGGGCCTTTAATTAAGTAATTCTTAAGGACTTTTAAGGACTGTGCGAACCATGTTTAAATACAATACAAAATGCCCTTAAAAGTTTAAATGGTGTTAAACTTCTAGAATATAATATATAATTTGTAAGTTCCCTTACTTTTAACATTTAGAAGATGGATGTTTGGTTTTAACATGGGATTTTGGCTGAAATATCAACCACCCATCCAGTAAAGGTTAATACCAAATATAAAAGAAAAGCAAATATTCAAAAGAATGTACAGTATGGCTAATAATGGTAATTCGGCTGCTAAAACTAGTTCTGGAGAGTTGTAATTAGTTACTAATTTACCAAAACTGCACTATATTAATTCTTAGCTGACTGAAAAGTTCACCAACCAAAACTTTAAAATAAAACAGCCAAAAGCATTAAATTAAAACCAACAAAGGGAAGAGATTATCAATTCGACTGTTATGTATTTTTAATATAAGAATAAATATTTCATACAAAATTATAAAAATTTAAGGAAAATTATTTACAAGAAAAATCTAAATTTAATTAGAACAATCGACATGTTATTATAAAAAATTAAGTTTAATATTATCGTCAAAGTCTAAAGAATAGAATAGATTAGGTTGTTTGTTATGTAAAAAAAATGAAATTTAATAGTTTTTAGAATACACGAATCTTTTGAAATTTAGATTATTATTAAAAAGAAACAAGTAAAACTATAAATTTCTGCAAAATAGGTAAACTATACAGGGAACAATTTCGGCAAGTTTTATATGGAATGCCATAGTATACGGAATAACTTTAATATGTACACAACAAGATTTCCACTTCAATTACTTGTTCCTGTCTACTAAAATTTTTAAATAAAACATAATGTAAAAGTAAATTGGCAATAAGAAAAATAGTAATATGGCAAGCAAAACGAGCATATCTGATATAATTTGAGATTCTGAAAGAAATTATATATTTTTTATAAATAATTTTGGCAATGAAATATAATAAATAGAAATTGTATAAACAAAATTCATATAATAAGAGATTCTTGCAAAGATGAAACTGTAAATAAAATACTTTTAACGAATTGTTTGCAATCTAAAATTCATAATGAAAAAGGATTGTTAAAATAAATACAAGTATATTCAATTGATAATGCACAAAAAACAAGACTTTAACAACAAAAAATTCTAAATAGACTTATTCATTATATCGTTTTTGAAACACAAATATTTAAAAATTAAATATTATGCATCAAAAATGGGCAATATTATGCATACAAATATGCATCTGAAATAGTTCAAGATTTTGCCTGGGGTCATAATTATTTTGGCAAAGAAGTACAATAAAGTAAAAAAGCAAAAACGAAATTCATATTAAAAGAGATTCTTATAAATTATTATACATACATTAATTGTACAAAACATTTTCGTTATATAAAAACAACCATATTTGAAATTTAACAATAAAAATATTGTGCAAATATAAGTATATTCAATCAAGAATGCATGCAAAACAAGATTTGTAATGAAATATTTTTTTTCAAATACATGAATTTAATTTTTTTTCCACAAATTTTCAAATCCTGTATTGTATATCACATAGCATGACAACCACATCAGGAACTCATTGTTAAAGCACTAAAGAGCATGACATCATAATTGAGTATAATTGTACACATATAAATCTAATAATTTGAGTAAAAACTATATACTTAATTAGTTTCCAATACATTGAAATGAGGAACAAACAGCATGCATTATAAATAATACTAATATGAAATAGATAATTGATTTGAATGATAGATAATTGATTACACTAGGGTTGCCACAATATAATAAAATTGATATTCCTTGACTTTTCCAAAATATTTGTCAACCAATCCCAGACCAAGAATTGCATGTGGAAATAACTGATTTTTCATACATTATTATTGAAACCTACATAAAAGTAGTGCTTGTAATAAAAATCATGAAAAGTTTAGAAATCAGTATTTATGCAGATTTATATTTTAATAATAAAAAGAAAAATTGCATCATTGACTTTAAAAGGAATTCAGCAAAAATAATGTTTTAAAAACTTCTCAGACGACAAAAATTAGAAGAATTGTCTATTTTACCTTGACTTTTAAAATCATTTTTATTTTTCCTGACATTTCCGGTTTTTTTTCTCCCTGTTTTCCAAGTGCATGGCAACCCTGTTACAAACTAAAAAGCCTTAACACTTTATTTCTGTATATGCTGAAAATATGCAAACATTATTAATTGCTCAAATGAAGATAATGATCAAACTACATTAAATATTTATATTTTTTAATTTAATTTGTATACAACCTAATTTGGACAAATTTATTAAATTAATTTTTTACTGTCATTTTTCTGATTTCTTACCTAACTCTAAGCTTTTTTGTTATTTATATTTCGTCCATCTTATGAGGGGGCTCAATGCAAAAGGGCCAATATCATGTACAGGTAGTAGATATAGGCCCTTTTGAGATGACACCTCATAACTAATGGGTAAAAAAAAATATAAGAAGTTTTGGAACACCCTATATGCAATCCATCTGCTGAGGACGGATAAAACAAATTATCCAAGCAAAAATTATTACAATGGTCAGATTTTGAAAAAATGTCACTTAGAAAAAGACTCGGTTAAAATTAAAGAGAAATTTTAAGAGTTAAAAAAACTTTTGATGTAAGCAGACCAGTTGCAAAACACGCTATTTCCGAAAATTAAAAAAAACGTAGTATATTTAATTTAAATAGTTTGGTTTAAAAATTTTGCCACATATCCAAAAATATTGCAAAAGCCATTATTAGACCAAAGAAAAAAAGCTCTAAAGCAGCAAAATCAGTTTTAAGGTTTGATGGGTTTTAGCCAATTTCTCAAAAGTCAAAAGTGGATATAACCTGTTTTGCATCTAAGCTACTCATGTGTAGCATCCATCATTGCTTTTCCATCAGTAAAAAAAAATTAAACATTTCTTATGTACTATGACATACAATCAATAGACTACAAGCACACTGTAAAACATAAAATAGCCTCTTTGTCGACCTATACTTGAATACAACACAGTATTAAACTATACTAGGGGACAACCTAAGTTGAACCTAAAGCAATTGAATATTTATATATATCATAGCTTCCACTTCAGGTTCAACTTAGGTTGTCCCCGAGTATAGTAATGATAAACCTGGTAGTTTTGACACATATGGAGATTTGTTCAGTTTTTAAAATTCCTAACACAAACTAGTCGATCCGATCTCAAAATTTGGCACCATGGTGCAAAATGTGCCTAAAAAAGTGACCCACAAATTCCTAAACCAGTATTTATAACAGCATGACATTAAAATGTTATTTGTCAATAAAATGTGCAATGATTTGGTGTAAACGTTTAAGAAGTACTAATATCAAATTATATAACATCTACTGGTAAGGAAAAACTTTTAGTTATACATCTCAAAGAAAAATACATAAAACTGCTCAAAATACAAAGAATTCAATATAAATATATTTACAGAGACTAATGTATTTTCCTATTTTTAAACACTTAATTTCAATTGTAAAATGGTTGTATTCAAGTTTTTTAAACATTAATAAAGTGTCAATTCGTTCAAGAAAATAATTTATCATACATTTCAGACTTTCTCGGAACATAAAATACTAAGAGCCTAATAAAATGCTTGTTAAAATGAAAATTTCCATATAAATATAAATTATATAGTGTCAAATAATTTTTCACATGAGATTTGGTTTCAATGTTAAACTTGTATCCCTAATTAGAAATATTTACAAGGAGTATATTAAAAATAAATAAAATACTAATTGGCATGATTTTGAAAAAAATTGATTTTAAATTAAATATCTAAACTTCAACAGATAATTATAATAAATAATGAGATATTTTAAACCACACTACTCATGCAAACCAAAAACATACAGGAATATGTCACAAAGTTTAGCACTGATTTAAATTATATCTTCCTATTTGAACAGAGAATTATCAAATTTTATAAAAACCAGGTCACATTCTAATTCGGCATTTTTTTGTTTCAAGAAAACAAGAAACAATTTCTTCAATGAGGATCACCTGAAATGTTTTAAATAATAATTTAGGTTAAAGTATTTTTTTCAAATTGAAAAATAAATACACATTATTTAATTTTTTTTTAAATTCAGTCATTAAAACTGAAAACGTTTGGGTCATTCTAGATTTACATACAGATTTCATGTCCTGAAAATAACTTTTTTGATCTTGTGACTTATTTATTCATGAAAATATGTATTAGATTTGTTTAGAACCTTTTAAATATGATGCACCAGCTTAGTCTGTAACAGCCCTTAAAGTAAAAGAAAAATGGGAAAATATTACGTTTTGAAAGGGGCAAATAATTTACTCATTGGAATTTTTTTTTAATGTTGACTGAAAGACGGTTGATTAACAGAGAGTTCCGGATAAAAGAAGAACGAATAATCGAGGTTCTATTGTATATATATATATAAATATATATATTATTCCACATGACTGCTTATTTTGACTACCCCAGGTGAAAATTTTTTAGAAATGTATAATTTATTTAGTAATAGCAACTATTTTCTCATTTGTCAACATTTTATCCCAATAGTAGATAGATACTATGGTGAACAAGTTATTTCACAAAATAATTCTTTAAATCCATTTCCTATATATTTTCTTAGCTGGAAAATTGCTGTTCCTGATTTGAGTAATCTTTGTTACCAATTGTGCATATTTTTTTTTATTATTATCACCAGAGGGCAGCAACGGGCAGAAATAAAGTTTAGTAGGGAACAAACAATAACAGTAGTCAATTTGGAATATCTGCTGCGTACAACAGAAACAAATGGATTAAGACACTATTTTAAAGGAGTGTTTTTAAGTCTCTGTAAACTTTGTTACCAATTTTTTATTATCTTCATGGTCAGATTTTGGAAGTATGGCAATTCTCTTTTGTGTAGTATCACTACCAGGTAATGTAACAAAAAACTTAATCCAAAGAATAGTTTCTTTTAAAAAAATTACATACTGAATGTAAGCTTTGTTACTTGTAACCTGTGTTACCATATACAAGTACCATAGGTTACAAATTAGTAACAGAGGTTATAAGACATTGATAGAAGTTACTTCATCGTAATAGCTTATGTCACGTTAAGCCTATTTTACAAAAATTGCAACTATAACCATAACTATAAAGGAAATTTTTTTAAATATCACTTCAGGAAAAGTTCAAATTGCAAATAAATTTAAAAACACCCATTTATAAAAAGTAAATAAAACCGAAAAATCATATTGATATTAGAAATTCCCCTCTTATTAACTAATTGAATGCTAATTCCGCAATACAAAATAATTAATACAAGTTAGATTACCTCTTAAAAAGATATTTTAACAAAAGCAAAAATACAATTATAGAAGTCAAACAAGAAATTTTATAATTCTTGACCAGAACCCAAATAAATCTGAGATTATGATACTAATATTAGATATTCAGTCAGTTTAGAGGCTTTAGGGCCCAAGTAGAACATGCAAGTTTGCTTAGAAATTGTAATATATTATCATTTCTTTAACAGTGTGTTCAACTTTACAAAGCAGTGTAAACTATGCATTGTAAGAATAATTAATATTAAATGACATAATAATGGCTTATGTTAATAAGTAAATATTAAAATAATACGAGTACTATTTAAAACTATAGAATAAATTATATATTCTGCTTTTTAATAGTGAAGGCTTTAGAACAGCGATTGTCATCGAAGATATCTTACCCGTCATTGTAATTATAGTGATTTGGCCGATTTGTCAAAGGCATCACTAGAAAACTCTGCAGTGATATCTTCACAGGAGCCCTCCGTATTTGTTGGAGCACACAAAAGGAACTTCTGAATGAACAACGTTGAGTGATCTGTAAAGAAGAGCACATTGTTTAAATAAAAACTTACAGGATACGAGGCAGACCGATATCAAATGTAGTGCAAACTGAATGCAAGTAATTGGAATTTATTACTCATAATTAAGAAAATCTCTTCTTCACGAGGGAAAAAAAGCCAATTCCGGAAAAGTGAAAGAAAGGTGTACAGTTCATTTTGTTCATATAGTATTAAATAAATATATAAAGTAGTTTTGTCAATTTTCTAAATTATGTGAATGCGTTTTCATACAGGGAAAAAACACAAATATATAATTAATAAAATATGCTGTAATATTATGTGTAGCAAAAGAAAAACTAATATTGTAAAGTACTTTACAAAGCATGAGAGTTTAATTTATATTTCGAATACATAATTTTCTTTTTAACTTAAAACTTCTAAATTTTTTTTAGAGAGATGACTTTTAAATTATAAAATGTAATTTAAAGTATTTTTATGAGCTAAAAATTATGCATTAATGACAAAATTTCGAGAATACTCCAATGATGAAAAAGCTGAAATACCAGATTTAAATATTTTCACTTAAAATAAAAGCTTCATAATCGAACATTAGCAGGGATGTAAATGTCTAAGAAGTTTTTTACCTAGGCTTTTTTAAATGAAACATCTATAAAATAAGGCATCAAGATAGACAAAACAGGATAATTATACTTTTAAAGCGATCCATTCAACACATAACTCTTAGACAAATAGCACAATTTACATAAACTTTTCACTTCAAAAATGCTGCCCTCTTTTGAAAACATTCTGTCCCTTTTGCCTTTTCAGTCAAGCACAAGCTTGTCTTCCTAGCAGTCTTTAAAAAAGGCATGTATTTTAACATTTTAAGTGTAAATTGGAATTAAGAATTAGACAGCAGATAAACAAACTTTTTTTTCACTACTGTGTTGCGCAATCGCTATGATTCCGCGGTAATTGCAAGCACACGGCATTCCACAAATCCTATTAGTTGGTTGTGCCCGCATATGAAATACAAAGTTTTTTTTTCGGTGCGTTTCTTGGTTTGGTTATGGTTAATTGATGTTGCACTAAAGCTGTAAAGTGGGCTATTGCCGACGGTTCGGGGCCTATCTCGAAGGAAAGACTCAGGAATTATACCTCGTATTTTAGAACCAAGGTCAGATAACGAGAAAACACCTGAGCTGGCATATCACGCTTTCAATAGGCGTCTGGACTTTGGAGCCCGATCAGATTCATCGTGCACCAGTCCCATATACAAGCTGGTATAATTTGTTGGATGTTTTGGACAACTTTCTAGTATTTTTGTAGCGAAGCTGGCAACCCTCCGATTGCAGGATCACTACTTTTTACTTTTCTTTTGTCAAGTCCTTCGTACGGGTTCTATCTAGCAATCCTCTGATTACTAGCCAAACTTTTTTTTTTGGAAGTGCCGTTTTTAAAACCAGAAATGTCTTTTAAAAAATGGGGTGCCCTTTACCTGCCACAAGCACCCTGACTGTTTTTATTCCGAAAGTGAACACTGTGAATGCAATTGGAACTTATTAATCATAATTAAGAAAATCAACTTTTTCACGGGGGAAAAAAAGCCTATTCCCAAAAATTCATAGAAAGGTGTTTAATTCATGGTGTTCATATATTATCAAAAAAATATAAAGTAGTTTTGTTAATTTTCTAAATGAGAATGTATTTTTTCCTGTATGAAAACACAAACACAAATATATATTTCAAAGAAATGTGTCATAACGCTCTGGTGTAGTAATTGGAAAACTAATATTGTAATGTACTTTACAAAGTATGAGAGTTTAATTTATATTTCAAGTACATAATTTTCTTTTTAACTTAAAAAATATTTTTTTTTTTTTTAAAGGAAGATCACTTTTAAATTAAAAATTGTAATTTAAAGGTATTGTTTTGAGTTTAAAAACTATGCATTAATGGAAATTTTTGAGAATTCTCCAATGACGAAAAGGCTGAAATACCCGATTTAAATATTTTTACTTAAAATAAAAGATTCATAATCGACCATCGAATATGACAAATGTCTACTAGCGGATTGTAAATTTTTTTCACAAAATAAAAGTATTTAATTTTTGGAGTTTAAAGCATGTGTGAGAATTCTGAATAATAACGTTATTGCATTTTTCTGAAAAGTTTTACTCAATTTATGTTAATTAAATTATTTTAAAACTTTTTGGAACAAAATTTATTGCTTACCAGAAATGGAATTAATCCACCTAGGTTTGTTTTTCCATAATACAAAAATCACATAAACAGGAATGCCGGATAACGTGATGGCAAGAGCTATCCCCGTTTCAAAGAAATCCTCAAAAAAGGGGAGTGTAACAAGGAGTATACCAATGAGCAAAAAGCAAATTGGAAATACTAAGCTCACCTAGAAAAGATAAAAACATTCACACAATTTTAGTTTGAGATATAGCACTTCTTTTTGATTCAGTGTTTATGAATGGTTTTTTAAACAATTTACATGCAGTCATAAAACTAATTTTAGCTTTTTAAAAACATTTTAGCATATCAAAAATTATTTTAACTATTTATTTCTCGAATTTTAACATAACACTTATGATTTTTTTTTAATGACTATACTTAAAAAACAGAAGGAAAATTAATTGCCCTTTAGAGTAGGTTGAATATTTAAATTATCCCAAAGATTTGTCTATTTATAATCAGAATTTTGAATTTTTGTCAGATAATGAAAAAACTCAGTTGGCACACTGTTTTTCAAACAACCACACAACGACCCAAGTGAGAACATTTGGTTGGTTGTGGTGTTTTATGGCACAAGAGCCAAACTGGCTATGCTGCACCAAACATTCTTCTACTTATGTATCTTAAAAAAATAAATTTAGTTAATTAAACCAATGCTGTATAGAAATTTAAAAAGGTTAGGATGTGGATCAGTTCCAAGTAACTCATTTAAAATGGGATTCGCAACACCAAAATGTTTTATTCTCACATTATATAGAATGCAGGGTTCCCACTCATTTTTAAAAATAAAAAATAAGGAGTTTTTAATGACTTTCTAAGGACAAAAACAAGTTTTTAAGGATCTTTTTTTATTGTGCTGCTTCTGTAAGTAATAAAAATTAAACAAATTATGACAACAATCAACTTGCATATTAACTTAAAAATGACTTTTTAAACGCTATGCTATGTTTGAAAAGTATCTTAACAGAACCTTATTCTTAGCTTTCAAGTTATTACTTTTTTAAATTTGTCAGAATCTTGTTTGATTACTTCACCAACTGTTAAATATGCATTTGCAAAGAATAATACATGCAATGCACTAACCTAGTATTGAAGCAAGAAAATAAATATCATTTGAGCATCTCATGTACAAAACAGCCACAAGTAATTGCCAATGTAAGTGAAATAAACTGAAAGCAAGCAATTTTAAAAGAACTACTAAAAAATTTTTTAATGTTTTTCTGGCAGGTGGAAAAATAAGGAGTTTCTAAGGACTCTTGGTCAAAAATAAGGACTTTAAAGGGCTCTTAAAAATGAAACCAAAAATAAGGAGTTCTTAAGGACTTTTAACACATTCGCTGCCACCAAAATTTATATATCCATCCTCAGAAGCCGAATTTAAAAAAAGTGTTTTAATGATTAAAAACGTTCCTTATATTTTAATAGTAAAACCAGAAAAAAGGAAAAACCTTTTATTTTCGTGTTTAGTGTAAAAAAAATTCGGACGCTCTAGAGCGTCAGTGGTACCTCACATTCAACTTATCATCTGTATGCCACTGACGCTCTAGCGCTTCTCATCATTTTTCTGCGAAATTATTCACACATTACATAACGATATTGATAAAGTCACAGTTTAAAAGAAATAAGCACTAAATATATAAAAATAATGCTTCACTAACGTGCCTCAAAAACCTCATCGTTCAACCTCCAAATCCGAACTAAAAATCAAGCAGTTTACTTATCATACTCGATCGTCGTCCCAGAGCGTCACCGGCATGGGAGGTAGCGCCATGCTGACGCACCAGCGCGTCAGTGGCAGCAAATGTGTTAAGGACCAGTGGGAACCCTGGAATGCCTTGAACATGACATATTTAATATGCATCACATCACCACCTACACAGCAAATCTTTAATAGGACGATGAGGACCAGACTTTTAAACTTCCGATTACCAGCTCATTTCTCTCTCAACCCATCCTTGGCCGTAACTTTTACATATTTAAACAATTCTAAGAGGATTTAAACAATACCAATAATATTCATTCATACAAAACAATTTTACATTTACCTTAATTGGCCTTTCCATTTTAGGTGCTCTAATACGAAGATAGAGTAAAGCAGCAATAGTCAAAGTTATAAAAAGAGCTTCGATGAACGAGGTAAAAGTAATTAGCACATAAATGCCTCCAACCCACAGGTAGAAAATTGTCATTATGCCCTAAAAAGAAATATATAAAATTATATCTATATTAATTAATAACTCAACACAAATCATGTTAAATAATAAACTATTAAATGTAAAATAAAGTTCTTTGAAAAATGCACGATTATATTTTTTTTTACAAATTACAATTTTAAAAATGAGTATAACCTAATGAGAATAGACAATTATGGGTTTTGTGAGTTTCTCAGTAACTTAGCACAAAAAAAAATTCTCATTTTTAAAGAGGACAATTTTTTTATAAATCCACTAGACTTGAATTAAAAAATACTGGCATTTAATTTTAATGACTTCTACTGAAAATTTTTAACTGGTCAAAATATAATGTTCTAGTTAAAATTTAAAGATTTTCAACATTCAAGAAAAAATATTAACAAGATTTTAGCTTAAAAGCCTTTTAAATTAAGCAATCATAAATCATAAGTTTCACATTGCAATCATAAATTTTATAATTAATGTTTTTTAATAATAACAAAAGAATTATTTAGCAATATTAAATGCTGTGATGTCTAAAAAATTTAATATATTAAGGATTTCTTGAAGAAAGATACATTTTAATGGAAATTATTTAAGAACATTATATAATACACAAAAAGTTAACTTGTTGCATTGGCTAAAATAAACACATATAAAGGTTTTTTTTTCTTAAAAACTATTTTTAAATCTGTTTACAATCTATATATAGTAGAGAAGAAATTAGTAATTATTAAAGAAATAATTTTAAGCAGTAAATGATTGGTTTGATTTAGTTAATTAACGTCGCACTAGAGCTGCACAGTGGGCTATTGGCGACGGTTCGGGGTCAATCTCGAAGGAAAAACCCGGGAACACATACACATTCATACATGCACCTCGTTATTTTAGAACCATGGTCAGATGATGAGGAAACACCTGAACTGGCACCCAACGCCTTCAATAGACATCGGGACTTTGGACCCCAATCAGATTTATCGTGCACCAGTCCCGTATACACGCCAGTATAATTTGTTGGATATTCTGGACGACTTTCTAGTATTTTTGTAGTGAAGCTGGTAACCCTCCAATTGCAAGATCACTACTTTTTTACTTTTCTATGTCAAGTCCATTTCCCGGATTCGAACCACCAATCCTCTGAACGCCTTACCAACTGAGCAACTGGGGCTCAGCAGTAAATGAAGATACTGCTATTTTAAGTAATTTAAAACAGAACTTTAACTATTTTTCCATAAGTCTGTTAACCTTTACTATATATGCTAATTATTAAATAATTTATATAGCAATGTATTTTTCAAAAATGAAGCTTTGGTAATTTAAGGCAGCATTCTAGTTTTGTATTTTTATTTGGATACTTTGAGTAAAAGAATGTTATTAAAGTACGCAGAAAATAGTAAAAATTTTCAAAATTATGTAAAAATATTACCAAAAATATGAGGCTTGGGGCAGGTGTAGAATGATTAACGTTAATCATAGATACTATTCTCGGTAGATGGCCTTGTCGGGCACCAACAAAAAACAACCTAATAAAAATAGGAACCCCAAAATTGTGTTAAAGTAATGCAATTATAGTAAAGTTGAACTTAATTTGAAATTAAAATAAATAATTCCAGCAGACAGAATTTTGTTTGAAAGTCAACAAAATAGTCTAATAATAGTCTCTAATAGTGTCTAAAAATGCTGCTATTCATAATGAAAATTTTTATTGCATTTTCATTTAAATCAAGGTATTTTCAATACCCGAGGCAAGCAAACCTATAAATTAAATAAATATTGCTAATATATTTAACTTCATGCATTTTATAAATTGCAAATTATACCACTTTTAAATATAGCAAGCCTTCTAGCATAACTAAGTGAAATACAGAAGAGTAAAGGAGCAAAAAACATAAAATGTAATTAACAACTTGTGTAAAGACTGTTGTACAAAAAATAATAATAATAATAACAAGTATTAAATAATAACTTTTTATTATTAAAATCAAGTTTTGTTAATAATCAAAATTGCCTTTGGAAATATTTGGATAGCAGTCACGTCACAAAATTCAATCTTACTCTTATTTTCTCTAATAAAATAACATCTAATTTGTTTTTTACAAACAATTAAATACTCATTTATCAGTGCTAAGATTAAAAGAAATTCAGGGTCTATTGAACTTTTTAAAAGTTACCATATAAAAAAAAGACCCTTAAAAAAATTCATAAATTATAAAAATGATTCATTGTAAAACATTGGGTTCAATTTTAATAAATTGTAAATGTCTTAGTCTAAAAAAAAACATGTGTCTGTGCATTTAATAATTTTATGAGAAACATCATTTCAGCAGATTATAGAAATAGGAATTGGTCGAAAACAGATGGACAATAAGCAAGCTGTTCTGTCTGACAATGAGGGCCCCTATCCAATCTCAATATGTGATTTGCTTTAGTTTAAGATTTTACATGCATTTTCAACTAATTTCCTACTGAACGATACCAGATTTATGTCAATCGATTTTTAAAAATTGATACCTTTTACTATACTTAATATTAAAATCTAAAGGATTTTTAAAATAAATTTAATTTTATGTTTAGTTACCTTTAAAAAAAATTAAACATTTTAAAATTAAATACTTACAAGTAATTTCTTCATCCCTTATCTACTTTGATAGCTTACAATAGAAACAGCAAATACAAAGAATTAAAAAAAAAAACTACTTTCAATGTGCTAAACTTAACCGAAATTTTTTTTTCAATTCTTAATACTTTTGCTTTTATACTTTTGTTTGTTGTTTTATAATACTCTTTTTACTTAATGTTTTTCCTTCCTAACACTTTTTACATATTATTGTACTATTTTAATGTAAAATAAAATCTATAAAAGATCGACTTTTTATTAACTTTTTTTTAAATATTTAAACTTATAAGAAAAGTTTTAACTGATCAAATAATGAAAACATGACTAAAAGTATTACTGTAAGTATTAGGAATATTGTGAGATATATACAAGGAATGTGTGTGGATATACACATTGATTATAAACAAAATAAACTTCTTTTTTAAAAAAAAAACATAGGGTGTAAAAGGGCAGAGAGCATGCACAAATGTTCATGCATTCAAAAGAAACACCAATGCTGAGAAGAACATACCATATTTAAGACTTTATGTTCTAAATTCAGAATGATAAATCTGAAGAAAAAATAGCTGTATAAGAAAGTAAGAAATACAATTGAGAAGATATCCAAACAGTTGCTAAAGAGAAATGAGGTTGCATTCACAGTCAAAAGTTTTTATTTTAATTGTATTTAGAGGTATCTCAAAAATATTACAAGGTTGCATTTTTAAAATTTTAACCATCAATTTTATTTCCAAAAATTTAGTAAATTTCATATAAAAATAAGTGAAAGCCAAATTTTTTAAACCTGCTGAGTGAAATTGTTTTTTAAATGTCAGTGTTTAAACACTGACATTAAAATCTCAATAAAACTGTTTTGTTTGTTTTTAAATTTAAATAGAAAAGTTGTATTTAGAAAGATATGATTCATATAAAACTTATCGCTCAAAAAAATAAAAATACAAATATCACTAAATGAATAGACCCTAAAATGCTTTTCAAGTAAATAAATTTATATATAATTTTAGCTAATCCTGTATAATATTTAATAATTACATGATCTTGAGTAACTGGGGCGTATTGGGCTGTCAAATATAGTTCAAAACAGTTACTATGACAATATATACTAGAAAAAGATACAGGAATTGATTCCTACGACTCAACTAGTTCCAAACTTTGTTAGATTAAACTACACAATACCAAGCAAATTTTATTTCGACAAGAACATCTATAAAATTTGCTCAAACAGGTCATTCCATTGATATAGATGCCACACAATCATTAATATCCCAACACCGCAGCTCCATTGAAGTTTAATCGCAAGCAAACCACAATAAAACATTAAATGATTAGCAGATTTCTGATTAATAAACAGTTTTACAAGCAAATAAAGAATATACATAACAGTAAAACATTTTTTTAAAGATTTGTGCTTATATCTGCATTGTTACATCTCATTTTTTTTTTTAAATCTAAATCAGTTTAGTAAAAGTCTGAACTTTTTCTGTAAAGAAACGTTATTTTCACATATTAAATGGAAAATTAAAACATGAGGTTGGCTGCCAAGCAGTACAAGTCCCAAATATCTGAAAAAAGTGGACCACCAGAATTTTCCATTACTAAGCACTTAGATCCACCATTTTGCTAAGAACATAGTTGGTGATTTTACATGGTGCGAGTTCTACCTCAATAAAACTCTCATCAGAGTTTCATTAATGTCATGATTTAAAAAAGTAATAATTTTAAAAATCATCGTTTTGAAATTTTCAATTTTAAGGGGAGTATGCGCAAATGAAAACTGGAATTTTGCTTAAGGAAGTTTACATCCTAAACTACAGTGTTCACGCTAGAAATAAAAAGGGGCAGGGCGCTGTGGGCAGTAAAAGGGCACCCCATTTTTGAAAAGGAACTTCTTGTTTTTAAAAGGGCACTTTTTAAAAAATGTTGTTTGGTCACGGGTCCGATGTGTCAATGTATGGCCACGCCCACACAAAACATTTCCGATTTGTCGGTTGAAATTGCGCCAAAGCTGCATATTGGGCTATTGTTAACGGTTCGGAGCCTATCTTGAAGGAAAGACCCGGGAACGATGCCTCGTATTTTTTAACGACACGTACAAAATTGATGTCTCTTTATGAAAATATTATTTGAAATATAAAATTTGACATTTTAAAATTATTGTTTTCCCTAAAAACCATTTCTGTAAGTAGGAATCACATCCCTTACAAAACTGATAAAAAGGATACTTAAATCCAAAATTTGGTAATAAAATGCCTAGTCTTGCAAACCAATCCCAAACCATATTCTCTTTAAAAAAAAAAAAAAAAAAATACTTAGTATTTCATATGCAGGCACATGCAACCAATGGGATTTGTGGAATGCCCCGTGCTCGAAATTACGCGGAATGATCGTGATTTCACAAGGCACGTAGTTATAAAGGAGTTTTACTGTCATAATTCACTTAATTGCAATTTACAGACAATTTTTTTTTTAATCGATGCCTTTATTAAAGACAACTAGGGAAGCAATGATGCTTGTGCTTGACTGAAAAAAGGCAAGAAGGGCGGAATTTTTTTCAAAAGAGGGCGGCATTTTTGAAAAAAGGGGCATGAGGGCGCTATTGAGATGAATAAAGGGCAGGCAAGGCGGACCGCCCTGCAAAAAACACCTAGAGTGAACACTGTAAACTATATATCCAAACCATATTTTTTTTTAAATGAATTTATAGAAAGTTGCACTGCAAGCTTCAAATTTGTTATTCTGAAGGAACCCTAATTTCAGACTCCCACTACTTGGCAGCCAACCAGTGTATATGTAGAACATTTACAATTTACATAACATAAAAGTTTGGGTTTGATAGTCAATTTAAAATATGCAACACTTTTACCTTGAGGATGAAAATATGCCGCCATTCAGACCGCCAAAAGTTGAAAGGGCTACACACACTGGCATAATCCATGACATCACACCTAATACTTTATCCCCAAAAGCCTAAAATACAAGTAACTACCATTAGAAGATGTATCAGGAGATATTAAAGTATATATATATTTATATATAACCAGGAACGCCGTTCCGGTACCTCTCTTTAGGAAAAAAAAATTACGATTCAAGACTTGGGTTTGATGGCTGATGCACTGCACTCCCACACCCCACGGAAGGTTACAGAAATCGAGCACTGTATATAACATATATATGTATAATATACGTTACTTTTGTGGGTTTCAGTTGTTAATTTAGATCATGAAAGAAGACATGGCCGAATACAACTATGAGCATCGACTAAGAAATCTAGGGGAAAGTTACAGACAGCAGCCTTTGGACCAACGTTTAATGGAAAGAACGTTTAGGGAATTTTCGGTATGGCCTCACTCAAAAATGTTACAAAAGGCTTTGTCGTGGTATTAATGTGTGGGGGTAAAACTGTTTATACTTTAGCTTGAAAGGAATAGACTCCATCATGAAAATCAATGGTACAGGATTACATTCTTGAAAGAAATTATAAATCTGCATCTATGAAAGGAGCAATGTGTGGGATATATATTATATATATATATATATATATATAACTCTTAAAATATTTATCAGATCCCTTTAATATGTTGTTTATAACAGCCATTGTAAAGCTTCAAAACAGTAATCATTACGGAATAAATTCATGAAATTTTAAGCTACGACTTAAGCTAAATTTAAAATCAATTTTATAATATTAAAGGTAGATAAACAATAATAGATAAATAATAAGACATAAATTTTAATATCTACAAAGTTATTCAAGATGATATTTGTGAGTTTATCACTAGAATAAGTTTACACTCCTACATCAATAGAGCTCTCATCGATTTACACTGAAAGTAAGAATTGCTGAACGCGACGTAACTGACGAGATGGCACTTGGCTAATAATTTATTAGTTACATAAATCCTAATTTATAAATTATACAAACAAAACAGTTATTATACAAAATTTCGCTTTTGATATTTTAAAAGTTACATTTACTAAAAATTGGTAAAAGAATTTACAGTCCTTTTGAAAATTATTATAAAAATAAATGTAGTTAGAAAACTGGTTGTAAAAAAAAAAATATTGAAAAAGCCAGAAATATCAAATATAAAAGCCATACAGACATAATTTATTAAACTGAATCACTGAATGGGACATGGTTGTTAGGTCAATAACCATTAGCTCATAATTTAACTGTTTATGCATGTATAATTTAAGATTGACATTTTATTACATTTAGTTAAACTACAAAATCATGGATTTTTAAATTTAAAAATGATAAACACATACCATTCCTAAGAATTTAATTAAAATGCATTATCTGCAAAGTTAAAACAGATCTAATGAATCACAAATAGTAATAATCATGAAAACCATGTATTTTAGAATTTAAAACAAAATACATTTTTACTACGGATAAAGTTCCTTTGATCCACAGACCAGGAATGGAAATAATATTCTAATTTGAATAAATTTAAATCTCAATGAAAAACAATTGTAAAAGTAAAGCGGTTGGTCGTCCATAGATCCGCAGCTTTCCTAGCAATTTACATATTTAACCCTTTGCACTCGTAAGGGGCCTCTCGAGCACCAACATAACGACCACTCTTGCAAATACAAAACAGATTAGGATTTTTTTCCTTTTATGATTATAAAAAAAATCTGTGGAAAAGAACGTAAAGAGGAATAACTGTTCCATAGATAAAACACAAATCGCAAAGTGTTCGTCGAATGCAAAGTGTTAAAATTATTAAAATACTCTAGGCTGGAACATTACTCCAATATAAAAAGTTGGGGTATTTATTAAATGCAATTTAAATCTATTAAAATATTTAAAATTTTATGAAAAATTGTAAAATACATACAATGGGAAATATAAAAGTCTTGCTCATCTAGAATGGACCTAATGCGTACCAGGCTAGATTTTTTTCATTTCGAAATAGATTTAAAACTATGCTAAACACACAGTTTAGTTTGCATATTGATAAAAATTAAGTAAATTTTTTTTTTAATTTTTTAAATGCTTTTCATCCATCATTGGTTAACTTTAAATTATGCAACCTTCTAAAGGATAGCACCATACATATCAGTCTCTGTATTGCCAGTTTTCATAACAGACATAATTTTTTAATTCATAAAAAATAACTCAATATTAAAACATTTTTAAAATCTAAACTTCTTAAATGAATCTTTAACATAATAACTTCTAAAATATTTTTTTTAATGTGTTGGAAATATAACAATGAAAATAACTTAACGACTGATATTTTGCTTGCCCTTTAGTGGGTAAATCATAAAAATCTTCCTGACACTCCTGTAGAATAATTAGAAACTGTTTCAACAATACCTACCCCAGCTGTGGCACTTGATGCAAGAATTTCTTCTCGTGTAAGCACAGAGAAGTAAGCCACGTTTGTCATGAGGTAAATCAAAGAAACCAATGGAATGGAAATGATGATAGCACGAGGTAAGTCCCTAAAATGTTTTTCAAAAGTTATAAATTTTATATTTATGTCTGTTCAAAGAACGAAAAACATTACTTTTGTATTATTGCAATTGAAAGGTGCCAAAGTTAAGGAGTGTAACAAATTCTGATAGTACCACTGAGCTTGAATATAACTATTCGCACTGGAGCGAGGATTCAATGTACTTTAATATGTCACCCAGATGCATAAAATTCGTAAGAAAGTTTAAGAAAACATTCATCCTTGTCTTTGATGTCACAGAAACATTTAAAACTGGTTCGTCTCCTTTTTCTTGCAAGTATGGAAAAACATTAAATGTTTCACATATAATTATTTTTGAAAGCCAGAAATGCATTTGTAAATCTATGCAAAAGGACTATTTTTTCTACCTTCGCTCAAAGAAGAGTAAAGTGGTCAGCAACACTTAGTCCTCGCTCCAGTGCTTATAGTTATATTTTTCTAGCTCAATAGACAGTACTTGATGCCATCAAGTGCTGCCATTTAATGTTATATGGCAACCATAAAATGACAGCACCACTAAAATTGTTTTAAGAGTGCAATATTTTTGCCAAGGGGTTATTCTTACCCTGTAACAAAGTCACCAAACTTTGCCATAGTGGTTTGTAATAATATAATATGCGAACCCGAAAAATAATTAAAAACTGCATATAGGTGTGCTCTATGTACACAATTTAAATATGGATTAATAATGTACAGAAAAGCTATATTTGATTAATCATAAGACATTTTTAAAATATCTACATATCCAGAAACATTTGAAAAATAAGAAATTTTAGAGTGAATGGCACAATGAAACAATGGGTGCAATTTTTTGGTAATGAAATTACAGTTTAATGCAAACTTTAAATCTTGACTGGATTATGGAAAATGACAATTTTTAAGTTTTGATTCTAAACAAGAAAATAAGTAGAGAAATAAAATTTTATATTTATTATAAATTTTTCTAATATGTATATTGTTATAGGATAACAACTATTTAAAAAAATTAACTTAATTTTATCACAGTGAAATTTATTTTGTCACAGTTATAAAATTTGTTATGAACTGTGGTTATATGGAAAAAAATTATTAAGAAAGGAATCAATGTCATGTACTTGCCAGTGAATAAATATAAAATATTTTCGGTGATTACTAATAAACTTAATGAACTGACTGAATGAATTTATATGTAGTCCAAACTTAATGAATTTATATAAATTACAATATATACAAATGCCAACCTGACTGGATTCTTCATTTCTTCTGTAACAAAATTCAGTGCATTCCTAAAACAAATGAATTATAAATAAAAATTCATATTGATTAATAAAGTAAGATGTTTTTAATAATACAAGAAGCATGATTGACTAATATTACATCACAGTTACAAATACAAATATTACAAACAATATACTTTCTTTTAATTGCACATGGTGCACATAAACATTCAACAGAACAAATAAAATTTGTTTCTTTAAAATATTTGTTTAATATAATGTTATTTTGCTAAAAGTTGATGGCAAAAAGAGCTTTAATCCTCTAGATATACAAGAACAATTAATTTTTCAGTTAAAATCTGTTACTTTAAAACAATTATTAAAGAAAAATTAATTTGCGAAAAAAATTATAAGTTTTCAAATATGAAAAATAAATTGTCCTTAGAGAAAATGTCCAACAATGAATAAGTTAGTTTTAAGAAAGAATACACTGTTTACCAGAATTTATTTACAATGGTCTCTTGTTATGCATTTTTCTGATAAAGTATTCCGGATATGCTTTACTATTTGTTTAGATTATTTTTGAATGAAATGTTTATTTTCAAAAAGGCAGATAAAAAGGAACAAGAAGTTGTTTATTTTTTTTCTACTCGAATAAAAGATGAAAGATGATAAAATATTCCAAGAATCCTATCAGGCGATTTGATTTGTAGTAAACCGTAAATAACTTTTCCTAAATGTTTTGACTCGTATGCAGATTAATTTTTTTAGAATTTTTTTTAATTAAATATTAGCAAGTTCATTTCAATGAGATAAAACAGGCCTTGGATAGTTTAGTTCAATAGAAAATCCGAAGTCAAATTCAGTAATGTAGTCAGATAAATTTAGGACAAAACACATTTTGAATGTTTGCTCTTCTTTTTACTACCCCCTTTAAAAAAAATCTCTATTTATAAAATAAAACCCTTAATATCCATGAAGATATTTTGTGGTGACTAAACTCTTAATCTACACAAAAGCAAAAAAATTACAATTTATATCTTTGGGCAATATTGAATTTACTACGTTAAATTACACAACAGAAATCATCACATAAGAATTTTACAAAACTGAAAACGTTTTACTTATTTTTCTTAACCATCTGAACTGATTACTTTTTACGTATTACAGTTTACTTTAAATAAAAATCCCCGATATTCTGGATTTTTACGACTATAAATGGGGAAAAAGAGTCAATGAAGATTAAATATGTTTTCATATTTACTTTAAACTATATTAATTCTTAAAAACAATATTAGGATTACAAAAAAAATATATGCAATTAAGAAAATTACCATCCTGAAAATGAAAACATTCCTGAATAAAATGCCAGAGCAATGTTAGAGAAGTTCCAAGAAGTATCCTCAGTAACATTTGAAAGATTTTCAGTGGAAACTAGAATAAATATAATAATTGAAGAATTTGTAATACTAAAAGAATATTTAAGATAAATATATTACTTAAATTCAGTTGTTTACTTATAAGTTACTGAATCAAATACAATAGGAAAATTGAAAAAAAGTATTCCAATATTTTAACTTGCAAAAATATATAAAAAAGAAAGTACAGATTTGGGTGAATATTATTAATTTTGCAAACATAACGGATTTAAGAAAGTAACTTTATTGGGGAATAGTCAAGAACTAGATTCGACCAACCTAATTGGGCCTCAAGCCTGTTGTTGGTCATAAAAAAAAAATACTTATATACTAAGAATGAATTAAGCTCAGGGTTGTTTGTCTTTAAAAACCCATCAGATGCAATAAAGCCATACATCTTATGAAATAGAAAGTTGAGATTACATCATATCATAAGATGCATTACACTTAAGAATAGAGTTATAATATTATAACTCGATTCTTAGTTTAGTTTTAATGAAATAATTTTTTTTATGTGATTATATTTTAACAGGGAATAATAGAATCTCTAAAAAAAAATTTGAGAGAACAAAACATGTTTTTATATATTAAAATATATAAAAAAAAATATTCTATCCATAAAACTTTTTTTTATGTTTAAATATTAAAGTGAAAACTTGCACTACTGCGTTCTTTATAAACATGTTCCTTTCACAATGTTTTACATTTTATTTTAATTAAGGGGGAGGGAGGAGATCTTACTATTCGCATTTTGCTGTGATATAAGAATCTAGTTGCATCAATTAAATGAAATATGTAAAAAATAATTAAATCACTTTTTAAAGCTACATTAAAATTTTAAAACACATAATTGTTCATATCTGAAATAAATCGATGATTTTTTTAAAAAATTATTTTATTTAAATCACTACAACCCTTACTAAGCTATTTATTAAACAAAATAATTGGTAAATCAACACTAACTTAAAGAAATTGAAATATATATTCACCAAATATTAAATGATACATTCCAGCACATATAATTATGAGAAGTGCAACAATTTTGGCAAAAGCAAAGCTATCTTGTATTCGGGTTGTCCACTTCATACTGTGGCAGTTGACAAAGGTGAGGAACACTAAAATAAAAATACACCACAATTAAAGTTTAATAATCAGTTGAAACTCTTCAATAACACCACCATAAGAAACAAGAATTTATCAATTAAAATTATAGAGCTACACTCGTGTCAGTCTCTTAATGTTTCTCTTTGAAACCATACATGCACTGCACATTGTTAAACATTTTAGTAATTACCTAAGTCACTATTTGCCGAAGGAAACTAGTGGTACAACTAGTTTCCTTTGGCTAGTAGGTTCTATTTGATCTAATGGCCCGCGACTTACCAGAGCAACTACTTTTCCCTTAGTTAATAACAGCCTTACGCATATAACATGGAAATTTTAAAACCTTGGTACTTTGCTAGTGAATTTGTACTTAACAGATTACACATAGCTTAAGGACAGTCCATAAATGATGTCAAAACCTTTTCTATATATTTTCGTCTTCTATATATTTATAAAACTTCCCCCCATCCCCTCCACATCATTTGTGGAAGACCCCTTAAATAGATTACTTTTTCAAATTATTCATTGAAAACCTTTGAACCATTAATTGCCAACAGAACCTTGTTATAATGTAAAAGAAGAACTATTGAAAATAAATAGGTGTCCATCAGAACATTGGCTTCCAATTTGTTTGAAACATAAAACATTTGCTATGAATATTGCTTCAACACTTTGGTGATGGGAAATTTCGGTATCTCGTAGAGTGCAACACCATATTTCTTGTGGATTGCCGCAAATGTGTTAGGATTTACAAGAACAATAAATTAATAACGGCAAAAAGAAATTACTACAGTAAAAATAGCGTGCATGCAAACGAGAAAATTTTCATAAACAAAATACCTAAATTATTTGCTGTGTACTGGTTGAAAAGATCACGCACAGAAACAAGTTCAATTTAAAAATGAAGGAACATTTGGAAGCACTTTGGGTAAATTCCTAGTGTACGGTGCCACCTTGCCACGATTCTGAAAATTGTTGGCAAAGCCTTGGCAAACAACGTGAAACAGTGCAAAAAACAATAGGGTTGCTGTAAATCATAATATTGTCAGGAACATCATGAAATAGTGTTGCCAAAATATAAAATTTATTGCCCCCCAAATAGTTGCCAAATCACATTTGGAAGGGGCACCATACACTAGTAATTAACCGCACTTTGAAAGAGGATATCTACAGTTCAGGTTATTTCTTCAAAATAAAATTACATTAAAGTCAGTCCTCACACAGCGATCAGCTCCTCCATAAAACAAATGTTTGGTTGGACGATAACTTGCAACCCTTTAATCACAAGCTGGTAAATTCTTAGAACACAGTGCACCTTGGTGCAATTCTGAAAATTGGCGGAATTCACAAAGCTAACATGTTCTTGGCGACAAAAACTGGTTCGTTAACAACTAAAGAACTCCATTTTCTTCCTGCAAGGTTGCCAAAATATAAATTTTATCACTCACTGTTTGTCGCCAAATATCACATTTAGCAGGGGCACAGTGTTCTAGGAATTAACTCACAAGATTGTCAATCTTGTAACCAGGAAACTGCAGATCTTGGATACAATATTTCCCTAAACATCGATATGCAATATTATTGCAGTGAATCGACAATTACAGCGCCAAGCAGGCAGAAATCTATCCCTTAGCACCTAATCAAGCAATATGAATATAAAGCACTTGCAAAAGATAAAAACTTAGTATACTTACAAATGACAACCACGGCAAGCAGTTTGACAGCAAGTTGGGGCGCTTCGCACATACCATAAAAAGGCTGTAGAATATATTCAGCAAAAGTCAGCGCGATAATAGCATTTCCAGTGGGCATTATAATCAGCATGGCCACCCACAAATACAAAAATGCCAGCAAACCACCAAAGCTCTCATTCAGATACGCGAACTCCCCTCCAGACTTTGGTATAGCGGCTCCCAACTCGGCATAGCAGCAAGCACCAAATGTTGACAATAATCCACACAAGATCCACACCACAAGGGACATGAGGACAGAACCGGCATTAGAAAGGACACCTTTTGGCGACACGAAAATTCCAGACCCTATAATAACACCTACAATAACACCAATGCCGTCAAAGACACCTAGTTCTTTTTTTAACTGGACTGTATCGGGGACGTTGCTACAATCTGCTGTGTTCACAGAAGTGTAGGACAGGGATTTCTTTCCTTTGTTAATATCGTTGGACATGGTTCTGGAGTTAAGTAATGGAAAAGGTCGGACACTAAACAAGCGCACAGGTAGCAACGCAAGACGACGAAAACACGTGTTCTTCCAAGATCAAAACAAAACGGAAATGCGCAAAGAAGATTTTTAGGTTTACGAGCAGTTGCGGTTCCAGTTTAGGACGCCTTCCCGTTATCTTTACAGAAGCGAATCCTCGTTAAGCTGGTGATGACATCCAATCAATATCGAGGAACTGTTGATAAATTTAGAAAACCCACCCTTAGTGTCGGCTTATCTTCAACATCGTTGACGAATTACTTTTAGTTTAACTTTTCGAAATCATACCCTCGAGAGCAAAATCCGGTTTATTAACGTCATTCTTTCAATGGGTATTCAGTGGCTGTTATATTTTTGTTTTTTACTGTGTTTCACGGAATACCTTAAATAATTTATTAACATGACAAAACTCTTTGAAAGATGAAGCATGAAAAATGAATTATACATAATAATACAATTATACACATAAAAATTATACAATTATACACATAATAATTATACAATTATACACATAATAATTATACAATTATACACATAATAATTAAAGAAAAGGAAACTGAAAATCTTTGTTAATGGATAATCTATATATTTTAATACATTTTACTGTATCAGCACTAAAATATATATTTTTACTTTTTCCAAATGAAAATTTATCTTTCTTTTACAATATATTTAATATATTATTTAGACATAGCTAAAAAAAATGTTCCAAGGGACAGGCAAGAGCATAACGGAATGTGGCGGGTTTGCTGTGGATACAAGATAGCAAACCCACAACATAAGCCGATAATAACAAAATATTGGTCTATACAAAACTAGTTTCCAAATTAAAAATGAACCAATCTTTTAAAATGTATCATTTGATTTACTACAAAATTACAAATCAATACTTCGATAAACTTATAAGCCATACATGGTTTATTTTTTTAAATTTATTTCCTTTGCTAGTAATCGTAGTTTAATCAAAGTATAAAATGTTGACAATTATTAGGTCTTTAATAAAAAAAAAATAGGAAACATATAAGAATCTGTAGATTTCTATTTCAAGGATTGGATATAAAATAATTAGACCCAGATGAAAATATTTAAGTAAATTCCTCTTTGAAAAGAGTTCTTCCTTCACAAATTATATTTTGTGAAAGAGTTATATATTTATATTGTCGACGTTGTTTATTTATTATTTATAATAATATTTTGTAGTGGGGGAACCTAAAAGTCTAATGAGACCAAGATGGTTAAAGGTGTTTCAGGGGCTATTCTAAATAAAATTTACGACTACCCAATTTCGCAAACAATTCATGACTACCCAATTGGGATAACAAACTTCAGTCGCTAGAAAAGAAAAACATAAAACACAATTTAATATTTTTTTTAATTTTTAAATATTTTTAGATGTTTGTTTTTTAAACCATCTTTATTCATGATATTTTTTGGTATTTTTTTACTTCCTACATGTATTCCAATTCGACATACAAAATTAAAGTATAAATTTTTTTGAGGTAGTTTACCTTTTCAAATTCATAGCAAATTGATTACTAACCCAAACCACTTGAAAATTTAACGAAAATGGAATAACAAATTCAAATGGAATTTATGCAGAAGTAAAAGATGATAAGAGATAAAGTGAAATGCTAAAAATATCGAATTGGAATGGATTGTAGATAACAATACATTCAATACTTTGTTTTTTATACATGCCAATAATTTTTTTTTTAAACTATATATTTTTCTTATAATTCCCAACGTTATTCGCAGCAAAAAAATCAGAAAATACCTTAATCAAAATTGTGAAATTTAAGGTTTTATGCAGGAAAACCGAAGTTTTTTTTTTTTTTTTTTTTTTTTTGAAACATTGAAATTATTGAATGGAAAATGTAGATTTTTAAAATGTTTTTTTTTTTTTAGGAAAATAAAAAAAAGCGTTTTTTTTTATTTCAATATCCTTTAAAAACCTGCAAAAAACTTCAATTTCACAATTTTGGTGAAGTTTTTATGCTGATTTTCTTGTTGCTGGGAATTCTTGTATGTAAATATTTAAATTATAGAAACTTTTATCGTAAAATCACACTTATTACTCAATTTTGAAAAAAAAAAAATTTACTGATTATTCAGTTTATGAAATTTAATTTTCTGCATTACCGGTAGTGATTTTAATATAGAAGCGGTCGTCAATTAAATGAAATACGAATCTACAAAATTAAAAATAGATTCTATATATTTTTTTTTAAATACATTTCACTAGCACGACAGTTTATTTAAAAATAAAATAATCTTTCTAAAAAAAAGGAAAACCTCCTTTAAGAAAAATGAGCTAAAAAGTAAAAAATAATTTTTAATTTTACGAACGCATTGAAACAATTGAATTAATTAATGTCAATTTTATACTTAATACAACTTTTTTAAATCGGCGCCAAAATTTGGGCATGATTTTTGTAAATTGGCACTAACTTCAAAAAGTTGTAATAAGTATAAAATTGACATTAAATAATTCAATTTTTTCAATGTCGTCGAGATGTAAATTTCTCATAGGAGTAATGTTAGAGAAAAAGGAAAAAAGTTCATGTAACTTTTGAACGGTTGCAGATATCCACATGAAACAAAGTGCAGATTTTAAACTAAGAAATTATTGTTCACATGGTGCAAGTTTCATAAAAATCCGTGCAGTAGTTTATGAGTTAAATCCGGACAAACAGAAAGACAGACAAAAAAAATTTAAATGCGATTTTCTGAATCAGTGTATCCTGATTCGTGTAGAAAACTCAAAAATGAGGGGTTTTGTTCGATTCCACAGACACTCCATTCTTATATATAAGTATTGATTATTAATTGAAACACAAAATCAATATGTCTATCTATATTAACGAATCCAAAAAATTATACTTGCTTAATTTTAGTAACGTAAAAAAGTTTATTGCTTTTATATCTAAATTTTCTGCAGAAGTGAGTTTATTAAAAAAAACAGTTGGTTGACTACCAAGCTTGGTAGATTGAAGCTAAAGTCTCAGACGAAAAGCAAACATCCACAGTCCACGACATTTAAAAATGACAATTAAGAAGCCCATTAATAAGACGAATTTTGCAACTGGTTTCTGTTGACATTGAGCAGATGATTTTGTTTTTGATGACTTCCTGTCATGTCATTCCATTCATTATCAGAAGATAAAAATAAATATGTAAACGTCGTTCGTTGCAAAACATTTCTATCGTTAGTTCGCATAAAAACTTCGTTTGGTGAGATTTCATTCAGAAAGCATATTTAACGTTCACTGAAGTAAAGAGGACGTTGGTATAGGTATAATCCAGCCTAATGATTAAATTGTCGTTTTCCGAAAACAAATCAATTATGCAACTGCCGCTAAATGAAATTGTAAAATCCAAACGTGTTATATTCTTTAGATACTACATACCCTTAAAAATTAATGCTCATTTTTGACGAAAATTTCTTCATTATTTAAGAAACAGTTTTCTGAGAAATGCTCTGATTATATATTTCGTCAAACCAATGCCGTCACACAAAAAATCAAAAAATATTATAATTTTTTTTTTTGGGGGGGGGGGGGATTTAAACAAGAATTTTTCCAACTTGCGCTTAAGAGCGTTCGTCACACAATTCGAAACTAAGAATCGCGATCAGCGCCCTCTACATACTCGTTTCAGAAGGCGGGGCGACAAACCGAATAACTCAGGGGAAAAAAATTCTCCTCCGCGTTACAACAAATAGTTCCGACTTGAAAATAAAATTATTTACTAATTCTTTCAAATATCCTCTTTAAACTATCGACTCTAGAAATTTTAAACAGGCTGTTCTATTTTTCGTGTAATTATAAAGTATCTTTTTGCTTTATTTGATACACGTTAAGGTAGAAAGACCACGCCTTTACCACACCCCCAATGTCTCTTTCAAACCAATACTGGATAACCAAATCTCCCAAAGTTATTCCCTCACAGTAAACGCGGAGGTAATTACTCGTAAATTAACTCTGCTACTTGTCACTGCGGAGAGTCCTTTCTTCCTGCTTTCTTCCCCACTGCCTGCTAGGTGTCGTCTTGCCTGAAGGGGAGGGGGTAGAAGGACAATGGCATTGTATGAAGCAGTTCCAGTTCCCCCAACTATCCCGGAGGCTACTATAAAACGCGCAAACAAGGTCCATCGTGAGTTTCAGGCAGTGCTTTCAGCAACACCTTTCAGTGATGTTTCTAGCTCTGTGGCCCCGAAGCAGGTCTGGACTAGAAGGTTTCTATACGATGTCGATATTCCAGCCCTTGAGGATTTAATTAAAGAAATTCGAAATCCGCCTCAACTTTTTTCAAAACAATTTAAAAAAAATATTGAGATTTGCACATGACAAATGTCTAAATTTGAGAAATTTTGGACTAAACACGTTTTGAATGTTTGTTCACTAATTATTTTTAAAAAATAATTAAGCACTATAATGCATCTAAAATTGTTTTTGATTATATTGCCAAATTGTTAAATTTGTAAGGTAAAAATGAAATAAAATCCATGTTCGATTTTTATCATCGTTATTTATTATTACTTTTATTAACTCGGTAATAACAAATTCTGATTTTGAAGCCATATAAATAAGTTTTCCTATACGACCATATACTTTACCCATATAAAACCTGGATTTTATTTCGCTTTAAATGAACGTTAAAAGAGTATGATATTTAACTTACATACGAATTAAAAACCTAAAGTATCTAAATATGAGAAAAACTAAGTAATGATTTTATAAATTCTTGACAAAACTAACAGTTTTTACGGTTTCATAATTTAGTATAATTATAGAACACTGCCTCGTAATATTAAGCGATGGACAAATGACGAAGACAACACCGTAACTGGTACTTCACGCACCAGATATTAGGGTGAGAACATTGAACCGCGACAGATTTAATGTGCGCAGTAGTACCTTCTACATGGCGGATTTTGTTTTTTTTCTGATGACAAGGAATGAAACTTACAATTCTTCGATTATGAGCTCGTTGCAATGTCAAAGTTGATATTCGAATCCACAACCCTCCAAGTATGAACCAATTGTTTTACCGCTAGCCTTGACGAAAAAAACATATTCTCCTGGTATATTGTATTCAACCTGGTTTTCTTTTCAATACTTTTAGATTTGTAGATTTTTATATTTCTAGAGTAGTACAGCGAAATAGTACATATCAAGTTCCGCACTTTACTAAATTTTGTGCCAACTTTTTTAGTAACGAATCCGATAACCTTCCGATCACGAGATCGCTACAACTTGTCAGTAGTGTAAAAAGGCCGCTATCAGGCCGCGGAGTACGGCGGAGTAATGAGGAATACGAGGTGCTGTGTGGATTTTGGTGGATTTTGGCGGTGCTCTGTGGATTTTTGGCGGTGTTCTGTGGATTTTGGCGGTGCTCTGTGGAGTTTGGTGGTGCTGTGAGAATCAGGGCGGATCTCGTCTGTCAAGCCGAGGGGGCGTGGCCTAATGGAGATGACCTCAACCAATCAGGTGTCAGTAAGTGACGTCACATGCAGGGGACATGGGAACAGGTGTCGATGACTCATCGCAGCGCTGCCGATGGGCATGTCCCACCGTGTCTCAACGTGTATGTACGGGAACGGACCAATCAGGTTCTTGTGTGAGGATGACCTCATGAACAACCAATCAGGTGTCAGTAAGTGACGTCACACGCAGGTGGGGGAAGGTTTTACTAGTTCTGCTTGTAACCGCAAGACAACGCTGCATGTAGGGGAACGGACCAATCATATGCTTGTTTAAGAATGACATCATGAAGAACCAATCAGGTGTCAGTAAGTGATGTCTATGGAGTGTCATGTGACATGAAAGTTACTTTTTTGTTATTTTGCGTTTTTATTTGGGTATTGGTGGAAATTTGCGACGCACAGCATCTACACATTTTTAATTATAAGCTGTGGGTTGTGACATCATAGGTATAATGTTAGGAATGGTTGGTTGTTGAAAAAACTGTGAGCTGTGAAAGTAATGTGAAAAAACTGTGAAAGTAAATAAAATATGATAGAATTAAACTAATATTCTTATTTTATATTTATTATATTTTAATATTTATTTATATTTTGATATTTATTTGTATTTTATTATTTATATTTTTACATTTATTTTTAATATTTAATTATATTTTAACTTCTATATTTTATTATTCATTTATATTTTAACTTCTATATTTTATTATTCATTTATATTTTATATATATTTTAATATTTATATATATTTTATTATTCATATATTTCATACATATTTTAATATTTATTTATATTTTATTACTCATTTATATTTTACATATATTTTATTTACGTATACATCTGTGCCAAAAAAATTAACTCAGTGAGAGCAATTACGTCCCACTAGAGCTGCACAATGAACTTATGTTAAAGGGAATGACAGTAGTGTATATATTTTAACTATGGTTAGTACAAAAGAAAAGAATTTTGCAAGAATGGTTTTAGAAAAATATATTTTATGTGACCAACTCCAGCATATAATTTCGCAATATAACTCTATGAGGAATCATCCTATGGGGGTAAATAACATACCATCGTGTAAAGGAAGGTAGACCAGATTAATAAGTAAAGCTTTTTTTACCTTTTGACATGTGTACTAAGGGTATAAAAAATGACAGTCTGGGGTTCTATGAAAATAATGTTTATAACAATATACGTTTAAATTACAATTTATATAACGGAAATCAGTCTCAGTGGATGAAAAAAAAGTAATTAATATGAAAGCTGATACTTTGAAAAAGAACCTTGGGAACCAAAACCTTGTATTACGGTTAATTAAACTTTTTATAAAAGTAATGTGTTCTTTAAATGTTTTTCACATCATACGTAAAATTATTATTTTAAGAGGGAAAATATCATATCGTTATGACTAGAAGGAGGGATCTCACCTTGATCACAATTGGATGCATTAGAATTGCTTACTGTTTAGGAATATGATGTAAAAGTTACTCTATCGCACTGTTTGTTGTGCTGGGCTTGATAAGAGCAGATTTGGGGTTGGTATGTAAGATAATGGATCTATTACTTGTTCTAATACGTGTTGAATAAGGGAATTTGTCTTAGATGTTGCTGTTTTAGGGGTGTTTTATAATTGGTTGTTTGATTGAACGATACAGTGCAGCTATACAAAGGGGTTTATTTATACGCTTGGTACAAGTACACATTTTTTCTTATGTCATAAAATTACACTATAACAAAACGCATAGGTGGATGGTAGAAATGAAGTAGCACCATACAAGGGGAATTATTATGGCTGGCTGATTAAATTTTCAAAGACTAAGAGGCAACAAGTTCCCATATGAGTACAATTGAGGGTGAATGTGTAGAATTTGGCGACATCAAGTATCCACAAGGGGACAATTTGAGAGGTGTATTCGTAAAATTGGCGACATAAAGTACCCATAGGGAGACGTTTGTAGGCGTATACATAAAATTGGGGTGAAAGCGGGGTTTGTAGTTGTACATTAGACAAGAATAAATGAAAAAGTTTAAGTTTGAAATAAATTATAAAAAGAATAAATGTTAAAAAAAAAAGTTAAAATACAATTTAAAAAGCAAAATGTAAAAAAAAAAAAAAAGTTTAAAAATAAAAATGTAAAAATAAAAAAAAGTTTAAGTGTGAATTAAAAACTAAAAGGTTAAGTAAGAAAAAAAAATAACTAAAAGTGAAAAAAAAATTTTAAAAGTGAAAAAAAAATATATATATATTTATATAAAAAATATTTGAAAAAAGTTTAAGTGTGAAATAAATTATAAAACTAATAAATGTAAAATAAAAAGTTTACGTGTGAAATAGATTATAAAAAGTATAAATGTAAAAAAATAAATAAAAAGTTTAAGTGAAAAATATAATGTAAAGATAAAAAAGTTTAAAAACAGTAACTGTAAAATAAAAAAAAAAGTTTGTATAAAATGAACTTTTAAAAGAAAAATGAAAAAAAAAGTAAAAACAATATATATAAAAAAAGTTTTAAGTGTAAAAATAAAATTAAAAAAAAAAAAATTAAAAAAAAAAAAAAAAAAAAAAGACAAATGTAAAAAAGAAAAACGTAAAAAAAAAATTTAAAATTTAAAAAAAAAAATTTACAAACGAAAAATATGAAAAAAAAAAAGAAACGTTAAAAGAAAATTGCTAAATGTAAAAAAGAAATGTGTTAAATGTAAAAGATTAACCATCATAAGTTTTTTACCCGAATCGACCCAAAGCCATATGGTGTTACGGAACGTACTAGCCCCATATAGGCACAGATGCCCGTGGTGAGTTCTGTGAATGGTCTACCCACTAATCAAACGACAAGTACCACAATTACATTAAATAATTAGCAACAAAAAAAGCAGGAAATACTACTATAGATATAAAAAATATTAACAAAGTATCAAAAATAGAACCAAAGGTAACTAATAAATCTGTATAGAATGAGTGTCTATAAATGTATAAGAGAAACCAATGTATATATTTCTACTAAAATGTTGACACATATACTAAATTTTTAACAAATTAAGTCAAATATTTGCGAAATAGAGAAAATAATACATACTTTTTAAAATTGTATCAAATAGTCTATGAATGGATAAAAAAAAATATCATGACATGTATTAAAAAAAAAATTAAAATAATGGACTTACGTGTAACACATTAAGTTAAGAAATTTATACTTATCAAAGAAAGTAACGTAAGTCATATAAAAAAAAAACCTGTAGTTAAGTACAATTGTTAATTGAATATGCTACAAAATATTGTCAAATTACACCATTTTTAGTGATAGGACAAGCAAACTTGTTAAAATGTCATATAATTATCAAAAATATTATACAAAGTACGAATTTAAAAAAAAAGTAAATGCAAAAAGAAAAAAAAGTTTAAGTGTAAAATAAAATGTAAAAAAAATAAATGTAAAAAATAAAAAAAAGTTTAATAAAAAAAAAGTTAAAAAATAATAAAAAAAAAATTTAAGTGTAAAATACAATTTAAAAAAAAAAAATGTAAAAAGAAAAAAGTTTAATAAAAATTACATGTAAAAAAAAAAAAGTAAAAAAAAAAAAAAAAAAAAAAAAAAAAAAAAAAAAAAATTAAAAAAGAAATAAAAAGTTAAAAAAGAAAAAAAGTTAAAAAATAAAAAAAAAGTTTAAAAAGAAAAAAAAAGTTTAAAAAGAAAAAAAAATTTTAAAAAGAAAAAAAAAATTAAAAAAGAAAAAAAAAGAAAAAAGAAAAAAAAAATTAAAAAAGAAAAAAAAATTAAAAAAAAGAAAAAAAATTTAAAAAAAAAAAAAAGTTAAAAAAGAAAAAAAAATAAAAAAAAAGTTTAAAAAAAATAGTTAAAGTGTAAAATACAATTTAAAAAAAAAAATGAAAACTTAAAAAATTAAAAAAAAAAATGTAAGTGTAAAATTACATTTTAAAAGAAAATGTGAAAATAGAAAAAAAAGTAAAAAGAAAATTGCTAAAAGTAAAAAAAAATAAAGGTGTAAAATGTTAAATAAAAAGACCTTAAGTGTAAAAAATAGAAGAAAAAAGTTTAAGTGTAAAATATTACTCATTATAAGCTTTTTACTCGTATCCACGCAAAGTTATATGGCGTTACGGAGCGTACTAGCCCCATATAGGCGCAGATTCCTTGGTGAGTTCTGTGAATGGTCTACCCACTAATCAAACGATAAGTACAATAATTATATTAAAATATTAGCAAAAAAAAAAGCAGAAAATACTAATATAGATATAAAAAATATTATCAAAGTATAGAAAATAGAACCAAGAATAACTAATAAATCTGTATACAATGGGTGTCTATAAATGTATAAGAGAAACCAATGTTTATATCTCTACTAAAATGTTGACACATATACTAAATGTTTAATAAATTAACTCATATATTTGCGAAATAGAAAAAATGGTACATACTTTTTAAAATTGTATCAAATAGTCTATGAATGGATAAAAAAAAAATTGTATATATAATTTTTAATTGTATCTATAAATGGATAAAAAAAAATCATGACATGTATTAAAATAATGGACTTACGCGTGACAGTTTAAGTTAAAAAATTTATATTTACCAAAGAAATTAACATAAGTTATTATAAAAAAAAAACTGTAATTAAGTATAATTGTTAATTGAATATGCTACAAAATATTGCCAAGTTATTCCATGGTAGTGATTTAACAACCAAACACTTTGTCTTTAAAGATTACGATAACGCAGTTTTAGAAACTAACATAGGGGCAAATGTGTATAATTATCATAAAATACTTCACATTACTGTTAAAATGTCATATAATTATCAAATATATTATACAAAGTAAGAAAAATATTACTTAATATGTTAAAATATTACCAATAGTACATGCCCAACAGATCAAAATGACCTTCAGCACCCTACGACACATGAAAACTTACGGAGATTAACAGCAATCTTGCCTCAAAAAATAAAACCAATAGTGTGCTGCTAAGGATAAAATGTCAAGTACACACCCAGTGTAGGAGATGTATACAAATAATATTGTTGAATTATTAACAAAGTGATTTCATTAATACTAAAATAAGGTCTTTGTTACAATAATATATATATATATGGAAATTAAGTTCTTATTAGTGAAATTTATGTAATATTTTTAGACTGCTTTGTTCAATTTATAATATGTAGGTAGAATTTTTACATAAAAAAACCCCTTTGTGTTTATCAAAAATATTTCACAAATTAAGAAGAAGAATACCTAAGGAAGGTCTTTGCACATGATTATAGTACAAAACCATGTGGATTTACATCAATTTTACCAGGAACAAGGGGGTCAGTATACGGCTATGAGTCAAATAGTCAATTTTTCACCACATTCAGGCATTTGTGTTATTAATGCCTGAATGTGGTTTTAAAATTGACTATTTGACTCATAGCCGTATACTGACCCCCTTGTTCCTGGTAAAATTGATGTAAATCCACATGGTTTTGTACTATAATCATGTGCAAAGACCTTCCTTAGGTATTCTTCTTCTTAATTTGTGAAATATTTTTGATAAACACAAAGGGGTTTTTTTATGTAAAAATTCTACCTACATATTATAAATTGAACAAAGCAGTCTAAAAATATTACATAAATTTCACTAATAAGAACTTAATTTCCATATATATATATATTATTGTAACAAAGACCTTATTTTAGTATTAATGAAATCACTTTGTTAATAATTCAACAATATTATTTGTATACATCTCCTACACTGGGTGTGTACTTGACATTTTATCCTTAGCAGCACACTATTGGTTTTATTTTTTGAGGCAAGATTGCTGTTAATCTCCGTAAGTTTTCATGTGTCGTAGGGTGCTGAAGGTCATTTTGATCTGTTGGGCATGTACTATTGGTAATATTTTAACATATTAAGTAATATTTTTCTTACTTTGTATAATATATTTGATAATTATATGACATTTTAACAGTAATGTGAAGTATTTTATGATAATTATACACATTTGCCCCTATGTTAGTTTCTAAAACTGCGTTATCGTAATCTTTAAAGACAAAGTGTTTGGTTGTTAAATCACTACCATGGAATAACTTGGCAATATTTTGTAGCATATTCAATTAACAATTATACTTAATTACAGTTTTTTTTTTTATAATAACTTATGTTAATTTCTTTGGTAAATATAAATTTTTTAACTTAAACTGTCACGCGTAAGTCCATTATTTTAATACATGTCATGATTTTTTTTTATCCATTTATAGATACAATTAAAAATTATATATACAATTTTTTTTTTATCCATTCATAGACTATTTGATACAATTTTAAAAAGTATGTACCATTTTTTCTATTTCGCAAATATATGAGTTAATTTATTAAACATTTAGTATATGTGTCAACATTTTAGTAGAGATATAAACATTGGTTTCTCTTATACATTTATAGACACCCATTGTATACAGAATTATTAGTTATTCTTGGTTCTATTTTCTATACTTTGATAATATTTTTTATATCTATATTAGTATTTTCTGCTTTTTTTTTTGCTAATATTTTAATATAATTATTGTACTTATCGTTTGATTAGTGGGTAGACCATTCACAGAACTCACCAAGGAATCTGCGCCTATATGGGGCTAGTACGCTCCGTAACGCCATATAACTTTGGGTGGATACGAGTAAAAAGCTTATGATGAGTAATATTTTACACTTAAACTTTTTTCTTCTATTTTTTACACTTAAGGTCTTTTTATTTAACATTTTACACCTTTATTTTTTTTTACTTTTAGCAATTTTCTTTTTACTTTTTTTTCTATTTTCACATTTTCTTTTAAAATGTAATTTTACACTTACATTTTTTTTTTTAATTTTTTAAGTTTTCTTTTTTTTTTTAAATTGTATTTTACACTTTAACTATTTTTTTTTAACTTTTTTTTTATTTTTTTTTATTTTTTAACTTTTTTTTTTTTTAAATTTTTTTTCTTTTTTTTAATTTTTTTTTCTTTTTTAATTTTTTTTTTTCTTTTTTATTTTTTTTTCTTTTTTAATTTTTTTTTTCTTTTTAAACTTTTTTTTTCTTTTTAAACTTTTTTTTTTCTTTTTAAACTTTTTTTTTCTTTTTTAACTTTTTTTCTTTTTTAACTTTTTATTTCTTTTTTAACTTTTTTTTTTTTTTTTTTTTTTTTTTTTTTTTTTTTTTTTACTTTTTTCTTTTTACATGTAATTTTTATTAAACTTTTTTCTTTTTACATTTTTTTTTTTTAAATTGTATTTTACACTTAAATTTTTTTTTTATTATTTTTTAACTTTTTTTTTATTAAACTTTTTTTTATTTTTTACATTTATTTTTTTTACATTTTATTTTACACTTAAACTTTTTTTTCTTTTTGCATTTACTTTTTTTTTTTAAATTCGTACTTTGTATAATATTTTTGATAATTATATGACATTTTAACAAGTTTGCTTGTCCTATCACTAAAAATGGTGTAATTTGACAATATTTTGTAGCATATTCAATTAACAATTGTACTTAACTACAGGTTTTTTTTTTATATGACTTACGTTACTTTCTTTGATAAGTATAAATTTCTTAACTTAATGTGTTACACGTAAGTCCATTATTTTAATTTTTTTTTTAATACATGTCATGATATTTTTTTTTATCCATTCATAGACTATTTGATACAATTTTAAAAAGTATGTATTATTTTCTCTATTTCGCAAATATTTGACTTAATTTGTTAAAAATTTAGTATATGTGTCAACATTTTAGTAGAAATATATACATTGGTTTCTCTTATACATTTATAGACACTCATTCTATACAGATTTATTAGTTACCTTTGGTTCTATTTTTGATACTTTGTTAATATTTTTTATATCTATAGTAGTATTTCCTGCTTTTTTTGTTGCTAATTATTTAATGTAATTGTGGTACTTGTCGTTTGATTAGTGGGTAGACCATTCACAGAACTCACCACGGGCATCTGTGCCTATATGGGGCTAGTACGTTCCGTAACACCATATGGCTTTGGGTCGATTCGGGTAAAAAACTTATGATGGTTAATCTTTTACATTTAACACATTTCTTTTTTACATTTAGCAATTTTCTTTTAACGTTTCTTTTTTTTTTTCATATTTTTCGTTTGTAAATTTTTTTTTTTAAATTTTAAATTTTTTTTTTACGTTTTTCTTTTTTACATTTGTCTTTTTTTTTTTTTTTTTTTTTAATTTTTTTTTTTTTAATTTTATTTTTACACTTAAAACTTTTTTTATATATATTGTTTTTACTTTTTTTTTCATTTTTCTTTTAAAAGTTCATTTTATACAAACTTTTTTTTTTATTTTACAGTTACTGTTTTTAAACTTTTTTATCTTTACATTATATTTTTCACTTAAACTTTTTATTTATTTTTTTACATTTATACTTTTTATAATCTATTTCACACGTAAACTTTTTATTTTACATTTATTAGTTTTATAATTTATTTCACACTTAAACTTTTTTCAAATATTTTTTATATAAATATATATATATTTTTTTTTCACTTTTAAAATTTTTTTTTCACTTTTAGTTATTTTTTTTTCTTACTTAACCTTTTAGTTTTTAATTCACACTTAAACTTTTTTTTATTTTTACATTTTTATTTTTAAACTTTTTTTTTTTTTTTACATTTTGCTTTTTAAATTGTATTTTAACTTTTTTTTTTAACATTTATTCTTTTTATAATTTATTTCAAACTTAAACTTTTTCATTTATTCTTGTCTAATGTACAACTACAAACCCCGCTTTCACCCCAATTTTATGTATACGCCTACAAACGTCTCCCTATGGGTACTTTATGTCGCCAATTTTACGAATACACCTCTCAAATTGTCCCCTTGTGGATACTTGATGTCGCCAAATTCTACACATTCACCCTCAATTGTACTCATATGGGAACTTGTTGCCTCTTAGTCTTTGAAAATTTAATCAGCCAGCCATAATAATTCCCCTTGTATGGTGCTACTTCATTTCTACCATCCACCTATGCGTTTTGTTATAGTGTAATTTTATGACATAAGAAAAAATGTGTACTTGTACCAAGCGTATAAATAAACCCCTTTGTATAGCTGCACTGTATCGTTCAATCAAACAACCAATTATAAAACACCCCTAAAACAGCAACATCTAAGACAAATTCCCTTATTCAACACGTATTAGAACAAGTAATAGATCCATTATCTTACATACCAACCCCAAATCTGCTCTTATCAAGCCCAGCACAACAAACAGTGCGATAGAGTAACTTTTACATCATATTCCTAAACAGTAAGCAATTCTAATGCATCCAATTGTGATCAAGGTGAGATCCCTCCTTCTAGTCATAACGATATGATATTTTCCCTCTTAAAATAATAATTTTACGTATGATGTGAAAAACATTTAAAGAACACATTACTTTTATAAAAAGTTTAATTAACCGTAATACAAGGTTTTGGTTCCCAAGGTTCTTTTTCAAAGTATCAGCTTTCATATTAATTACTTTTTTTTCATCCACTGAGACTGATTTCCGTTATATAAATTGTAATTTAAACGTATATTGTTATAAACATTATTTTCATAGAACCCCAGACTGTCATTTTTTATACCCTTAGTACACATGTCAAAAGGTAAAAAAAGCTTTACTTATTAATCTGGTCTACCTTCCTTTACACGATGGTATGTTATTTACCCCCATAGGATGATTCCTCATAGAGTTATATTGCGAAATTATATGCTGGAGTTGGTCACATAAAATATATTTTTCTAAAACCATTCTTGCAAAATTCTTTTCTTTTGTACTAACCATAGTTAAAATATATACACTACTGTCATTCCCTTTAACATAAGTTCATTGTGCAGCTCTAGTGGGACGTAATTGCTCTCACTGAGTTAATTTTTTTGGCACAGATGTATACGTAAATAAAATATATGTAAAATATAAATGAGTAATAAAATATAAATAAATATTAAAATATGTATGAAATATATGAATAATAAAATATATATAAATATTAAAATATATATAAAATATAAATGAATAATAAAATATAGAAGTTAAAATATAAATGAATAATAAAATATAGAAGTTAAAATATAATTAAATATTAAAAATAAATGTAAAAATATAAATAATAAAATACAAATAAATATCAAAATATAAATAAATATTAAAATATAATAAATATAAAATAAGAATATTAGTTTAATTCTATCATATTTTATTTACTTTCACAGTTTTTTCACATTACTTTCACAGCTCACAGTTTTTTCAACAACCAACCATTCCTAACATTATACCTATGATGTCACAACCCACAGCTTATAATTAAAAATGTGTAGATGCTGTGCGTCGCAAATTTCCACCAATACCCAAATAAAAACGCAAAATAACAAAAAAGTAACTTTCATGTCACATGACACTCCATAGACATCACTTACTGACACCTGATTGGTTCTTCATGATGTCATTCTTAAACAAGCATATGATTGGTCCGTTCCCCTACATGCAGCGTTGTCTTGCGGTTACAAGCAGAACTAGTAAAACCTTCCCCCACCTGCGTGTGACGTCACTTACTGACACCTGATTGGTTGTTCATGAGGTCATCCTCACACAAGAACCTGATTGGTCCGTTCCCGTACATACACGTTGAGACACGGTGGGACATGCCCATCGGCAGCGCTGCGATGAGTCATCGACACCTGTTCCCATGTCCCCTGCATGTGACGTCACTTACTGACACCTGATTGGTTGAGGTCATCTCCATTAGGCCACGCCCCCTCGGCTTGACAGACGAGATCCGCCCTGATTCTCACAGCACCACCAAACTCCACAGAGCACCGCCAAAATCCACAGAACACCGCCAAAAATCCACAGAGCACCGCCAAAATCCACCAAAATCCACACAGCACCTCGTATTCCTCATTACTCCGCCGTACTCCGCGGCCTGATAGCGGCCTTTTTACACTACTCTTGTCAAGTCCACGTAGATATTGGAGACCTCGTAGACTCGAGGACAGCATGCGGTTATCAATTAGAGAATTGCGAGTTCGAGCATCGAATTGGCATGAGGAAAAGATGAAGTGATCTCGTGGTCGGAAGATTGCCTGATTCGCTACCCGATTACAAAAGTCGCCTGAAATCACCCTCAATCTCCACCGGCGTGAATATAAGACTGGTACACGTTAAATCTAATCGTGGTTGCCAGCTTCGCTACTAAAATACTAGAAAGTCGTCTAAAAATATCCCAAAAATTATACTGGTGTGTCTACTGAACTGGTGCACGGTAAATCTGATCGGGATCCAATGCCCTGAGGCCTATTGAGGCCGCCGCCTTCGGGTGCCAACTCTGATGTCGTCCTTGTCATCTGACCGTGGTTCAAAATTATAAAGCAGTGTCCATACTCCATAGCGAAGAGAAAGACAGAGGTACACTGCCTCGTAAATTTGAAAACGAGGTCAACAATTGAACTGGCACGCAAAGCCCCTGTGTAGACGTGAGGACATTCAGACCATGAAAGATTTAACGTGCATCCGTCCGCTCTGTACCCGGTGGAAGGACAACAAGATATGTGCTCTCTGCATTGTTGCATTCGGTGTTCGAATCCACATTCCTTTGATTATAATAATAAGGCCGCTATGCATATAAGTTCATTTTCTCCAAATCAGTTACGTTTCAGCTACCTCTTTCCAGTCTTATAGAGATTCTAGTAGTAATCAGTATAATAGAATTCATTTTGTTTTCCTCATTGTGAACATTTGTGCGGACTGGGGAGAGATATATAACAAAAGGGGGTTTTCACGTCAATCACACCCTAGAAAAACCGCCTTCCCCCCCCCCCCCCCCCCCCTCCCCCAAACAGGTTTTCTTAGCAAGAATGGTGACAAACGGAGCGTCTTGGAAACGCTCTCTAAAATGTAAATGTCTCATTTCCTTCCTTTTTTTGCATTTGAATAGAAGTTTTCGCGGGACAGCTTTTACAATTAGGCGCATCGTTCCGCGGCCGCAAGCTGGGCTTGATTCGACTAGGGTGCCTCATTTAATAAGATTACACTTTACAAAAAAAAATCAAATACAAAACAATTCATTTTTGAAAAAAATGCTGTGAAGTAATTATTTACCCTTATACCCTTTATACAACAAAGATTTGTTATTACATTTTTGTTGCTAAATGTACGCTGATTTTACACAGTTTGCGTTTATTACCTCTGGGGCCGTTCATTTACTACGTCACGCATGACGGGTAGCAGTAACCACGTTTTTTTTTTTTTTTAGAAAAATGCCGAAATTTCATTTACATAGTGATTATCATGCGAAACTATGTCCTGACATAAGGGAGATATTTAACGTATTATTTTTTTAATTTTTATATTCAGGACTTTACATGCTATCGCGTATAAACTGATGTTTTTTTTATATACATATATTTTGCAATATAAAAATCCGTAAAAATTAATATTTAAAAACGCTTTTCGTAATATTAGCCTGTAATGTGATGTCGATAAAAATAATGCATTTCGCAGAAAATGAAAATAAGACACTTGGCAATGTTGTTTGACTGCCAAATGGGATTGAAAGCTTATATTATTTAAAAATTTGTATATATTTTTTTAATAGAAATTAACTCCAGTAACAAAAAAATGCACTTCTTAAACTTCACATTCATTATTTTTAATACTAACAATGCAATAACACATCAATCAAAGTTTAAAAAAAATCTATTCTTCCAATGGGAAATAATTTATCGTATTCGGAAAAGTGTTTTGGGTGCCAATTGGCAACCGGAGTTTTGGAATGGAAAAAGTTTTATAACTTTTGAACGGTTGCAGCTACCCACATGAAACAAAGTGCAGATTTTAAACTGAGAAACTATTGTTCGAATGGTGCAAATTTTATAAAAATCCGTGTAGTAGTTTTTGAGTTAAATCCGGACAAACAGACAGACAGACCAAAAAAATTTTAATGTGATTTTCGGAATCAACGTATTCTAATTCTTGAAGAAAACTCAAAATGAGGGGTTTTGTTCGATTCCACAGACAGACACTCCATTCTTATATATAAGTATAGCTGTTTGGTTCTTTAACTAGTAATAAAGTAAAATTTTTTAATGATATGTTTGTTTTAAATACACAGCGTCGAAATTTTAATTATTAATAATTAAAAAAAAATTGAAGTTAATCACGCCAAGTATATTTTAAAGTTTTTTTGCTGATCTTTTAGCTGGATTTCCTAATAGAATAAATTACATAGTTCTATTTTTATAAGAGAAAAAATATATTCATACTAATTTATCTCTGTATTTATCTCGAAGTTAGAATTCAAGTTTCGATGGTAAGCTAAATTTCCCAAATATGAGATATTCTAAATTTAAATCATTATTTTTACGATTATTATTACTTGTTAATAAAAACAATATTTGAAAATTGTGAAAACTAAAAAAAATATATTTATGTTTACTTTTTAAAATCTATAGAAGACACAAAAGCCGATTATGCATGCAAGCTCGTTTCTTCGAAATCACTAATGTAAAATAAATATCTCTCTATTTTAAAAAAAAGTAAGCCCTAGGGGGAAAAAGTAAGTACTAGGGGGAATTTTCCGTTCTTTCAATGTTATTCAGATCGTATCTCAAAATGTAATAGTCCTAAAATTACGAAATTAAGTGAATTTGTTAAGAAATGTTTGATAAATAAGAAGAATATATTTTTGTTTCAATACTGTTATTAGTTTATAAGTTATTTAATATTAAAGTCGTCGTTGATAAAATTTCGCTTACAACTAATTTTGTCCGTCGAGTTTCTGAAACACTATTAAGAGGAGAGATCCAATTTTTTTAGGGAGTGTAGAAATAGGTTTGAACTGGAAATCCAAGTAAGCATTTTTTTAAATTCGAATTAGTTTTGGATTTATACATTTTTGAAACATTTAAACACGCTCCACTTTTTGAAGTTTTTTCACCCTCATTTTTGAAACGTGATTTCTAAATTGCTATAAGTCATTTAAAATTACATATTCTCTTATTCAAAAAAATATATTAATGTTCGTTAAAACTTCTTCTTTCTGATGTTATAAAGATTATATTTCTATCTTTACAATTAAATTAGATATGGTCAATTAAGATAGGTATAAAAAATAGCGAAGAAGGATAAAAATGTCGGATATTTCGAGAAAATTTTAATTTGCGACTTTTTGTCTCATTGTTCCGCTTGCATCTCAAAAAGTAAATGTCCTAAAATTATGAAATTATGCCAGTTTATTAAGAAATGTTTGGGTAATAAGATGAATATTTTCTTTTTTCAATACGATCAGTATATTAGACGTTATTTTATGTTAAAGTCATGATATTAGAAAATTTTGAAAACAATTCATACATTTTTGGATACTTGTCTTTCAATTTTCAACAAAAAAATAAATAAAAAATTAGGGATATAGATTAAACTATTGGCTACAAATGATCCAGAGCGTTTGTGAAATTTCGATTTAGTTTTGTAGTTATAAATGTTTAAATAATTGACGAAATGTCTGAAATAATCGTCAATTATACGGGTAAAATTTTAAGTGATAAATTAAAACTGCTCTAAATAGTTCAAAAGTATACTTTTTTCCCGTTAAAAAAATATAGTTATGTTCGTAAAATCTTTCTTTCTTGAATGGTATCAATACTGAAATTCTATCTTAAAAAATAAATTAGATGTAACTATTTATGTGAAGTACTATAAATATTATTAAAAGATACTCCGGAAGGAAATGCCAACATTGGCAAAATGCCAAAGTGTATTTGGCTGCCAACGGCGAATTATTATTAGCGCCAATTCTCAATTATCTTACTTTATATATAAGTTGGCGATTAAGCCTATTTATTTTTGGCGCGTTTATGCTGTTGTTTGTTTACACATGTTTCGCTTTTCAATGAGCACAATTGCGTTGAAGCAGTTCTACAGTTGAGTTTTTCCAGTTATGGGGGGGGGGGGATTGGGGGGAAGCATGCCCCCCCCCCCCTCTGTAAACTTGAAACCTTAAAAGTTGGGAATTTCGAGTTTTAAAAATCTTTGAGTTGGGAAAATTTATGCCTCGGGCAAATTAATATTATTAGCAAAGGAAAGCGACGGACTACTAGAAATTGCCCAACTTTTATTAAGATGAAACTTAAATTAGACCTCAAAACGGACCACTGCATTGGAACATGCGTGCGACAAATCAATACTTTCGAAAGAACTGTTTAATATTACCTATAAAAAAGCTGAAAATGTCTTATAAGTTGGAACTGGGAATTTTTTTAGCACTGTTGTGTTGTGCAATTTCGAATAGGTAGGTGTGGTCTGGTTAAATAACGTCACACTAGAGCTGCACATTGAACTATTGGCGTTGGTTCGAGCAAAGTGCCCTTGATTTGTTATTGGTACGTATTTACTTACTACATCAAGGACGCTTTGGTTCGAGGCCTTTCTCAAAGAAAAGACCCGGGAACGATGCCTCATATTGTTAACAGTGGTCAGATAACGAGGATAACACTTCAGCTGGTACCCGATGTCCTTAGGTTGGGAATTTTGAATCGTTCAAGTTCGGAATTTCGGATCGTTAAGTTGGGAAATTTTTTGTCTCAACATACTAAAAATAAATTTGTGTGACGGCACTGCCAGTAATAATTTATATAACTAAAAAAAGTATTGTTGTTAGGACACATTGTCATTGCCTACATTGTATGAAGCCGGTATTGGTTTGCGAAGTAAACTAAAGAGGATTGCGTAGCAATCCTCCGGGGGTTGGTGGAGCGTTAGCGGAGCAGGGGGCGGAGCCCCCTAGTGTATTAAAATAAACTTACAGTATACAATTTAGTAAAATCAAAATATGTGTTAGGTATATTAACAAAATAATAATCTTACTGTTTACAAAACTGGAAAAATGAAACTTTAATTAAGTAGAAATGTTATATTTCTATTTGGCAATATTTTATTAATAACAAGTCAAATGTAATCACTCTAATATATTTGCTAACTTATATCCTATGTTTAAAACAAATGTATTAATTTGAATCGAAATGTTACTTATAAAATTTGACATAAAAGAACAAATTAAATATAAACTTTTTAAAAAGAAACAGCCACACGCGAAACCTGAAAACGAAATCATTTATATTCAAAAACACTGACGCAAAACGTAAACGTAAGAAAGGTTGCACCATGGCAAGTTTCCTTATCTAAGATCACAGGACATACAATGATATTCCCCACAAAGGAAAGAGCCCCCTGAACCTGCCCCTGAAGACGGCCCGCTCCCCCCCACTAAGTCCATTCATTGGGACTCATCAATCAAGCTGTCAAGGGCGGAGTTTGTCTACATGCACCTAAGGCGTGGCTTTTGCAGTTTTAAACTGTATTTTTTTCTCCAATTTTTCTAATAATTACATTTCTATAAATTTTAAAAATTCAAATGTGGTACGTATGGAAAGAAAATTAAAAGATCTATGTAATGGGTTTTTTAATTTTTTCATTGTAATAATTTAAAAGGTATTTATTAGCGTCTAAATGTAAACATTCGAGGAAAAGGAATTTTGTAAAATAAATTAAAAATACTTCCAATCAAAATATCAAAAATCCAATACGCCATTACACAGAAAACATTTCAAACTTTTATATGTTAAAAAAATAATTTGAATATTTTCAGAACTCTTTGAGAAATTAGAAAAATTGGAATGTCCTATACTTTAACATTGAGAATTCGAAATGTAGGTGGCGTGTGGCGAACAGCCTTAAGAGTGTTGTCGAAATGCCCCAAACGACTGTGCCCGAAGGATTGCCTGTAAGCACCATGATCGACTGCCCGAAGGGGGTACCAGCTGCGATCCTGAGTAGTCGGAGGCAAAATTACACAAAAAAAACTAACAAGAATTAACAAGAATACAAGTTAAACAAGAATTTTTCCAACTTGCGCTTAAGAGTGTTGTCGAAATGCCCCAAACGACTGTGCCCGAATGATTGCCTATAAGCACCGTGATCGACTGCCCGAAGGGGGTACCAGCTGCGATCCTGAGCAGTCGGAGGCAAAATTACACAAAAAAATATTTTTGGGGGGTGGGGGGTTGAAACAAGAAATTTCCCAACTTAACGATTCGAAATTCTAAACTCAACTATTCGAAATTCCCAACTCAACAGTGCTGAAAATTCCCAGTTCCAACTTATCGAATTTTTTCATCTTTTTTTTTATATATATTTTAGGTAATATTAAACAGTTCTCTCACAAACATTGATTTGTTCACCCAAATTCCAAGACAATGTCCTTTCTGAGGTCTAATTTAAATGTTATCTTACAAGATAGGCAATTTCTAATCTTTCCTATAGCTTTCATTTGCTATTCCCAACCAGGGGATTTTTAGAAGTTGAAATTCCCAACTTTCAAGGTTTTTAGGTTATTGGGGGTTTAGGCTACCCCCCCCCCCTCCCCCCACCGGTGCGAAGGGCCTGGGTGTACTAAAAAGTAAGTTACGTCGCTCTCGGTCCCTCGCTGAGGAGAAAAAACATTTAATTCTTATAAAGGATTTCTAAATTCGGTTTTTAGATATAATTTTATTTTATTAAGATTTTATTGCTTTGCTGCTTCGGCTTCTGATCAAATAATTATAATACTTATTTTTAAATGGAATTTTTGACAATATTATAAAGTTTTATTACTTCCATTTTGCGGCAAAAAAATAATATTGGGGAATATGAGACTGCACTACACTGTTAAAATTTCAGCTCTACTGTGTACTATATCTTGGTGCAAAACAGAGGTTTGCAAAAAATTACACCATATTATGGTGGAATCTAGGTTAAACCAAAAATCCTTTATCGGAAAAAAGCGGAGGTTTCACCGATAATTGGTTCAACCTCTTTAACTGCAAACGAAATTTTTGCTGTCGCTACATCAACAAGCCGAGGAATCACATCCAAGAAAGACACATACGAAATAGGGCCTCCGTGGCCGTTTCGATAAAGGCCTTCAGCTATGAATCAGAGGATTCCTAGTTCGAACCCGATCGGTGGACTTGACAAAGAAAAGTAAAAAAGTTGTGATCTAGAGTTGCCAGCTTTGCTTTAAAACTACTACTATACTAAAACTCGAACTTTGAGTCTTATGCAACGTTATGAGTTTTGGTGCAACGTTTCACCCAGGGAGTTGTAATATTAAATAGAGAGCGCCTTCAATGCCAGACTCTCGTAAGGCCGCGGTGTCAACATTGAAAAGAAAAACCCACATCACGTGGTTATAGCGCTGCCACATTTGGCGTTCAGACATCTGTAGGAGTTTCAAATTTGGCGCACTTTCTTCTCTTTTGGTGATAAGGAGTTCTGTCCGTATTCAACTTTTTAACATATATCTACGTATTTACTTATTTTCAAACAATATGCGCTAAATATTTCCTCTTCATTAACGAAACGAAAATATTTTATTTGTGTGCAATACTCGAAGAAGCGAAACTCTTTATATTTCTCAGGTTTTATTGTTTATATTTTCTTATTGAAGTATACAAAATAAAAATTGAAAGAACTTCGCTTATGGTAAATTTTTTACATGAAAACGTAATGCAATTATTTCAAAACTACAAAGTAAAAAAATCTCCTTAATATATCTGTTAAACTCCCTTAAATTGTGCTTCTCGTTAAAAAAAAAACTATATTTAAATACAGAATTAAACACAAAACCATATTACAATACTTCGATCTCGTTTAGTTCTTAAAGTCGCCAAGGCCTGCCAAGTAATATTGGCGCATGAATAAATTGATATTTCCACCTATCACGTGGTTTCAATGATGGACACACGGAAATCAGCATTTTTATTCTTCTATTTGTATCATTACTCTATGGTTTCACCACTAAATAGTATCCGTGGTAACACCGTAAAATTGTGAAACTAAGCACCAAATGTGGTACCAAATTTTGGTGCAAGGTCCTAATAATTTTTAACAATGTAGGCCCAGCGTCTACTAAAAGCAACCCTGGTTATATGATTATATGAATGAGATTAATCACTATGTTTCCCGCAATGTTTAAATTTAGATTTCCATATTATCTTTTATTTGTAATCCATTACATTAGCTGTCATTTTTGAAACGTTATATAATATACTGAGCCAGCTGCCACAGCTCAAAAAATCTTCACATTATCTTCACAACACACGGTTATCAATATCTATTTTAAATGAAAGGCCCTCTTATCGACACTTTCATCTAAACTGTGTTACTTGACCGATATTTCCGTCGTAAACCGAACAGGAAATCACTATCGTCTGAATGGATCTTTTTTTTTTAATAAAGCAATTCCGAGAAATCTCCGAATCTTCCATCACCGATATGACGATATCGAATGACCGAAAGGAAATGTAATCATGCTTCGGTCGTGTGTTTACAGCTCGAATTATTGACCTTATCCCAGAAGAGTTTACATTTTCAATATTTACATAAAGATACGGAAAGTGATATGGAACGAGTTTGACAGTCGAAGAATCTTTATTTTGGAAAGCGAGTTGAACTTTGTTCAACTTCAATGAGAAATGTCAAAGAAACTAGAAAATAGAGAATGCTTCGGGAGATTCGTTGTCCTATTGGCCTGTTTGAGTTATTCTATTCACACTTTCACTGTAGTGTGACGTATATGCTTGACCTAAATAAACCTTTATTAATATTCTTCGACTCGAATAACTTCGTGATAAATAAAGTAAAATAAAATATTGATCATGTATTATATCTATTAATTACGGTTTACGACGATAACTGCCATTTATTTTCTGTATAAGTTATTCGAATTAATTAAAGGACATTACAGGGAATTAAAGAACTTTCGCATTTAGAAGATTTTATTTTCCAATAGTATTTTTCAAATAACGCAAAAGAAAGTGGTCTTTAATTGCGATACTTGGAATATTTTTCTGTATATTTAATATGTTCAATTAATTTAGTATTAAGAAATTTCTAAATATTTTTATATTATGTAATCAAAATGAATTTCATTAAAATCCAAATAAAGCAGGACAATTTTTAGCCGACTGAAAAGCCAACTAAAACCGCCAAAAGGAGAGAATTTATCAATTCGACTGCTGAGCATTTTTTTTTTATGTATGTTCGCGTTTGAGTTATATTGAGTTTTAAAACCCGTCCTTGAAAAATTATTACCTCACAAAACATGTCCTTGTAAAAAATTAAGTTTCAAAACACTTTCTCGCAAGATTAAGTTTCAAAACTCGTACTCGTAAAAAAATTAACTTTCAAAACACGCCTTTAATCAAATTTAATTTTCAAAAACACGCCCTATAGTCAATTTAAAAAACTTAAAACACGCCTTCGGGCAATTTCGAAAACTTAAAACACGTCTCAATTAAAATTTTATATCACAAAACACCCTTGGAATATTTCTAAGTTCAAAATCATGACTTTAGCATTAACATGGAGTGAAAATTAAGGACAAACAAGAAAAATTACTTAAGAATACGACATTGAACAGCTTGGTGAAACAACTCAATAAAAACGCACGTCTTACGCAGTCAACAGAAGGTGTGAAGAATCAAGGGTGGTCTGGATTAAGAGAAGGCGTGGAGGAAGAAATGAAATTGTTCATTGTGATTACGGAGACAATGAACAATTTCAATTTTACACTTTTTACTAGTTAGATGAGGAGCAATCAAGAATGATCGAGATTATGAGAAGGAGCGGGAGAAGAAATATTATATACATTTTGGTGTTTTAACTGCGCATTAATGTAAACGTCTTTGAAACGCAAGAACTGATCTTTTATTGACGTTATTGTAGCATCTGTTTAATAAAAGAATGATCCTACACGATTAATGTAAATTATTTTATTTTTTATGAAAATTAACTATTAAGCCTGATCTGGTCTCCGTTGGAAATTCGATACAATGTAGACAGCACCTCAATTATGAAATCCTGGCAACTCTTGTAAGATTATTCGAAGATCCACATCTGATCTCATAAAAAAATACCAAACCCGAAACAAAATATCCACACACAAGTAAAATAAATATGCCTTGGAGTTCATTTAAAGACAGGGAAACATTAAGGTCACATTGTTCTAAACTTCTTCTCTTTATCTTGGAAAGAAACACTTCATCGTCCACCCATTTCTGATAAAGACCGGAACTTAAAATTCTCAGTAAAAGCGCATTAAGAGTTTCACCACAGCAAAACCCTTTCTTCAATGCTATTCCAACGTTAGAAACTCCGAAAGAATAATCTGAAATATGTTTCATTGAGAATGGAGGGGACCCATACACAATGTGCATTCTCATCCTTGCACCAATCACAGCGGTTTTCTTTCCCAAGTTGATTGGTAAACCTTTCATAGGGTCGTAGAGCCACGTGTTTTTTATGATAGCCTCCCCAATGACGTTAACGTATTCTAATTGGCTCTTGAGAAGAAATTCTTTATCAGCTGATCCATTCGCAGCCAAACACCTGGAAATGTAGGAAATAAATTTTATTATGTATTAAAACAAGTATAGGAAACTTTAAATTTGAGTTATAAAATACTTAAGCTAAATTGTTTAATACTTTTAAGAACCTAAAACCAACTGTTTGATAGGGTTCAGCTTTAAGAGCAGAATTTTTAAAGCTGAACTCTATAAAACCAACACTCCAAATAGCAGGAACCCACAACTTTGTCACGAGTCACGGTTCTTGGTTTGATATTTTCATTTATTAATATATGCAAAATGTTCTTAGATTAGAAACGTTAGAAAATGAGTGCAGAAAAATTTCGTCAACTGTTTTCGCAGCATCGTAGAGATTCCCACATCACGTGGCGTGATTTTTATTTTTATTTAAAAAATTTCTTTGAAGGCTGGATCACCGAATCACAAGTCACAACTTTTGAACAATTAAAAGATCTGATTATCTCTGACCAAATCAAACGGAAAGCTCCTCCAGATTATAAAGAATATTTCTTGGATTATTGGTCTGATTGGATAGTTCCAAGCGAGCTAGCTGACAGGTTAGATGCCTATGAAGAAATGCGAAGTAGCAGACAAAAGGTTACAACGCAGAAGCCAAAAGGAAAAGAATATCGGAAGAATTGTTCACAAAATGAAAATGAAAATTTCAAGTCTGGTCCCCAGAAAACTAAATCGTTTCCTAATCCTAGGAGTGAAATTAATTATGAAGCTCGACCAACAGTCAGTTGTTACGGGTGTGGCCAGGTAGGATTTATCAATCCTAATTGTCCCAATTGTTCCCCAACTTCAAGAGTGGAATCATCCGATTTCAGCTCAATAGAACTTCGTTCCTGTTCACTTCAACAGCAATCAAAGACCTTGTTGTCAATCTCAATCAACGGCATGAATGGTACAGCAGTTGAAGCAGGTTGAGGAGAAGTCTGAAACAGATATAATTCCCCGTACAAGAACTCTTCCCAAATGGAACTGTCTTCCACCCCTTTCATTTTATTAGAACCTAACCAAATGTAACCTTCCGCAAAATGTTAACCTTTGTAAACCGTTTCACTCTAATCAGAGAGCAAGAAATCCCCGGCTTTGTCTGTCACGAAAATTCAGCTCCTCATTAAATTAATATTTATATGTTTTCATCCTGAATTCATTACTTAACAAGACGGAAATGCTAATCCTAGTTAGAAGTCTTGTTATAATAGGGTGCATAGATATGTTACAATTAAAAATAATTAATTTGGTCACAGAATTGAAAAATTATATATATATTAAAAAATACATTTTTAAAAATAAACTTAATAACAAAGCTAAACGTTACTTCAAAACAAAAGTATATAAGTCTTGAAAAACTAGTAATGCTTGCTTGCTATTACTGCAAAATAAAAAAATATTATCTAAAGGAAGAATCATATATATTATTTTTGTAGTTAAGATCTCTTTTGCTCCCCTTAGGCGCAACTGATCTTAACACATGAGGTAACAAAAGAAAGAGAATATCACGACCAGTGACAAATCGTACTTTCATTTTATAAATATCAATGCTTTTTAATGCGTTAAAAAAGTTCATTTAAACGGGGGGTTTTAAACAAGCAGTTGATAATGCTGAATCTATGAACAATGGCAGTTGATAATGCTGCATCTATGAACAATGGCAGTTGATAATGCTGCATCTATGAACAATGGCAGTTGATAATGCTGCATCTATAAACAATGGCAGTTGATAATGCTGCATCTATGAACAATGGCAGTTGATAATGCTGCATCTATGAACAATGGCAGTTGATAATGCTGCATCTATGAACAATGGCAGTTGATAATGCTGCATCTATGAACAATGGCAGTTGATAATGCTGCATCTATGAACAATGGCAGTTGATAATGCTGCATCTATGAACAATGGCAGTTGATAATGCTGCCATCTATGAACAATGGCAGTTGATAATGCTGCATCTATGAACAATGGCAGTTGATAATGCTGCATCTATGAACAATGGCAGTTGATAATGCTGCATCTATGAACAATGGCAGTTGATAATGCTGCATCTATGAACAATGGCAGTTGATAATGCTGCATCTATGAACAATGGCAGTTGATAATGCTGCATCTATGAACAATGGCAGTTGATAATGCTGCATCTATGAACAATGGCAGTTGATAATGCTGCATCTATGAACAATGGCAGTTGATAATGCTGCATCTATGAACAATGGCAGTTGATAATGCTGCATCTATGAACAATGGCAGTTGATAATGCTGCATCTATGAACAATGGCAGTTGATAATGCTGCCATCTATGAACAATGGCAGTTGATAATGCTGCATCTATGAACAATGGCAGTTGATAATGCTGCATCTATGAACAATGGCAGTTGATAATGCTGCATCTATGAACAATGGCAGTTGATAATGCTGCATCTATAAACAATGGCAGTTGATAATGCTGCATCTATGAACAATGGCAGTTGATAATGCTGCATCTATGAACAATGGCAGTTGATAATGCTGCATCTATGAACAATGGCAGTTGATAATGCTGCATCTATGAACAATGGCAGTTGATAATGCTGCATCTATGAACAATGGCAGTTGATAATGCTGCATCTATGAACAATGGCAGTTGATAATGCTGCCATCTATGAACAATGGCAGTTGATAATGCTGCATCTATGAACAATGGCAGTTGATAATGCTGCATCTATGAACAATGGCAGTTGATAATGCTGCATCTATGAACAATGGCAGTTGATAATGCTGCATCTATGAACAATGGCAGTTGATAATGCTGCATCTATGAACAATGGCAGTTGATAATGCTGCATCTATGAACAATGGCAGTTGATAATGCTGCATCTATGAACAATGGCAGTTGATAATGCTGCATCTATGAACAATGGCAGTTGATAATGCTGCATCTATGAACAATGGCAGTTGATAATGCTGCATCTATGAACAATGGCAGTTGATAATGCTGCATCTATGAACAATGGCAGTTGATAATGCTGCCATCTATGAACAATGGCAGTTGATAATGCTGCATCTATGAACAATGGCAGTTGATAATGCTGCATCTATGAACAATGGCAGTTGATAATGCTGCATCTATGAACAATGGCAGTTGATAATGCTGCATCTATGAACAATGGCAGTTGATAATGCTGCATCTATGAACAATGGCAGTTGATAATGCTGCATCTATGAACAATGGCAGTTGATAATGCTGCATCTATGAACAATGGCAGTTGATAATGCTGCATCTATGAACAATGGCAGTTGATAATGCTGCCATCTATGAACAATGGCAGTTAAAAAATTTTATTTGTTGGCCATAAAAGATTCGTTAATATCTTTTATCCGAATGGTTGTGTGGGATGTGGTGGTGAGTGTGTGTGTGTGCAGGCACGTCGCGCCGGGGGGGTTTGGGGGGGAGTTCGACCCCCCCCCCCAATAATTTGGAAACCCTAAAAGTTGGGAATTTCAAGGTTTGAAAATACATGAGTTGCGAAAATTTATGTCTGAAGAAAATTAATATTTTTAACAATTGAAAGCGAAAACACCAAAGTTATCAAGGGAAAATTTGAAAATAATTACTTTCATACGTTTGTTCACTAATAAGCAACAGTTGTGGCGATTAGGGGGAACGCCCCCCCCCCCCCCCCTTTTGGATGTTGGCCCCATACTTTTTAAATTTAAACTTAAAAAAATATTTAGTAAATTGTGTTACTGAATTGACGAACTAAATAAAATGTCGTACCCCAACCCCCTCCTAACTTTTTCTGGTGCTTATATTACATTTATAATCGATTTTATTTTCTTGTATCTTCTGCCAGCACACAGACAGACAGCTAACAGACATTTAGGAGCCACTTCTGTCCTTACAAAATACTCACCGTTCAAATAAAAGGAAAACAAAAAAAAAGCAAAAGGAAATAAACACGCCAATAGGAATGGGTCCCGATTTTTGAGCGGGAAACATATTGGCGCCAATATTTGTCTATGTTGAATATTATGAAAGCCAAACCATAGCCACCTACAAGAAGATGCCCTCCGATTTGGCGAAAATCCCATTGGAGAAACGGCAACAGGGTGTTGCTTGGCAAATCCGCTAGGTGGCACTGATTACCCCCTGGTTTGTTTGTTTTGTTTACATTTATGCGCACACTGAATACTTATTTGACATGCCCAGTTATATGGTTACTCACTGAATCTACCGCGAGTTAACTGACTGAATTGAGACGTAGATCTTTTTTTTAAATAAGGTTTATTAAAAAATATTTTTAATAATATTTTACACAAATATAAATGTTTTGTTTATATTTAATCCACAAAAAATAAACGATACCCTTTGTTTACATCTGCCAGCTACGGATGTTCATTGAATCAACTGACTGAATTGAGAAATAATTTTCGTTTAAATAAGATTTATTATAAATTAATTTAATGATATTTTATAAATATAAAGTTATTTTGTCATATTAATCCACGAAGCTAAGCGAAATTCTTTGTTTATAATCTGCCAGCTATGGATGTTCACGGAATCAACTAACTGAATTAAAATATGATTTATTATATAATAATTTAAGGATATTTTACAAATATAAAGAAAAAATATTTTACAAATAAACACAAGCATATACTAGAAAATAAAATCTTCATTCTGAGTGAAATGGACAATGTATTAAACTGGAATCGTAATTTCCATATACAAAGTGTAATCATGTATTTTATATTTTAAGGGTATAAAACGGAAAATCTAATTACTAGATAAATATGTTCAAATTAAAAATCGGTAAAGGTTTACTGTACGGTCACCCTTGGCGACTTTTTCAAAATCTCGCCAAAAGTCGCCATTTTGGCGACTGTTGTCCAGTAGGGTTGCTGCAATTCCTTGTCGTTTCGGAGGGGGGGTTGCCATTTAAAAAAAATTATCGCCAAATGCGGAAAAATCGCGCCAAGGGTGACCGTACAGTAAACCTGACCCTAAAAATCAATTCCGCAACTGTTTTCACACATATCAATCACACTTAAGTTTTCATTAAACTTTACAAAAACGTTTTCTTTGTGTGTAAAACACAAAGTTTATCAACATAACTAGATATTAAAAATTAAATGCACTATAAAAGTATACAAAAAAAAAGAATAATTACGGACATGTGATTGATAAAACAAATAAAAAAAAATAGTTGAGATTTTTAAGTTTATTGTATTAATTGTTTAGTGATTGATATGCAGTTAGTTAAAGTCAGTCAGTATCATTTAATGAAATGAAATTCGCGGATTTCCGCTAAATCTTGTGTCTTTAATCAGAACAAAGATTTTAAATCTTCATACATTAACTTTCCTTACGTGAAAATATCACTAATAACAAACATCAAATAAAACGCCAATATCAGAAATCGAAAGTACATACCTTGCGTAAATAGGTTCCCATTTTAACGTCTCTTTTTATCACCCGGAATTTTGTGAATACTATTCGATTTATCCTTTGAATGGGTATGGCACAATGCACTATTTTAAATTTATAGTGCTAATTTTTTAGCAAAGCCGTTAAACACACTTCCGAAACCGCGCGGTATTTCAATATAGCGCCATTAACTAATATGAGCGGAAATAACGGATGACGCAATCATTCGACAGAAAAGCAGGGGGTAAGCAGCGCCATCTAGTAACCAGTAGCGATGCTTGGAGTTGCCTACTTTTGGGTCCAAATCGGAGGGCATCTTCTTGTAGGTGGCTATGGCCAAACTGAACTTTTAGAACCTAATCGCCGCTACTGAGCGTAGGTGGTTTTATTATATTTGAGTTTCGTCTTGGCGTCGAATCCGTTTAAATAATTTCAATGCTGTTACAATAAAAGAACGGATAATATATTTTAGTCAGCAAGGACGAATGGTTTTTGTGAACGTTCAGTTTAAATGTGGAGCAAAGCTGCGAATATTTAAATTGTAAAAAAAAAACCTAAATGAAAAGTATTTTCTGGGTTTGATAAACTGTACTGGTAAGTGGATAAATATCATACGGCATTTTTAAATTATATTTTAAAAGATTTCTTAATATTCGATAAAATAAAGTTTTTGCATTTGATAGTCATATTTAAAATAGTCAAAAATAAGAGTAGAAGGTCACGAGTGATTTTAAACAAAACCAATTGCGTTAAGTATTTTGCATGAATTTCATCGATAATTTTTTTTTCTATCTTTGTTTTTACCTGTCTATTTTGTTGGGGTTTAATAGATGTTTTGTTTTAAATAAAACTTTCATTATTTATAATTTATTCATTATTTATAATCTGTACTTTAGTTCATGTTGACATCTCTAACCGTTAAGACATGAATTTTCCCCATTTTTCATAAATGTTTCTGTTTGACCATATATGTAGCTGTGTTTTATATTTACCAGTTTTGTTTATACCATTAGGTAAAAGAAAGTATACTTAACCAGTAAAAACAGATATTCTAAGGCCCATTCTACACGGACGCTATTTATGCTGCGTTGCATTTTGCAGAAGCATCTGATTGGTGCATTCAAACCACGTGGTGGACCAATATCAGAGTTATCGCAAAAACTAACGTGCGCAAATAACGTCTGTGTAGAATGGGGACATTATTAAAGCGCATTAGCTTTTGTAGATGGTCCTGTGATTGGGGAATACAAACTATGTGGTTTACATATACACTCGTAGAACCATCTGTATCTAACGCGCGTAAATAACATCAAATTTATTTCTTTGATGTCATGATGTGTTTTTAAAAAAAAAAACGTTTTTTAAATTTCAGTCAGAAAGCTTTTCTTATATATAAAGTAAAAGTATTTTCAGTGGCATTTGGCTGACATGTAGGGTAAAACCTATTTACATCACGTGTTTCTGCTAATTAGAGTGATTTTGCATAAATCACTGACAAATGTAATAAAATATTGTAGGTAGTTATTTTAGTCTGAATGGAGCAATTGTAAGGGTTTTTCTGAAATTGAACAATCAGAGATTACCGTCAGCATTTCTACAGTAACTATTTTTAGGTGTTTACAAAATTGAATTCCAAAACCGGGATTTAAATTTTTTTAAATATCCATTTGTAAATTATATTTTCTGGTGGAATTGAAATCAACATTTTAGACAAATCGATGACATTTTGTAGAAAACACCAGATTTTTAGACCACAACAAAGCTGCGGTTCTTGAACCGAAATCGATCGATTCTTAGCGGACAGACAATAACAAGTTCTATGGAATTTATTATGAATTTTAACGTACATTTTAACAATTAATAAATTTCTGAAATTACAATTTTATTCGACAAAATTATGTTATTCGAACCTCCGACGAACCTGACTTTAAGCACCATTTGTTTGTATCAATGAAACGTTATAAAGAGATGCGGAAAGAAAGTTTAATTCAATATATAAGTTCCATACATATAAGTTAAAGTATAACCAAATTTATATCTTGATTTTATATCTAACGGTCATATTCACAATCGCAGATAATCCACGGTTTCGGGAGGTAAACCTAAGATTATTGATGAAACCTATTCACAAGACCGGTTTTCGCCAAATCGGCGGAATATCTACAGGAAACTAAACCTCGGTTTATACCACCAATATTGGCAGTGTAAACCACGGTTTTAGTTCTAAACAAAATGGCCGCTTATACGATCGCTCTGTTAGGCTTAAAATATTTTGTTAAAAATCTATTTAGAGACAAATATTTCTCAAATAAGTACTTAAGTCGGAACTTTTTATGCATTGAACACTAAAAATTGCCCATACGAACTAATTCAGTGTACTTTTTATTAAAATCGATGCGACATAAATGTTGTCGCTACGAGATACCCGAATGGACAGATCTGTTCTTCGAGTACCTATCGTAAACCTATTTATCGTAGGTTTTGTAGTGTAGTGGTTCTCTCTCTCTCTCTCTCTCGTTTGTTTAATAAATGTTGAAGTATTGTAAACCGATGAATCACAAAAATTACTCCGGTATGAAACTGGAAAGAAGGAGGGATAATAGGAAGGAGGCCATACATTGAAATTGGTGCAACAAACATTTTAGTTTCGAATTCTACTTTTTGCAACAAAAAATTAATACTTAGATTTATCAATTAAAATCAGTTTCAAAAAGACCAAAAGGAAGTTTTGAGGGGCCAAAACCACAAGTTTTCCTATATTTAAAGCCAATTATCTAGGATTTTAGCAAGGTGGGGCAGTTTTCGGTTTCGGTGCGCAACAAGCAATATCACATTGTCAGTTTTCGAATTCTAATTTTTTCCCTGCAACAACCCAATTACATTTATTTATCAATTAAAATTAGTTTTAGAAGGACCAACAGGTAGTTATGAGGTGTTAAAATCATAAGTTTACTTATTTCGGTTTTGGTGCGCAACAAGCAATAGCACATCGTCAGTTTTCGAATTCTAATTTTTTCCCTGCATCAACCCAATTACATTGATTTATCAATTAAAATCAGTTTTAGAAGGACCAAAAGGTAGTTATGAGGTGCTAAAATCATAAGTTTACTTATTTCGGTTTCGGTGCGCAACAAGCAATATCACATCGTCAGTTTTCGAATTCAAATTTTTTCCCTGCATCAACCCAATTACATTGATTTATCAATTAAAATTAGTTTTAGAAGGACCAAAAGGTAGTTATGAGGTGCTAAAATCATAAGTTTACTTATTTTTAAAGCCAATTATCTAGGATTTTAGCACGGTGGAGTAGTTTTCGGATTTGGTGCAACAAGCAATATTACATCGTCAGTTTTCGAATTCCAATCTTTTCCCTGCATCAACCCAATTACATTGATTTATCAATTAAAATCAGTCAGACGGATGAAAAGGCAGTCATTATAGAGGCTAGACAATAAAGAAGTTTATCTATTTTTAAAGCCATCAAGATGGTAAAAAGTCAACAATAATACTATGATTTTAGCAAGGAATTTTATTTTTGAATGGGACATTAATTCTGAACTTTCATTAGTAATTCAATGTGCTTGTATTTAAATGTATATGTGCTTGTATTCATGTATTTAAAAATATTTTTTATAAATTCGTCGATTCAATTTTTCGTTCGCTTTCCAAAACAGAAATCTCTGAATGTAAACAATTGACACGTGTGCATTGTCGACCAATGAAAGAAGTCGTTATATTTTTCGAAGGCACAACCTCGGAGTAACCGCGGTGTACAAATTCCCCAGTCGAGCGGAGGCAGTGAATAAGGTTCCGACGAAATTCCCTGATTTCCCTCAATCCTCGGTTTTCGTAATCCACAGTTAATCGCTGGATTTTTCAGAACTTGTGAATAAGAGGGTAACTGTTTTATAAAATAAGAAATGTGGAGCTGTGTGTGGATTCAGTTGAAAATTTTATATTCTAATAAAGTTATATGCTTTAAATTTAAAGGTGTAGAGATTTTTCTCTTGGGGGGGGGGGGGGGGAATTGCCATTGAGTTTGGGGGGGATGGGCCCCCCTGGTCGTTACGACAAAATACTTTGAATTTAATTTAATTTTTATAATAAAATAAATTATGTTATTCAATCATTCGAACTTCGAATTACCTTTTGAATTTAAATTAAATTTATAGAAGTTAATATTTGTTGATCATAAGTAAAGATACTCTTTTGAATGAGTAGCACAATATCATGCAATGTCTTTGACTCCCGCTATACTTTATATCACGTAGCCTCAGGCGTGTCGCACCGTGGCAACCATGACCCCTCCCCCCAAATGTTGCAAAATGTTGTCCCAAATTTTTTGCAAATATGCAGTTGGGAATTTCGAATCTTAAAGTTGGGAAATTTCTTGTTTCAGCCCCCCCCAAATTTTTTTGGTGCGACGGCCCTGTGTGTGTGGAGAGGTGGGAGTTGTTTATGCGATAATTATCGTACTAGCATGCTAGTATGTATTGTTTTATTTATTTATTATTATTGTAATAGCACTTTCTCAAGGTATCCGATGATTTGTTAAAAGAAAAGTAAATTGTATTGAATATCGAGAATTCTTACAATAATTTCTTTCAGATAATTAAAATAACCTTTAAAACAACTTATTTCAGACTAACCTGTAACCCTCGTTCTGCACTGCCTCGGATAGGTCTTGTAAGCTCTCGATGCCTTTGGTCCTCAATGGAACTGTTAGAAATGACAGAAGTACCATCGAATAGGCCAGTGTAAGAAATGTGATGTAGGCCCACCAAAATCCGAACAGCATTCTCCATTCGCAAGATACGTCTTCAATAGTCATCGGCTGTCTGCACATGCTTCCAAATACATTGACGACAATTGATATCCAAGAACGTTTCTTCTTCATGAAGAATTTAAATAGTGGTAAGGCCAAAAGGAAAAGAAACAGACTTACCAACCACACTCCTGCGCTGAATGGGTACATGTAAGAGGAGATTGTGGACAATAGTTCTGGTTTTTCTGTAGCAAATGTGCGGTCTAGCACATCGTAAGGAATACTGAAATCGACAACACGCGTTCTGTTTTCGGTGATGGAAAGATAACCGAGTCCCATGTCTGCTTCTGATCTGGCGAGCATTCCAATTATTCCTGTCCAGTTTTCGCTTGATTTCTGGTATCCCCACTGTCCATCTTCTGGAGAAACCAGCCTAAACTGGAAGTTCATATGTTTCGAAAGCGTTTCTAAGAGTCTAGCTTCGATTCCTTGGAGCATGATGCCCTGTTTGGAACTTTCTTTCACTTCGAAAGTGTACTTCATTGGGACGAAGGCTAATGTGAATGACTTTTGAACCTGCATTTTTAGATGAACACTCTGTTATTAACAGCGAAAATATATAAGCCTTTATCGAAAACATTTGGCAGCAAAATAAAATTTTATATCGTATTACGTATGCTCATTCTGAACAAAAAACTTCCACAACTTAAAGATAAAGACCATTAAATCGAATACTATGGAATTCAGCTAGCTTGCACTCAATAATTTCTTTAGAATTTCAAAAAATATACCGCTTGACTAAATAAACACCTGATTCATATTCTTTCTTCTACTAATAAAACTTATTATCTCATTTATGGATGTCATACACAGCACGTATCCCATAAATAGTTCAGAATTAAGCATTTCAGGAAATGCTTATCAGGAACAGTGATGCATAGTATAAAATATCTTTTAGATGGAGCTTTTCTTCTAACAGAACTCACGTGAACACTGATAATTATTAAATTTGCATTATCCATTACATTTATCAGCCTAAATAAATTGATTATTTCCCATCTTGTGTCACATCATATTTAGAAGGCACATAAAATTTACTTCTGCAACATAACACGGACAAGACACATCACGGACAAAAATAATGATAAAATCAATAGCGCATACCATAGTGCGTTTCTCGTTTATTGACTGAATATAATTGCATCCGCTTAGTAAAAACTCGCCCATTAATGATTTTATTAGCTTTATTTTGTTTTTAGCTTATTAGAATCTATATAAATAAAGAAAAGTGTCTGTATGTTTGTTTTTTATACAAATTTACAATTTTACTCCGATCTGGATAATATTTTGCAAACTTGACATTCGTAGCAAAGGGAATATGACCGTTTACATGAAATTTCGAACCCCCCGCTTCCCCCCCCCCCCTTGACCCCATTGACTTCTTAATAAAACCTATTTGTAATAATACAATACTGTAACAGTGGAATATTTCATCAATGTTACATATCTTACATAGTTAGCTATGAGGATGGATAAACGATGCATTCCGATTGACAGAAAAAGAAATATAGCAAATATACTATCAAAATGTGGCCAAATAAATAAAAATATCGCCAAATTAATAAAAATGTTGCCAAATTAATAAATAATGTCGTCAAATGAATACAAATTTCGCCATATGAATACAAATTTCGCCAAATGAACTAAAATATGGTCATGTGAAAATATCACCAAAATGACGAAAATTCTCAAGATGATAAAATTAATATAATTTTGCATACTTAACCTTCAAAATTAGAGAAAAGTCACTGTCTACATAGGATTTTGAAAAATTCCTCCCCTTAATTAGCAAAAATGATTTCTTACTAAATTCCCCTAATGGCGCCACGGTGTAGAAATCGGCCAACACTCTGCGTAAAGCTATATATATATATATATATATAAAGAAGAGTGACTAAGGGTTTGATTTTTATAAAAAACTACAAATACGTTCCGAGGTATCAGAGGAGGCTGAAGTGCCCAGACAACGCTGGGCACTTCAGCTAGTATTTTATAATTTTCCTATCCCAGAAATCAATGTCCTTTATCCTTTATCCCTCTGACGGATACAAACGTGAATATCCGTCCTCGGTACACCCGTCCGAGAAGGATAAGGACGTGAATATCCATCTCTTATTTTACCTTCCCAGAAGGATGCAAGCGGTTATTTCCAATTCCGATTTCTTTCTCCAAACGGATAGGGCCGTTTTAAACCGGCCTCTGCTTTTCCCCCTTCAAGATGTACGCGCCTTCGCGCCTCATTGAACCCAGATGGGGGTAACATAATGAATGGGTCATTGTGAGAAACCCGAGGGGAGGAGTGCACCTGTCCTGTTTTTAAGTGGGTTGTGTTGTCGTTTGGAAAAAGTAAATAGTTAGATTTTGAAACACAAAATTTAGTAAAAGTTAACCTTGAACTATTTGAATTTCAGGTAATTTTTTTCACGTTTAATTAAAAAAAAAATTAGCTGCTCACTTTGCATAAAACTAGGTGTAATTTCTTTAGTCATTAATAAATATATACTTTTAATAAATAAGAAATAATATTAACATTAAAAAAAACATTACTATTGAATCTTCGATCGATCTGTCAGCACATATGGTTTTTTGGTTTTTGTTAATTAACGTAGCACTAGAGCTGCACAGTGGGCTATTGGCGACTTAAGCACATATGAGTTTTGTCCTTGTTTTACATGTATAATGAATACAAATCCAATTAAAATAAAATTTCTAAATAAAAAATAAAAAAAACTCTAACTGATAGCATGAGCAGAAACCGAAAAATGTCATATTCTTTAATTTTATTAAACTTTAATTTCTAAATGTTATGAAGAGGTGCACTCATATTTCAATTTTAATTATAGAAACTATTTGTTTTAATCAAAGATATTTATAATTTTTGCGAAGCTATTTATATGTATTCAAAGAACTGTAGGTTAATTAATCTACTTTATAATAAGAAAAAACATTGAAGAAGTTTGGCCATTATTTTTCAAGATATTAAAAATATATGTATGGAAACAAGGACAGATTTGGGATTTGAAAGGAAGATCACATGTTCAAAATATAACAACTTAGTTATGAAAATTAATATTCCAATTCAAATGTATTTCTAATGGCAATTTAAATAATTTTACAGGAATATTTAAGTGTTATCAATAATTTAAACTAATTATTAATTATTTAAAAAATAATTTATTAATATTAATTAAAACTTGAAGCTTCTTTTAAATGTAAAAAGTTGCTTAGTTTTCACACATATGGCTTCGAATGATGAAATAAACGGTTTTTTATAACTTTCGCTTTTGTACAACGGTCAATGTTCAAAGTTTCACATTGCTTACAACTAAATATATTAAAGTATGTCTACATATAATGCAAATTCTCCATTCTTCTACGACAGAGATAACTATAAGAAAGTCAGCGCTTGAAGGAAAAAAGAAACATTGACTTGTTAAAAACACTAAAATATTAATGAACAAAGAGCAGCTTTTGAATCATGAAAGTTTTATTTTTTTTAGTTAGTATACTTTTTGAAGTGAAATGTCTTTCAGTTCGGTTAGTAGGGGTGAGGGGATGCTTGGTAAAACCGTGTGAAACGGAAATATGTAGTGCGTATTTGTAGTATGATTTTTTAAAAATTAAAAAAAAAACATTCCTTTTAATTATTTTATTTGAAATAACACAAATGATATATAAAATTCTGCCTATTTATTAAATTGCAAAAAACAACATGTATGTGACATAAAAACTAGTCGAATAAATTTCCATGAAATTTCGCGTAAGCCTGTCAGATCGATTGAGCCTAAGAGCGGTTCGAGAATAGAATTATTATTTTTAGAAATTAAATAATATACGTTTTTTAAGGTACTTTTAAGTTTCCAAATATATAACAGACCGTTTAAGTTGTTTTAATGTAACGAGCCTCCATCTTTATTGTTGAATCTGTAGAGTAAAATAAATATCTTAGCACCTGTTTTTCTTGTACATTTCTAAACAATGTTGCCCTCAGATGGGGTTGAGCAAGAAGCTAAAAAGCCTTTTCATCAGTGCCCGCACCATTTCTCTTTGTTCGATTTGTGCTGTGTTTGAAAACTACACTACCTTGAAAGAACTCATGGAAAGAACTACAATACCTTTTGTCCATATAGTGTGCGAAACTAGAAGGGAGCAAAGCGATTTAACTATCTCGGTCAAGAAGGCTTTTTTTTATTCTACTCATTCTCTTGTAAACAAACTCTATCGGATAGTGTCAAACTGTCACCATATACATCTGTAAATATTCAGCGAATGGGAACACCCACTCGACAGTTTTCTTTGCAAGCTAAAAATAAATTACAGTGAATATATAAAAAAAGTTTAAACTATATTGTTTTACTTACTTATATATGTTTAGACTTTTAAAAATATTGTAATTAGTAACACGCAGTCTACATTCAGAAGAAAGTTAAGACCAATCAAACATAATTATTTTTTATCTTTTTTCCGTTTATAATTTTTAGGCAACGTGAAAGATAAAGAACGTTTTATATTTAAATCAGCAACTTATTTTTTTTTCACTTTTATGATTTCTCCTACATTCTATTATTAGATTTCCAAAGGCAGAAAATATTTTGTGATAATTTAAGAACATAAAAGTCGCACATAAAAATTTAACTGCATGGTGTATATTTTGATTTCCGTGCGAATTTGTTTTGTTTACTGGCATAATTATTCTAGAATAACTGAACGAGTATAATAATTTTTGTAACGTTGTTATTTGTATTTAAGATTATTTCACGTTATGTGGAATAGTAAAGGAGGATTATCATGTGTACATTTTCGGACTTTGTATTATTATTTTAGGAAAATATTGTATTTTAAAACTGAAATGGATCCGATATCCATTTATTTTTCATTTTAAATAACTTACTTAGATATTCAAGAGTTTCAAAATGGCTTTAAATCAAACATTTTAATAAAACTGATTTGTTGTAAGTCTTTCAAAGAAGTTTCTTATGTAATTATTTTGGTAAAATTTGCCTTTTACTTCAAGACATCTAAAATATTGATTGCTAAAGGGTATTTGTATAAGTTATGTGCAGGCTTACTCTTATTGCAATTTTGGGCATACTTTTTTTGCGTAAGGAATATTCTAATTTATTTAAAATAAATATATTATGTTAAATTTTAAACCTTAGTGAGACCTTTTTAAGGTGAAATTCCATACTAGTATATAAAATTATCCCTGAAAGAATAGAAAATGAATTATATTTTTTCTCTCATTTGTCGTTATTTTATATTTTGCTGTGTGTAGAACATATACTTTTGACAGAGTGGTATATAACAATTAAAAATATTTCTATCTATACAAAAATATACCAATTGCGATTGTTTTCATGTAAAGAGTATTGTTGTCGCGTAGAAATGCGATTGAAAATGAAAAAAAAACCATCTTTAATATTAAAAAATATTAAACTGTTAAAATATAGACTTCATGCCAGTTTTAGGGTCAAATACTTCTAGGTAATGCTGATTTTATGCTATTTACTTAAAATCTGTATCGGTAGTATTCATTATTTCCAATGAATATATTTTGTAATTTCGTTTAAAAGAGATTAACCGCTTTAATATTTTAGCTTTAGCGCTTGAAGAATAATTAAAACCTAAAAGTATTGATTAAGGAAGTGCAGTTTTGAAGCAAAATGAAGGTTGTCATATGAGGTCTTTATCGTCCGATGATTTGTTGGAAAAAAATCGCACTAGAGCTAAACAATGAGCTTTCGGTGACGATTGTCTGACCTTAAATTATTGCGAAAATGGAGTAAAATATTACATTTTGAGGTTTTTATTTTTTACAACTCATTTTCAATTCAGAACTGTATAAAACAGTTGGTTCCAACCTTTAGATGGCTACGGATTTTAGCAAGTCCTGGGCCAACACCTTGTAATATTATTTAAAAAAATAGTACTTGTATACTAATTATAATTTATATACATAATATATCTCGCTTAATAAATATTTATTTTATAAATAAATTTAGTAATGAAAAACATTACAGTTTTTAACATATGTTTTATAAAGGTAACATTTCAACATTTAAATAATCAATGAGATTTTTAAACGCACCTCTAGTTCAACAATTTATCTATTTAAGTAAATTTATAATATACCTGTATTTTTAATAGTGTTTAATAATAATTTAAAGTAACTCATTCAGAACTGAAAATTGCAGGATTCCATTTTAAAAAGTATTCTTAATTCATCAAATATATCAACAATAGACTGACAATAAACTATTGGGGGGAAAAATACCATCTCCAACAAAAATTGCAAATCGTGTTCATTTCTGTTTAATTATAAATACTCAAACAAGCACTTAGGAGTGCGGGTAAAAGTTTACTTCTATTATAGCACATAAGTTTTAATTTTCAATTTAGTTGCTTTTAGTTTTAATAGGAAAACATCTCAGACGCCTTATCCTTTTTTAAAAATGGTCAAATGAAAACATCCGTGTTCTTGAAAAATGTCTCCACGGACTACTTAGAATTTCGCGGACCACCAGTAATACTCGGACTATGGGTTGGGAATTACTAGTATAAATAAATTAAATTATGAAGTGTTTTTCAACAGATTTCGATTGAAATCTTCCAAGCAAAGTTTTTCAAACAGTTAATTTAAACGCTTGTTCGCGTCGCTTGGATATTATTTATTTTAACTTTCTATGTATTTCCAATTCATATTAACTGTGTATAATAGCAAAAAATAAAAACTTTCTAATAAAAAGCAATCGAGTGAAATTTTTAATAATAATGACGAGAAAGTGACAGAAATATGAGTTATATTAATGAGAAATAATTATTTATTTGTAAAAAGCTTTTAGGAAAATAAAAAGAGAAATTAGCCGTTTGCCGTGACATATAAAAATTAAAAATTAACTGTGTTTGGAAAACCATACGCGTGTTCATAAAAAGTTATATAAAACTCAAATACTTTTTTTAACGCAATTTTGTAATTCGTACTGTTTCTTTTGATTAGCAAAATATCTTTACTCAGCTTATTTATATGAAGTTAAATTTGGCTCAAAATTAAATGTTCCCTGAAACCGAACAAAAAAAGTCAGATAAAACCTTTGTCAAAACCTTTATATTGTTCAAATTACTTGAAGAATTTCAATGCTGCATTTTTCTGCATTAAACATTTATGAAAAATGTATATTGTTCAAGTACCTTTATGAAATCTTCATCTTTATAATTTTTATGAAGATTTTATGATTATGTATTTATGCTTTTGCTGGGAACTAGCAAAACAAGTTTTAGTTAATTACTATAGAGTTTTTTTTACAAATATATACAATACGTTTTACTGTGATATGATTATAAACGGAGAATGCAAATGGGTTCTAAAAAAGTTCCACTTGAAGTGCATGCAAAGGCATTGCCTTCCTTTTTAGATCATTTAACAGTGTCAACACAGTACCATACATAAGCTCACTTAGTGTCAACGAGAATTCGCACGTGGCAGAAAAGGGCGTATACGAGGACAATGATTGAATAGCCACTGCCTTTCACTCAGCTGTCAGCGCATCGGTACACGACCGTAGGGGCATTCGCGGTATCTTAGATAAAAGCGTTCGCCTCCCTTACGGAGAGACCACCTGTAAATTACTTTGGGGGGATGAAAAATCCCGCGACGTTTTCTAAGAACCTAGTCGAAAACATGCCAGCACTCTCGCAATGGAGTGTGTTGAAAGATTAAGGCACTTTAGAGAGAGTTGGATGGAAATTAGCTATCCGTCAGTTGGTTATTAAACTAAATCGGCCATTCTATTATTAAATAAATATCAATGTCATGAAAAAGTAGCTTTTTTGGTGAAAGAACGTTATATACCAGTATTAAAAAATATATAAAGTTTAAATATTTTCTTAAGTTACAAATTATAAAGTTTCATAATTTTATATTGTCAATTTAAAATAATTTAAATTTTTACATTTTGATGATGATTTTCAAAAATTAGTTGAATTACATCGTTCAACGCCATCTTTGTGATATATGTCGTAATTCATTATATAATTTTAAATAAAATATCTTCAGAAAATCTTTAAAAATATCATTAAGTTAAAAAAAATGTCCATGAACTTTTTTAAATGTAACTTATTCATATACAGAGATTGGTTTTAAAAACTCCCAAAGTTTAAGGGTTCACTAAACTTAAAAAAAAAAAATTAAAACTGGGTATTTATAAAGTTCTAAACATTTTGCCCGAACAAAATAGCACACTTTTCGAAAATATATTAAACATTTATTATAAACTAAATTGAAAATATTTTTTTAAAAAACAAACTAGAATTATTAGCTTAAGAAACTTAATAAAGTTGGATAAACTATTATCAAAAGTTAATAAAACATTTCAATGAATAATATTAAATTTTTAAAAACGTTCAGGATTATTTATTACAATATCTGTTTTAAGACTGAAGGTTTTTTTTAACCGACTCAAAAGCGTGCCAACCAGAACTTTAAAATAAAGCCGCCAAAAACTTTTAATTATGGGTTTTTTTATGCATGTCCACTAAAGATTTCTGTTCTAATTCAGATATTTGGAAAATTCTTTTTTTTGTTCGATAAAAACATTTTCACTTAGGCAAAAACTGAAAAAAAAAATTGCTTATCCGTCTGTTATATATCCGGAAATATCGATTAGCCGGACTTTTTTAACAGTTCCTCCAATTTCAAAATGTTTTCATTGTTTGATAGAAGTTGTACAACAATAACATTTCGTTTACCAAGGATCAGGTTTATTGGCATGGATATAGGGTTTTACAATATACGAGGTGTGGCTAGAAAAAAACCGAACTAGCACAGGTGAAACAATAAAACGAATGCAATAAGGCTGAAAGTCGCCTGGCCTGTCACGTGACTCTTGCTCCGCCTACTGCTCGAGTTTTATCTGCCTCCTGCACTCAGTCTGCCCGTGGCGTCTGTTCTAAGTAGTTGACGTTTTGTCTGTGCGTCGGAAAAATGTTGAGTGTACAGAAAGAACAGCGTGTTAACATCAAATTTCTTTTCAAACTTGGAAAATCTGCAAGTGAAACGTTTGTAATGTTGCAACAAGTGTACGGCGATGATTGTTTATCGCGAACACAAGTGTTTGAGTGGTTTAAACGATTTAAAGATGGCCGCGAAGACACAAGTGATGACGCTCGCACTGGCAGACCATTGTCAGCAAAAACTGATGCAAACATTGAAAAAATCGGTAAACTTGTTCGAGAAGATCGCCGTTTAACAATCAGAGCAATGTCTGAGTTGACAGGAATTGACAAGGAAAGTGTTAGGCAGATTCTTCATGAAAGTTTCAACATTCACAAAGTGTGTGCAAAAATGGTTCCAAAGTGTCTCACAATTGAACAGAAGGAACGCCGAAGAATGATTTGTTCTGACATCCTAGGAAACATTGAACGTGATCCCACCTTTTTACAAAATGTTATTACTTGTGATGAATCGTGGTTTTTTACTTACGATCCCGAAACCAAACGCCAATCGATGCATTGGAAATCTCCTGATTCTCCACGACAAAAAAAAGCACGAATGTCAAAATCGAAATTCAAGGCAATGATTGTTTTTTTTTTATGTCAAAGGGATTGTACACATTGATTGGGTACCAGAGGGACAAACAGTGAATCAGCATTACTACATTAGCGTCCTGACTACCCTACGTGAGCGAGTACGGAGAAAACGGAACGATTTGTGGAAAAAAAAGACATGGATCCTGCACCAAGACAATGCCCCAGCTCACAATGCGTTGTTAGTGAAGACGTTTTTAGCCAATCACAACATTCCCATCTTAGACCATCCACCCTACTCACCTGATTTGGCCCCCTGTGATTTTTTTCTTTTCCCTAAAGTCAAGTCAGCTTTGAAAGGAACTAGATTTGAGAGTGTTGAAGCAGTAAAAGAAAAAGCGACGGAAGTAATGTATGGACTTACCGAAAATGATCTGCAGCATTGCTATGAACAGTGGAAAATTCGTATGGAGCGGTGTGTAGACCGAGGAGGAGAGTACATTGAAGGAGATAACATCAAATTGTAAATAATGGAAAATAAAAAAATTTTATAGCATCAGTTCGGTTTTTTTCTAGCATTTGTTGCACATTTTCTAGCACATTGTTGAAATAAAATGTGAACACAAGTTGTCACTTGAATTTCGTAGTGAATAATAGCAGGGGGCGAAGCCCTATGATAAATTAAAAACTAAAAAGGGAAAAATAATCATATTTTTTCAAAAAGAAAATCGACTTTAGGAAAAATGCACTAAACAGCAAGGATAGTGAAGATTATGTATAGAAGGTGCGCTCGTTTTTCGCTTTTTGAAAGTGGGCAAGGAAAGGCAACTAAATGACGTCATTTTAGCTCTATTTTTATTATTTTAGCTCTATCGAATTTAAAGCTCTTCGAACATAAGACTAATTTTTAAATATGTCTTTTGCCAGTTTTAGGGAAACCGAAAGTTTTTGTTATAGGATTTTTTTTAATCCTTCACTGATTTTTATATCAATGTACAGATACATGCAAATTAAAACCTCCAGTCGCAAATGTAATTTTCCCAAGTAAATGTTTATTTTTAATAAGAATAATTTAATTGTTTACAGAATCATCAGAAATCGAAATAAGGATAAGAAAACATTTGCATACAAGATTTCTTTTCGATGTGATTGTAATTATATATATATGTATAAAATTGCAAATATTTATTTACACTAATCGTTTGTTAAAAAATATTTGAAATTTAAATGTAACTTCAAATAATTTATCCAACCGGCGATAGCTTCGGTTGTAAAAGTTTAGGTGAACATATCGGATTAATTATTATAGCATATGCATTTTAAAATAATGAATTCTTTATAATTTGCAAAGGATCTGTCTGTAAATTGACGGATGAGAATCAAAGAAAAGTCTGGGATGATGGAAAAATGCAATAGCTGGCAGTACCATCAACCAACGCACGCGCATCTAGTTCAGCCTTGCCATTGGTTCAAACAAGAGCATTAGACACGCCCACAGTAGGCGAGGAAGGCGTCACTATGACGTCAAATAGTTGCTCTCTCCGCCTTCCGTCAGGCAGAGCGAGTACGAGCACACCTTATATATATATATATATATATATGGTCTTCACTATCCTTGACTAAACAGTACTTTTTAATTTTACGAACGAGTTAAAAAAAATTGATTTATTATCAATTTTATACTTATTACAACTTTTTGAAGTTGGTGCCAATTTACAAAAATCATATATAAATTTTTAAAATTTGTATAAAATATTTCAATTTCAAAAAGTTTTAATAAGAATAAAATTAATATTAAATAATTCAATATTTTCAACTCGTTCGTAAAATTAAAAATTATTTTTTACTTTTTAGCGCATTTTTCTTAAATTTGGACTTCATTTTAAAAAAAGGTTATTTTAAAGACATTATTAAAAAGACATTATCTTTTAGAATTTTTAAAAGTAGCATATTTAATAATTTATATATTTAATCTCTATCTCTATCTATCTGAATGTACGTGAATTACAAACACGTATGTTACGTAGATTACAAAACACTTTTCTTTTATGATGTGATAAACGACAAATATTTACTCATGTATTATATACATGTTAAAATCGATTTTCATTCTTAAAACGAAAGGTTTTTCCTATACCAAAAAAAAAAAAAAAATAATTGCAGTAGATATTTTAGTGTTTTAGAAAACTAGAAAAATAAGGTATCCACCTGAGCTTCATTAGAACTAGAGAGTAGACCAAGCGGTCTACTCTCTAATTCTAATGAAGTACTGAACTGTATTCACACGGTAAAGTTCATTTCTCACAATGGGAGCATACTCTCCAGTTATTATTTAAGCTCAGTAAACTAATGTCCTCATATATTGGTCGTGGTATCGCAATTTAGTGAATGTGGTACACACCTCAGATGTTGACTTTCTCGTCTGACAATGGTTCAAAATTATAAGTAAATATCCTCGGGTCTTGTCTTTAAAATAGATTCTGAACCATCACATATAACCCATTGTGCAACGCTATCAATAAAGCCATTTATGCAAATAAAATTAATGTCAAAATACAATTTAATTGTAACCGTTGCCGTTTGAATTTATATTTACAATCTGGCAAGCAGAGCCGGATTGTAAAAAGGTACTGTAAAATTTAATTATATTTCATTTTATTTTCATAAATTTACAGTTCCCCTTGCATATATTATTTTTATTTTCCTACTTATGTTTTCTCACACAAATGTTTTTTGATTGCACAAACTTTTAAGTCACTGCTTCCGTGTTTTAAATATTGCACTGTCTGCTTAAAATATGCTTTATTTTTGCTGAATATTAAATAAAGTAGGAAAGAATGACATTAATATTTTTTTAATTTCAAAATATATCAAACAAACTGAAAAATCTGTATTATTTTGTTACAATTTCTTTTAAAATAGCAAAATTATGAATGTTTTTAACTGAAACAAACAATTTATAATTCCTGGCATAAAATTAAGTCAATAATATTGGGATGAAAGCCTAGAGTTACAACAGTTCCTAAATCCAATTCATGCATGTGTTATAAGTACAGTTTAATTGTTTACTAAAACTGAAATAAACAGCTTTCCTGACACTATTGCAGCTACGTTTAGATATCAAACCTACATTGCTGTGTTTTGCAATGCCATTTAAATTATCTCTTATTTTAATAAAAACAGTAAGTACGTTGAGCTTTCTCACCGTATTGAATACAAACTGTGATTATAAAAAAACAATTTAAATTTTCCAGAAATGGAAAAAAATATCAGAAAAAAACCTGATATAAAATTATGCATCTAAACTCATATTCATTATACTAGTAGCAAATGTGTTAAAAATATTCATTGTTCGTCCTCGTCAACAGTGTTTAGCAAGCTTATAAGTTCCGTACTTTCAATATGAAAAATAAAAATGTTCATTCAACTTTTTATTGAAAAGAAAGTCATATTAAATATGTATTATCTGTAAAGGTTTTATTTAGTATAATTTTCAAAATGAAGCAACGAGGTTAAACAGATGGGTAAATTCCTAGTGTCCGGTGCCCCGTTGTCGCCAAGGCCAAAAATTACGCTTTTTTTTTTGTAGCCAAATCAAAATGGCGGACATTGCATTGGTCGCACTTGAGCTCCACAATGGGCTAATGTCGACGGTTTAGAATTGATTCCGAAGCTTTGCTTTGGTTAATTAACATCGCACTAGAGTTTATATTGGGTTGTTGGCGGCAGTTCTGCGCCTATCGTGAAGGTAACAGTGTCGATCATGGTGCTTACAGGCAGTCGTTTTGGGCACTTCGACATCACTCTTAAGCGCACACGCGTACCGCTCGCTAAAATCAAAGACTCTTGAAGTCGATTTTGTGGTCTTCTGCCTCCGACTATTCAGGGTCACATCCATGACACCCTCCGTGAAGTCGATCATTTGCTGCTTAATGTATCCATGTTTCGACCCATAAACCACATCCACAGTGAATTGCAACGGGGTCGCTCCATGCACGTTCGCTTGTTAGACAACAATGCACCAATCAATCATGGCACGTTAACCTTTCATTTCAAATTCCCAAAAATACCTACTATTCAAATAAACGTCGTCCGCGTATACGATCCATAGCTCAGGAAAATCAAAATCACAACAATGCGAGCCATACGTCGATTCAAAAATGGCGGAACAATGTGAAAGCATGCAAGAGGGGAAAAAAATTAGGGTTGCCGTACAACATGATATTTTTGCTTGTCATCAAGTAGGGTTGCAAAAATATAAACTTTATCACCCAATCATTTGTCGCCAAATCCCATTTGGTGAGGGCACTGGACACTAGGAATAAATCAACAGATGTTGTAATGTGTATATTTTTCTTGATTTTAAAATTATATTTTTGCTTTTTATACAATTGTAATAATTGTTTTTCTCTATTTAGTTTTGAACATCACATAAAAAGTGTTTGACTATGGCTGGTGATGTGCCTCCAAATGTGGAAGTCCGAAGCACTTTGCCTGTTGGTCCCCTTAAAGGCCACAAGTATCCCTTAGAAGTTATTTATTGTGGAGGTTAGAAAAAAAATTATATGTTTTTTAAAAAAAAAATATATATATAATAATGGGTAAATTCCTAGTTTGAATCCCTTAGCATGATTCTGGAAAATTGGCAACAAGGCCAAAACGATGTAAATTTTGTTTGTCTCCAAATCGAAATAGCAAACGTAATGGCTGGTTGGTTTATTAAATAATGGCATACAACAGCAGCACAATGGGCTATTGGCGATGGTTTGGATTCGACAACTATGCAATTAATCAATAAAATAAAAAAAATTAAGCACTAATGTCACAGACACATACCTCGATCATTGATAGATTCGTACCTCGAATTTCAAATTGTTTTCCTTCTGAATACCCTGAATTGCTTTTCTTATATTAAAAATGTATAGAAAGTTATTCTTAATCATGTGTGTCTCCCTAACATAAAATTTTGCTGATAGCCCACTGTGCAGCTGTCGTGCGACGTTAATTAATCAAACCAAACCTTAGCATAAAAAATACCATTAATGCTTGAGCATGTAATGTATATAAATTCATGAAATGTTATTTCACCGTAAAAAGCTTATTTTTATTATTACACGATTTTATACAATTCTATTATTGTATTATTAAATCTTGCAATTCAACTTGGCCTAATGACAATATAATATTTTTTCATAATTGGTACTTTATTCTAAATACTAATGAGTGTCATTTTATTATTTAAAATTGCATATTAGCAAGCTCCAAATCCATGCTATACTATGGTCATGCGTTCTACAATATTAATGTCTTTTAGAAAGACAGCTTCAAAGAGGCCATTGAGAATCAACCGTATGATATCTTTTAAATATATAAAAAGGACACAGTGTTCACTCTAGGCATTTTTTGAAGGGCGGTCTGCCCTGCCTACCCTTTTTTCATCTCAATAGTGCCCTCATGCCCCTTTTTCAAAAATGCTGCCCACTTTTGAAAGAATTCCGTCCTTCTTGCCCTTTTCAGTCAAGTACAAGTGTCCTTGCTTCCCTAGCTGTCTTTAAAAAAAGGCTTCGATTAAAAAATATTCTCTTTTTTAACTACTACTCATGTTGTTAAATTGCGATGATTCCGTGGCAATTTCAAGCACAGGGCATTCCATGAATCCTATTGATTGCTTGTGCCCACATATGAAATCCTAAGTTTTTTTCTATGTTTTTTTTTATAGAGAAGATGGTTTGGGGCAAAGTTGCAAGACTATGCATTTTATTACCAAATTTTAGATTTAAGTAGCCTTTATATCAGCTTTATAAGTAATATCTTCATAAAAGACACATCAATTTTGTACAGGTTTTTCCCTCGAGATAGGTCCCGAACAATCAACAATAGCCCAATATGCAGCTCTAGTTCATTGTCAACCAATAAATCGGAATTTTTTTTTGTTTGAGCACGTGTCCAAGTGCCTTTTTAAAAACGGGGTGCCCTTTTTGCCAACAGCGCCCTGCCCCTTTTTATTTCTAAAGTGAACACTGAAGGACAACATTAAAATAATCGAAGAACAACTTGTTTAAAACTGAATAGGATGACAATTTGTTGAACTTAATTCAGAAATTTCAAAGTTAATTACTGAAATATGTTTGTTTACATTTAAAATAACTTGACTTCCTTTATCTTGCATTAAAAAGTATTTACAAGCAGTTTAAATATTATAGTACCACATAAATTTTAATTTATTAGCAAAGCAATGTTTATATATAATTGCTAATTGTATTTTCCCTTTTTTTATTTCAGAATGTTCTATGCCTCTAGAAGTAAGTTTATAGAATGGTTTTCTAGAATTTTTTTGTCAAACTATCTACTACTTCAATTGTTATTTTGTATAAAAGTTTAAATTAAATTTTAAAAATCGATTATTTTCTCCCCAACGATTCTATTTTTTTAATCAATTAAATATAAATTTCCGTAAATTAAATTAAAAAATTGTACGAGTGGCATTTTTCTCATAATATATTTATTTTCTACTTACTGAGAAATATAGAAAATAAATTAATCTTTACTATACACATTGTTGAGACAATATAGTTTTGTTTAATTAATTTCCAGCATGTATTAAACCAGATCCGAGTCTGGGAAAAATGTGAATAACAACTTGAATTTCTTGATGAATAATAGCAGAGGGGAAGCCCCCTTACTAAATTAAAAACTAAAAAGGGAAAAATAAAATACTCTTTATTACAAAAAAGAAAACTGACTTCAAAGAAAATACGCTAAAAAGTAAAAAATAAATTATAATTTTACGAAAGAGTTGAAAAACGATTTTAAAAAGTTTTAATTAGCATAAAAAAAGTCTTGTTTTCCTTTTTTTTTTTTTAATTATTTTATTGTCATTGTTTTAACAACACTTTATTATATACAAATATTTAATTTATTTGTATTGTATTTTTGAAATGATTGTTTTTTTTAAAATTAATCTTTCTGTCTTATTTTTATTTAGTCTTTATTGCTACAACTAAGCCAAACTTGAGTTTTTGAAAAGTTAAATGGTTTTTTTCTGTAACTGAATTGATTAGTAATTTTATATTTCAATGTTATTTCAAAAATGAAACTAACATTTTTTTTATTGATCCCAAATTAATTAAAAAATTTGGGATGCGGTTTTAAAATTTAAAATTAACTCATCATCTCAAAGCAAAAACCTTTCTGATGATAAAGTGTACATATAAGAATTCGATGTTTGAAAACTAAATATTTATATTACTTCAGTATAACTTTATTTCTTATGATAATTCTTTTTCCTAAATATACATTTGTATCTAAATATACCTTTATTTTTTTTAAATTTTAGTACTGTGAATTCTATCCAAATTATGAAAAATGCAAAGAATGGCTACAAAAAAATTTACCAGATTTATTCGAACAAAAGATGAAATTAGGTAAGTTGTTAACCCCTTTTTTTTTTTTTATGTTATAACCCTTTATGGTGCACATGTCAACCTTAAAAGATGTTTTTTTACTAAATGAGAAAGAATTCAAATCCTTAGTATTTTTTCTTTTAGCTACCGAGAAAATATGGACACTAAAAAAACATATCGTGAAATTTAATCTGGACACTAATTACAGTTTTAATCATTATTATTTTTGTGATTATAAACTAGTTACATATCGTACAACTTGCACAAATTTTGCATACTCTACCGTACAAGTTGCATGTAAAGATTTTATAAATCTCATACAGAAGTTTTTATTTCTGAGTTTTTTAGAGAGCATGAACTGTATATCTAAACTTAACAGCGAAAATAACTTGATTCTCTTAACATGAAGAAAATATTGTAATTGAATGTGTGGGTACCAGACAGCTCCACTTTTTTCTGATTTTCACTTATTCTTATAAAGGAAAAAATTCTCTATCAATTGATGCAAGAACCAGAGAGCTCTAAGAAATGGCTATAAAGATAGATAGAGATATAAAGGAAAATGAGCTGTACTTTTGTAGCATTTATCGTCTTTCCAGAACTATTTTAAAAAATAGAGTTGTCTGGTTCTTACAGCCACGTCTTCAATTGTAAAATATTTTTAATGTAAGAGTTAAATATATATATATTTTCCTCTTATTAGGAATTTTAATTATTTTTATGGAGATGGCTTTTAAATTATGCCTCAATGCACATTAATGCATTAGGTTTAAAAGTTACTTCAACAAAGTATTTTTACGAATTAAAAATGTATGGTACATTGCTGTGTAAACTGGAAATCAGTGTATCCATGTCTCTAGTGGTCAGAAGGTTAACTTACCAACACTCAATTAATTCTTAAAATTATAAAAAGTTGTTTTCACTCTTTTTTTTTTTTTAAATATAACTGATACATGTTTTTTTAAAAATATTTTCTTTAAATCTTAGTTAATTTGAAAAAGATAGCTTCTAAATTGTACCTTGTATCATTATATTTAAGAAATATAAAATGGAGTACTTTTATGAATTAAAAATTGTATACATTGCTGGAGAGAGAAAAATATCACTGCATGAAAGGGATAACTCACGTTTTTAAAATTTATACAACCATGAGCATATCCAATTGCATAGAATTTGAATGAAAGGTATGACCAAAGGGCATTGAATATTATTTGATTCTAGTTATATTGAAAAGGATTATTCTAGTTGTATTAAGTATTGTTTATGCTCAAATTTTTATTGGAATCATTGTCCCTTGGTAAGTATGAACCAGTGTTCATTCTAGGCGTTTTTTGAAGGGCGGTCCGCCCTGCCCGCCCATTTTTCATCACAATAGTGCCCTTGTGCCCCTTTTTTCAAAAATGCCGCCCTCTTTTGAAAAAATTCTGCCCCTTTGCCCTTTTCAGTCAAGCTCAAGTGTCCTTGCTTCCCTGGCTGTTTTTAAAAAAGGCATCGATTAAAAAAAATGTGTGTGTAAATTGGAATTAAGTGAATTATAACAGTAGAAAAACGAACTCCTTTTAACTACAAGTGTTGTACAATCTCGATGATTCCGCGGTTATTTCGAGCACGGGGCATTACACAAATCCTATTGGTTGCCTGTACCCGCATATGAAAGCTATGTTTTTTTTAAAAAGTGAAGATGGTTTGGTTACAATATTAGGCCTTTTATTACCAAATTTTAGATGTAAGTAGCCTTATCATCAATCTTGTAAGGGGGCTGATTAGGGCTACTTACAGATTTGGTTTTTAGCGACAACATGGATTTTTAAGTGTCAAATTTTAGATTTTAAGTAGTATCTTCATAAAGGGACATCAATTTTGTACGTGTCTTTCCTTCAAATTAAGTCCCGAATCGTCACCAATAGCCCAATATGCAAATCTAGCGCAATATCAATCAACAAATCAAATCTTTTTTTTTTGTTTGGACACGGGTCCGATATATCAACGGTTAGCCACGCCCACCTCAAACTTTTTTTTTTAAAAGTCCCCATTTAAAAACAAGAAGTGCCTTTTCAAAAACGCGGTGCCCTTTTACCGCCAACAGCGCCCTTCCCTTTCTTATTTCTAGAGTGAACACCACTGTATGAACAATTAGTAAGCAGAATATACGAATTTGATGCCTTATGAACGTTTAAAGTGCATTTTTCGTCAATTTTAGATTAAGAGCTCATTTGAATACCTGTTTGCAGTAGATGAAAAACAATTATTTTAATCGGCAGAATATCCTGACTATTGTTGCTTTCTCATTCCTGTTATTAACACTACAAGCTTTCAAAATGGCTGTTTTGAAAGGTTATTCAATAATCACTCAGTGTTCATTCTAGAAATAAAAAGGGGCAGGGTGCTGTTGGCAGTAAAAGGGCACCCCGTTTTCGAAAAGGCAGTTCTTGGTTTTAAAAAGGTGCTTAACGAAAAAGTTTGGGGTGGGTGTGGCCAAACAAAAACAAATCAGTGATCAAACAAAAAAAAGTTCCGATTGTTGGTTGAGATTGCGCTAAAGCTGCATATTGGGCTGTTGGTAACAGTTCGGGACTTATCTCGGAAAGACCCGTACAAAATCGATGTCTCTTACTTTTAAATTAGTGCAAATAGTACAAAACAATATTAAAAAATATTTTTTCACTTAACCAAATCAAATGATGAAAAGACTACTTAAATCCAAAATTTGGTAATAAAATGCCTAATATTGTAAAATTGCTCTAAACCATCTTCTCTTTAAAAAAACAACAGAAAAATAACTTGCATAGCATTTCCTATGAGGGCACTGGCAACCCTGTGCTTAAAATTACGGTGGAATCATCGTAACACAAAACGCATAGTTAAAATGGAGATAGTTTTTCTAGTGTCATAATTCCCTTTAATTCTTATTTACACAAAAAAAAAATCGATGCCTTCTTTAAAGACAGCTAGGGAAGCAAGGACGCTTGTGCTTGACTGAAAGGGGAAGAGGACGGTATTTTATAAAAAGGGGCATGGGGCTGCTATCGAGATGCAATAAAATAATCTTTCTAAAAAAAAGGCAAACCGACTTAAAGAAAATGCGCTAAAAAGTAAAAAATAATTTTTAATTTTATGAACAAGTTAAAAAAAATTGAATTATTGAATATCAATTTTATACTTAGTACAACTTTCAGAAATCGGCGCCAAAATTTAGGTATGATTTTTGTAAATTGGCACCAACTTCAAAAAGTTGTACTAAGTATAAAATTGATATTCAATAATTCAATTTTTTTAACTCATTCGTAAAATTAAAAATTATTTTTTACTTTTTAGCGCATTTTCTTTAAGTTGGTTTTCCTTTTTTTTTAGAAAGATTATTTCATTTTCCCTTTTTAGTTTTTAATTTAGAATAGGGCTTTGCCCCCTAATTGTATTCACCAAGAAATTCAAGTAGTAACTTGTGCTGAACAATGTATATTGTAAAAAAATCCCTATAATGGCAATAAATGCTGGTTAAACAAATTGTCATTGTTGTATAACTTCTGTTAAACAATGAAAACATTTTAAAACAGATAAATTGTTTAAAAAAACTCCGGTTAATCGACATTTCTGGATATGTAACAACCGGATAACCAATTAGCTTTTGCAGATTTTGCCTAAGTGAATTTTTCTCTATCCAGCAAAAAAAGAATTTTCGAAATCGGACAATATTTTTTTTTAAACGGTCCGGTAAATTGAGAATTTCGGATAGTTAAATGCCGGATGACTGAATATTTTTTTCAAATTGCTCTCCTTTGAAACATCCCCTATAATAAAAAAAAATTGTGCAAATATCTGAAATAGAACCGAAATCCCGCGCGAACATACATAAAAAAAAAAACATAATTGTTGAATCTTTAACCTCTTGGCTTGGCGCGCGATTTGGCGGTTTTATTTTGGAGTTTTGGGCTGCACGCTGTTCAGTCGGTTAAAAAAGGGTGGGCAGCGCGGTCCACCCTTCAAAAAATGCCTAGAGTGAACACTAAATGGCCATTTACTACATCCTTTTGTCTGCACTTAAGAGTATTTTTTTAAATACCAGGTGGGAAAACCATACCATAAATAAATTCTTTTTTTTTACAGTTAAACAATTGTTTTAAGTATAAGTGTTGCCATGTATACAGTTGTGGACACAAAAGTTAGCTATTGTTTTAGTGGAAATTTTTTGTGTTCCTTAGATGCCGAACCCTTGCAAGGAGATGAGGAGAAGAAGCGTCAGAAGAGGGGAGGAAAGGGAATGATGAAGGCTAAGAAGAAGTCAGAGAAAGAGAAGAAGATCTGCCTATCACGAGCACCTCGCGGAAAGAAGAAGTTTGTTACCGTCATTACTGGCCTTAAAACATTCGGTAAGAAGTTTTAAAATGTATTTTTTTTAGAGTTCATAATCTTGTGAAAGAGTTCTTATAGCAATAAAGAACAGTTTTATCATTCTATCTCTTAAACAAAATATTTTTTGGGAAGTTGTATGCAATCAGGAATTTAGTTGTTACTGTTTCACAAGTGTACACTGGATTCTAGGGATTGTCTGTATATTCAGTATACTATCTAATTCTGCAGCGAAACTAAATATTTGGTTCGGCCAAATAGTTTACTATTCGGTAACATAAAGATGGCATTTAAAATTAGCACAAAAATAATAGGAAAAGCAGACTTGACAAACCTTGTGAAAGAGTTCTTATAGTAATAAAGAATAGTTTTATCATTCTGTCTCTTAAAATTTTTTATAAAAAGTTTTTGGGGGAAGTTGTATGCAATCCGGAATTTAGTTGTTACTGTATCACAAGTGTGCACTGGATTCTAGGGATTGTCTGAATATTTGGTTCGGCCGAATAGTTTACTATTCGGCAACATAAAGATGGCATTTAAAATTAGCACAAAAAAAATAGGCAAAGCAGACTTGACAAACCTTGTGAAAGAGTTCTTATAGTAATAAAGAATAGTTTTATCATTCTGTCTCTTAAATTTTTTTATAAAAAAGTTTTTGGGGAAAGTTGTATGCAATCAGGAATTTAGTTATTACTGTTTTACAAGTGTATAGTTGATTCTAGAGATGGTCTGAATATTCAGTATACTATCTAATTCTGCAGCGAAACTGAATATTTGGTTCGGCCGAATAGTTTACTATTCGGCAACATAAGGATTACATTTAAAACATTAGCACAAAATAAATAGGCAAAGCAGACTTTATACAATATTTGAGTAAAACAATTTTATATATATAAAAAAATATATTGAACACCTCAAGAAAGGTATCTGCTTGATTATTAGAAGTTAAAACTTTGCAATTTCTTAAATTTGACACAACATAAAATATAATTTTGTGTGTGCATATAATATCAATAAAATAATATTATTCAATTAATAATTGCTATCAAAATTTAATAATTAAGGGATAAAAAAGGATAGCTATCATAGCTACTAATACGTAGACAAGTTCTTTATTGCAATTATATAATTTAAGTAAATCATAAGTTAACCAATTTTTGTGAGTTATTAAAAATAAGATATCCATTGTAATGATATTTTTAAAATAAACTAATTCAATTCTAATTCAACTTTTATTAAATGTTTAGGGTTATTGAGTATAATTAATAATTTATTGTGAATTCAACATATGAGAATCTACTAATATGGGCCAAAAAAAAATTAATTGAAATTTTAGTTTTTAAACTGTATTAAATATTTAACAAAATTCAACATTCGATATATCCCAATTGAAATATAAACATTGAAATTGAATGTAGCATGTGCGCTGATTGCATGTTTCTGGCATTTTTATTGTTAAGTAGGAAATATTTATTTTATTATTAAGTAATTTTATACATTTTTTATTATTTTTCTTGAAAATGATTGCAATAAAAGTGCCTTTAATTGTTCTGCCAAACGCTTTTAACTAACATTATACAGCTGAAAATAACTGATAATACTTAGGGACTATGAACAGCCATAAAAAAAATTATGATGATCCAATTGGATTAGAGATTGAAAGTTTGTGGAATCAAATCTTTTAAACCTAACCAAAGGTTCGCCATCTAAAGCAAACTGGTTGATTTTATATATCCATCATTAACATATCCATCTTTAGTGCAATGTCAATCAAATTAGAAATAATAAAATGTACTACAAAAGAAGAGTTGATAAAAGCTGAAGGTTTTTAACATACAAAGTTTCAAATAGCTTAAAATAAATATTAAGACTTTTGTGCATATATATAATTAAATACTATTAATAAAAAAAATTCATTAGTTAACAGATCCAAAATTAATTTTTATACTTTAGCTAAATTGCTGAAACTGTTATAAAACTGAGCTTAAACACTGCTTAAAGTCTCTAGGTTATTATGTTATTTAATTTCAATCCTTAAATTAACTAAGTTATTTACAAAAGAAGAAATCTATATGTGATGTTATTATTCAGATTAATTTAATTAAGTTTTTTAAAGGCGTCAGCTGGGAATCCGAAGATTCTTGGTTCGATCCTAGGTGATGGACTTGACAAAGAAAAGTAAAAAGTAGTGATCTTAGGATCGGAACATTGCCAGCTTTGCTACAAAATATTAGAAAAGTAGTTCAGAACACCCGCAAAGATTAACGGCGTGTATACGGGACTCATGCACAATAAATCTGATTGGGGTCCATAGTCCCGACATCTATTGGAGCCCCAGTTGCTCAGTTGGTAAGGCGTTCAGCTACTAATCAGAGGATTGGTGGTTCGAATCCGAAAAATGGACTTGACATAGAAAAGTAAAAAAGTAGTGATCTTGCGATCGGAGGGTTGCCAGCTTCGCTACAAAAATACTAGAAAGTCGTCCAGAATATCCAACAAATTATACTGCCGTGGTGTTATATATATTATATTATATTGTGTTATATATAATTATATTGGACTGGTGCACGATAAATCTGATCGGGTCCAAAGTCCCGACGTCTATTGAAGGCGTTGGATGCCAGTTCAGGTGTTTTCTCATCATCTGACCATGGTTCTAAAATAACGAGGTGCATGTATGAATGTGTATGTGTTCCCGGGTCTTTCCTTCGAGATAGACCCCGAACCGTCGCCAATAGCCCACTGTGCAGCTCTAGTGCAACGTTAATTTACAAACCAACCGAACCGTCGCCAATAGCCCACTGTGCAGCTCTAGTGCGACATTAATTAACCAAACCAAATAAGTTTTTTTTAAATATTATTTTCTTTTAACAGATATTGATCTTAAAGATGCAGCTAAATTCTTTTCACATAAGTTTTCCTGTGGATCCTCTGTAACCGGAGACGACGAAATAGTTATCCAAGGTGATGTTAAAGAAGAGTTGTTTGATATAATCACTGAACATTGGCCTGAGGTAAGATGTTTTACAAGACACAATATTGCAATTTTAGTTTTGAAATCAAATCTATAACGATTACGTTGAAATAACTTTAATATTTCTTTCATGTAGATTGATGAAGACGTGATCGACATGTTAGGCGACCAGTCTCGGTGATTGAGACTATACTTAGACCGTTATAATAAAAATACTTTTTATGTACAATTTTGTATAATAAAAATACATTAAAAATCTGCAAAACTGCATGTGTATTTGTGCTTGAATTGTGTAGATGCCTTTCTTTATAAAGTTTTAAGTATGGTAAGAATTACTTCAGGTAAATTTGTAACTTTAGTATGAATCAGGTACATGTAGTTTACCTGAATTGTAGTGCCATAAAGTATCTAATTTTTTTCTGGACATTTCAAATAATGCTTAAGCAGTAAATGAAGTGATAAAACATGCCAAGATGTTTTTTTTAAAAAAGCATTAAAGTATAAATTATTTTCAATGGACCATACACATAAGCCAGTGTTCATTCTAGGCATTTTTTGAAGGGCAGTCCGCCCTGCCCGCCCTTTTTTTCGTCTCGTTAGCGCCCTCATGCCCCTTTTTCAAAAATGCAGCCCTTCTTGCCCTTTTCAGTCAAGCACAAGCGTCCTTGCTTCACTACCTGTCTTTAAAAAAGGCATCGATTAAAAAAAAATTTGTGTGTAAATTGGAATTAAGTGAATTAATTATGACAGTAGATGGACAGTAAATAAACTTCTTTTTAACTACGCGTGTTGTAAAATCGCGATAATTCCGTGGTAATTTCGAGCACGGGGCATTCTATGGATCATATTGGTTGTCTGTGCCCTCATATGAAATGTTAAGGGTTTTTTTTCTGTGTGGTTTTTGAAAGAGAAGATGGTTTTGGGCGGGGCGATCCCGATTTACCTGAGCATTTAAGTAACCTTTTTAATAGTTTTGTACAGTGTCTAATTAGGGCTACTTACAGATTTGATTTTTAAGGAAAACATTAATTTTTAAATGTAAAATTTTATATTTTAATTAATATCTTCATAAAGAGACATACATTTTGTACGGGTCTTTCCTTCGAGATAGGCCCCGAACAGTCAACAATAGCCGAATATGCAACTCTAGTGCAATGTCAACAAACAAATAAGATTTTTTTTGTTTGGTCACGTGTCCGATGTGTCAATTTGTGGCCACGTCCACCCCAAACATTTTTTTTAAAGTGCCCTTTTAAAAACAAGAAGTGCCTTTTTAAAAACGGAGTGCCCTTTTACTGCCAACAGCGCCCTGCCCCTTTTTATTTCTAGAGTGAACACTGCATAAGCAAATAGTTAAATTCTTACTGTACTCTCAATTTGGCAGGGGGGCCTTGGTAGCCCAGTGGATAAAGGTGTTCAGCTGGTAATCAGAGGATTGCTAGTTCGAACCCGTGCGATGAACTTGACAGAGAAAAGTAAAAAAGTAGCGATCTTGTGATCGGAGGATTGCCAGCTATGCTACAAAAATACTAGAAAGTCATCCAGAACATCCAACAAATTATACAGGCGTGTATACAGTACTGGTGCACGATAAATGTGATCGGGGTTCAATGTCCCGACGCCTATTGAAATTGTGTTGTGTGCCAATTCAGGTGTTGTCCTCGTCACCTGACCATGGTTAAAAAATATGAGACGTTCCCAGGTCTATTCCTCGAGATAGATCCCTAATCGTCACCAATAGCCCAATGTGCAGCTCTAATGCGACCTTTTTTAACCAAACCAAACTCAATTTGACAAGAATTGAGAAATTTTTATAATCTCGAACGTTATGAACCGGAAGCTTGTCATAGATATTATAAAAGCCAAATATTTTGAACCTTTAAAACCAATATTCTAACTATAATTATAGCAGCATTTTGTAAATGTATGTACTTTTATGTTCTTCAAAAATATATTCATGCCCATCAAAAATCACTTTGTAATCTAAAATATTAACTTTTTTTTTTTAAATACAATTTAATTTTTTAAAAAATTATAAAAGTTTTCTTATTAAAAATTAATCTGGTTCTTGTTAAATATCCAACTTCAGAATTTGGCTGTTGCATAGAAGTTCTGATAATAGGTTGTCACCACAGACTTTGCCCCTTTCGCAACTCGTTTAAAATTTGCAAAGTGGCATTCTTAGACAGTATAGTATGCAATTTGTGGCAGTCAAGATTAAAGAAGCAGGATTAAAAAAAAAACGATTTCTATAGAAATTAGCTAAAACTTTACCAAAGTCGAGCCCCTGGGAGGGGGGGGCATGCCTGCCATAGATTAATTCTTAATGCCAAGAGTGCAGAATATGTCAGAACAAGGTTCGGTGGAAATTTGAACTGCCCAGGGAAATTTTTACTAAGGACTAAAAATAAAAATTGCAACAAAGATGTCTTGTGTTTTTTTCTACATCTGTTTTATAATTACCAGTTAGATGTGGAGTGATGTATTCCTCTTTAAAATCAATTCTTTTAAAAAGCACTTCATTACGTTATTTTATTAATCCTAAAGAATGCCACATTCATCTTTCTAGCCACATGTTGGAGTGAAGTTTTCAATTCTACTCGTCACGCTGACGGTTACATTTTTCCATGGAAAAACATGATTAACCTTTTATAATATTTGTTGAGGAAATTTGTGGTTATAAAAATTTGTCCAGAGAAGATTTCATGGCTCTCAACATTTTCTGCACCCCTGCTTAATTCATCCCTTAACTTTACTAAAATTATATATAAATGACAAAAGCTCTTTTGCAAATTCGTTCGGTCACAAACTAGTCTGCTCAGGGGAAAAAATTAATTCTGATCACAACATGTATCCCAGTTTTCCTTTATTTAAGCCAATTAAGCTGTATTATTAGGTCAATGGTAATTCAACTTCTTTGGTTACAATTTTCAAATACTCCAATGTACTTATTCGACTGAAAAAAAAATTATTCCACTAAGTTTTAATTTTTAATATTTTGCAAGAAAAATATATTAACTGATGTGCTTGAGTTATAAGAAACCCAGCTTTTATCCTTCCTTACTACCTCACCTCACATATATGAATAAGATTTTAATACAAATTAGGTACATATTTACTAATAAAAATCAATGTTATTCTAATTCTTAATATCTTTATTTAATAAATTCTAAGAATTACACTGTAAAATATATATATTTATATTTTTGTTTAGGTAAATAATTATTTTAGGTTATATTCATAACAGGGCATGGAAGTAAATTCTGGGTCCTGAAGGATAAGGCAAATATTGAATTTGTAGGTTTGTTTCCACACTGCATAAAAGTTTAATTTATATTTCCAACACATATTACTTTTAAATATTTTTTTTTAGTATTTCATTAGAAGAACCTCTTCAAAAGTACACCCAGTGCTTTAAATTAAAAAAAAAATTAAAATTATAGATTTTTTTTAATGAACTTTTATAGTATGTTTAATATTGGAAAAACCGGATATACATATCAGTATCCATCAGGTGGATAATACCTCCAAAATATTTCTTCTTCTTAAATATTTTTTTAATTAGAACCTTTATACTTCATATATAATATTAAACAAACAATGATATTTTAGACATGTTTTTGTAAAAAAAATTGTTTATTCAACAGAATAATATAATTTTTTAAATTATGGCTATACATTTACATAACCAGAATGTAGTCAAATAATTTACCACATTATAGTGCAAAAATAGAACATCTTTCAACACCTTCAAATACTAATCTAAATTAAGTACAATTAACCTTCTTACAAATATGTTAATGGCATATTAAGATAAATAACATTTATAAATCAAATAACTTAGAATTATTATTATTAAAAGAGTTTTTACAATTGCAAATACGTTTAATCAATTATTTATAATTAACAGATACAATACAAAACTATTTTGATTAAACCATATCAGTGAATATGAATAATTTTAAAAATAACCAATTTACATCTATATTTTTGAAGTAAAGAGCACATTGACATAAAACATATTTCACAGGTGAAATGAGTAACATTGTTTTTAATAGTCGTGATTGATAGCAAATCCAAACAGAAAAAAATATTTTAAATGTGAGGAATATCTTATATTTGTCCTAAATTGATGATAACTCTGCCTCAATTCAGAAGTTATAGAACACAACTTAAATTAGCCAAACAGACTGATTTAGTAGAAACAACAAAATTTGATTGGAAAACAAAACTTGCATTATCTTCAAATTAAAGATATAAAATTGGTAAACTAAAAAACTCCCTGAAGACATATGTTAAATTGAAGTTATAGTCAATAAAACTGTTTAGAACAATCTTAAAACATAATTTGAAAAGCGTCATAAAAAATCTTCTCAATAATTTTTTCAAAAAACCTAAATTGGTAAGCATACGGACCCTTTGCTATTATGGCACTAACATTTCCCCCTTTATTCTATCAAATATACTTATTCTTTGTCAATGCAGATCAGACTGATTCTTTCCACAGTGACGTCTATGAAATAACTCTGCCTCCTTTTCATTCGAAAATTAAACCCTGATATTTTTCATTGTTACCCTTTAATTCCTAACTTAAAATTAATCCTTAAAAAATCACTCTTCAAGACCAACATTAGGTAAATAAGCAAACCAGATAGCACATAATTGAATTAAACAATATCACAAAACTATAAATTTTTTTCCTTAGACTTGTGTGGACAATAAACCTCAAATGCTTTTACCTGTACAAATTCCCCTTTCCTCGGACCACAAATAAACACCCCAGTGAGAAAATTCCCGTATACACAACCTGTATCCAAACCAGTCGCTCGAAACTCTTTCTGCAACATTCTCTTTGCATCATGCCCAAAGTACACATGTGCAGGTCCACCCCACATACTAGCCCAAGGATCGCCATTTTTAGTTTTATCGCTAGCCATTATCCCTCCTTCCCAAAAGTAATCGGTCATAACTAAATTCCTCATGTGAACCATATCGGCAGGATCGATGATTTCTTTGGGGATACCGGGGACTAAACCAGCGTGCACCACAATGCTATTTAAAGATGGAATAGAAATGGTGTAAGGTAGTTCTACTAGATAGTTAACATCCTCTTCGGTTAAGTCTTTGATCCACAAATTTTTGTCCTTTAATTTGTAATCAGATTTCTTAGAGTTGAAATACTCCCTTAAAACAACCTCATCGTGATTGCCTCTCACAGAAAGCATTGATTCAGACTGCCTCACAAGGTTCAAAACTTCTTTGTTTTTCGGTCCTTTATTGATGAGATCCCCTACGAATATTTTAAGAGTTTTATCACCGTTCACATTGGATGCGCTAAGCAGTTCCTTCAACTCATCGTAGCAACCATGCACGTCGCCAATCACAAATATTTCCTCGAATTGCTCCAGAAATTGAGAGTCTAATTGTCTGTGAAGCATCTGAGGAAAAGGAATGTTATAGATGTGCGAGTAAGTGCGGTGGGGTTTAGGGATAAGTCGACTGATTGAATTCAGAACACACACCGCCAACGACACCATGTTTAAACAGCGATGTTCACCTCAAACTGGGATGTGACAATAGAGGATTTTAACACAGTCCCTGCAAGACAAAATACAGGATGTGTTTAATAATTTGATTTCAGCTAGTTTAGTTAAATTCAAAAATCTAAACAGTACATACTTGACCATTATTAACAGGCACATAGGTAAAAGTTAATGCTGTTAAAACCCCTACAATTGAGAGCAAAGTATAAAAAAATGAACAGTAAATTCCTAGTGTACGGTGCCCCATTGTCGCCAAGTCCAAAAATTGGCGCCAAGCCAAAAATAAAGTTTTTTTGTCCCCAATTTTTTTAAAAAAGGTTGCCGTACATCATGATATTGCTAGGAAAGTCATTAAATAGGGTTACCAAACTATAAAATTTATCGCCCACCAATTGTCGCCAAATCGCATTTGGCGGGGGCACCGTACACTAGGAATTAACCAAATGAACTACTGTAAAAATCATAAAAATAGAGCTATTTGGGAAGGGGAGAATACCTAAACCCCTGTGAGCATGAGAAGTATTGATTTCCTCCAGACTGAAACACAAAGATGTCATGTCAGGTTTAGTTTGAAACAAAAATTACCTCATAACGTTTTTGAAAGCTATTTTCTGAGAGTCCTACCCAGATAATAGTTTTCAAAAGGCGGTGATAAAGTCATTTTTATCTCAAACTAAGCCTAATGGGACATCATCATGTTTCATTACCTAGTATTTTGATTTTGGCGACAAAGGGAAAAGATCGGTAAATGGGGCCATATAAACAAGATCCTCCAAAACAGGCTATGGAAACCATATATTATATTAATAAAGATTCTGTAAATTTAAATTTGTTGCCTAAATTTATTTTATAATTTTGGAGTGATTTAGTAATTTTAAAAATAGTTCTTGACAACTGTTAAAAATAGTTAAGAATGTAATAGTTAACCTACGTGCCTGATTAGTAATAAAACTTAGGCATTTAACCTATTATTATAAAATTGTATAGAAAATATTCTTTAATTAGGTAACATCTTAATTAAAACCTTCCACAATTTAAAAATCTTCAGAAATTATCAAATTCTACATGCAAAGTTGAATAGAAATAAACTTTACATATCACAAAAATGAAGGTATAACAAAGAAAATGAAAAATATTTATTTGGTTTAATTTGTTGAATTTTCATAGTACAGGGTTCCCAGTCTCAAATTAAATGATCAATTTCCATGACCCAAATTCAGCATTTCCTTTAAATTTCTGGAAAATTAAAGGACAAATTTAAAACAATATTAAAAAATAATTACTGTTTGGGGGAAATTTATACAGTAGATGTTCGTTATTACGAACCTCTAATTTACGAACACTCACGATTTTACGAGCTAGTGGCTGGTCCCGAACGTGGTCCCATAGACATATTTTTAATTCTCATTTACAAATTACAATTTTGAATGAATTTGAATGAAAATTTTGAAAAATCTCTTTTTTGCGAACTCATTTTCATATTTTGTTAGTGTTCATCGGACCTCAGACAAAATTTAAAATCTCATTTTTTTCGGAAATAACGAAGCAATACGTGCACACAGTTCAAGGCATTCTGAGAAAAATAAGTCACCAACAGCAAGCATGTGATTGGAGAGTGGAACTCTGAGTGATGTCAGTCTTGACCCCTCCTTTATATTCTACAAGTAGGTTATTTTGATACTTGACTTTTCATCAATAAAGGCACAATGAGAATTTTTTTATTTAACTATTTTATTTTTCAATTGTCTCTTATATAGTACTAAATAAAACTTTATTCCTTAATATAATATTGAAATATTACTTTATTTATAACAAGAAGACATTTTGATAAAAAATAAACATAAAATCTATCTAATTCTAATGATTTTCTATTTTACGAACTATTTTAGAGTTCCCTACGAGTTTGTGAAAACGAGCGTCTACTGTAATTTCCCTTACCTTTTATGGGGGAAATTTAAATTTCCCTGACAATTTTTTATTTCCCTGAGTTTTTAGGCGAGTGGGAACCCTGTACTATATTTAGGTTTCAGAAATTCATATTAATATATTCATGTAATTCACATTAACAGAATAATTGAATGTGATATAATTGCATATAAAAAAAATCTCAGTTTATATTTTAATTAAGTTCTTCAATGAGAGGTTTATCTTTGGACTCACTAAAAACGTGTTTATCTTTGAGCTGATTAGAATCGGGAATTAAATCTGGTAACATTAACAGAACAATATCCGAGGAAACACTTTCCAAGTTTGCTTCATACTCTAAGCTCCAACCAATAAAGTACTCGATTTTTTTCACAGCCGGGAGCAACCGCTTCTTCAGACTTTTATCAACGTTCGACCTCCCCTGATATTCACTTTTCAGCTCCAGAAAAAGCAATTTAATATCGTGCAATGCACATAAAATAAAAGTGCATGCCCTACCATTACTAGGCCCCTTCATTATAGCTCCTACATCATTAACAATACTTTTAACGAAGCCGATCGGTATACTCGGATCCGAAGTGGCAATCACTCTAATCGAGTCTTGCAGTACTTCCTCTAAACTGATATAGTTACGTCCTTCCGATAAAACTGGTGTAAAGGTAAAGATTGAATCAACGACTTCCTCAAGGAAATCTCGTAAATCACTGTTGTAGAAGTGGGTTAGATACGCATACGTGTAAATTATATTCACTAGATTGTTCTGTATGCAACTGGAAGGTACCGCAGACGTCAACTCCGATAACTTTCTTGAATTTAGTGGATAAGGTGGTCTTGGCGCAGTATTGTCTTTGGAATTTGGATCATCAGAATCTTCTTCCGTTACAAGACACAAGGTGGTCTGTGTCCACCAAGGTTTTTTGACTGATACGAAAGTTTCTATATTTTCCTCGTTTTCAATAAAAGCTTTGAAGTTTAATTTTTCTTCTTCACTCAGGTGTTTCCAAATTACATTCTCGTCTGCTGCGTCTATATTAAGAGTGGCAAATCTGTCTTCCATGGTTGGTTCGCTGTCGGTTGGATCTTCGACCGATGCGGCTTCGAATTCCTTTAAAATTCGAAGCATGTTCTGTCTGTCGGTTGGATCGGAAGATTTGACCTGGAGTGATTCCTCTACCCAGCTTTTGTAAAATGCTTCACTGCATTCGGAATGCGCGCGGCTTTTGTAACAGTACGAAGAGCAATATTTCTGATTGCATTTGGGACAGGTGTAGATCCCAGAACCTGCTTTGCAGAAGCCGCAATTCGGGGCAACTTTTGATAAACTCATACTTAAAAAAGTAATTAAAACTTAGATGGTTATACTAGCAGGAGTACTTACAATGTTGGTTTTTCTTCTCGTAATGGACGATGAAGATTACATATCAGAATGTAAGACCACGCATCAATAAAATGGACTGTCAGAAATTTAATATAAATAACTTTTTGATGTGGAATAATAAAATAATATTCGAAATAACAATACAATCAAAACAATTATATGGTGAAAAGTGAAATGTTTTGCTTGGGAATGAGATGTACAGTTGTTGCCAATTAAGTAAAATAAAATTTTAGTAATAAATTGATGTTGTTTCGCGAGGCAGTGTCCTTTTCTTCGAGATAGACCACTGCGCAGCTCTACTTCGAAGTTAATTAACCAAAAAACAATATTAAATAAAAGCTCAAATAGCACCCAAAAACAGTACAGCAAAACACAAAAACAAATATATAATATTTTTGAAAAATATTCAAAAAAGATAAATAGTAACTGTCACTTTAACTGTAAAACACACGCCTGGAACCTGGACTGTTTTGATTACCGCTGTAAAAATTCGTCTTCTTACACTCTATTTTCCTCCTAAATTATTGTCAATTTCCCAATAATTCGATATGGGAGACAACGAAATGATGAAGGCGAAGTTGGCCAAACCCGGCGACGACACCATCTTCGGAAAGATAATTCGCGGCGAGATTCCGACCAAGTTCATCTACGAAGACGATAAATGCGTCGCCTTCAACGACGTCAGCCCACAGGCGCCAGTCCACATTCTGGTCATCCCCCGCAAACCCATCGTCCAGCTCAGTTCCGCGGACGAAGAGGACGGTCCACTGATCGGTCATCTCATGTTGGTCGCCAAGAAAGTTGCCAAAGAGGCGGGGCTCGAAAAAGGATTCCGAATCGTCATCAATGATGGGCCCGAAGGGGGGCAATCAGTATATCACCTGCATGTGCATGTTCTCGGCGGTAGGAATCTCAGGTGGCCACCTGGTTAAGATGTTAACTCGGGAGACTGTCATTCTGTAATGGAATAGTTCAATAAATTTTTTAATTATGAATTGGGTTTGTTAATAAAATAATAGTTTCTATTAGCCTAAGTACATTAAGCAATTGTCAATTTCCATATCAAGACCAAAGTGATTCAATGATTTATTTAATTGAAAATCCTTCTCAGAATTACTATAGAAAGATAAGTACTAAAAAATTGTGTAGAAGGAGCTGGGGTACATTAAATTTGTTGTGTTCCAGTTGTCCTTGCATTGGTCTTGTGAAAGGGAAGGGTGCGTGTTCTGGTATTGTCCTCGTATGTTGTTTAAAGTTACGAGACAGTGTTCCTGGGTCTTTCCGAAGGATAGATTCCGAACTAATTATCTCTATGCAATGTCAATCAAGCAATGCAAAAAAGATTACCTAGAGTTTATAGTATAAATATAACTCGGTATATTGATGCTTATGTGTTCTCCCTATATACTGTGCTCTAAGAAGATATCTAATTCATTGCTAACTTTTTTAAAAATCCTTAGAAAAATGTAATTTTAACATTCAAAAGCTTTTTAACATTTAAAAAATATATTTTTTCGGAAATCAAGAAATCCCGACGTCTATTGAAGGCATTAACAAACCAACCATCGGAAATCAAGATGATACCCAAGGAAAAAAATTTAAATCAGCAAATTTGTTCTTTTTTACTGAATTACAAAAATATATCGCAGTTCAAACAAAATATTTTTTTTAAACTATAAAACTAGAACCGGCATTCGCTAACCTAAGCCGAATTATACAGATCCTAGTAGAAGTACTATTGACCATGCACTCTTATTAAAAAAGGAAATATTCCCTTTGTTATATGCAAAAAATTTTATACAACTTGTGTGTAGTTAGAAAAAAAAATTAAAAGTCAAGACTTCAAAACTCACTCTACAGAAAATTATTCTGAGTACTTACTGTTAACACTGCTACCTACAATGTTTTCGTACTGCAAGTACACATCATTTACAGGTGTTAAAGCTAAAAAAAATGTGTTTTTTTAAGTCTTAACTTCAACTGGCCTGCAACAAAGGAAAACTATTCCTTTAATTTAAGAACACTGCATTGTTTCAATAAGAGCCATAATTATAAAAACACACAAATCAAGATTAGCAAGTTTTAAATCTACTAAAACGTCAAATTCGCAAAAACGTTTGGTAAATGTTTACATTTCTATGGACCTACGGGTTTTAAACTAAAAGGGATATTTTTGAAAATGCAAAAAAAAAATTATATTCAATGGTTCTTATTTTTTCCATTTGTTGACATGTTTAGTTGCGCATGTGCACTCCAACTCGAGAATCTAATTGGTTAATTACAGCTACAAACGCAACTCCATTTATGATGAATAGTTTTATTTTTCCATAGGCTTGATTATTGAAAGGCTTAAATTAAGCTGGGTCATGCATTACTCTTCCGTTGCAAAGTCTTGCGCACTCATACAAATTCATCGCAATATACTTCTCTTCAAGACTAATTTTTACCAGACAATATTATATCACAATTGAGATATATTTCAATTAATTTTCTTTTAACAGAAAATGTTTCTAATTAAAAGCTCTTCCTTTTATATAAAAAAAGCATTTATAACTTGTTTTTAAAAATAAACTTCATTACATCACAAGACCAATGAAAGGAATTACAAAACAAATGTTTCACACTAGTTTATTGTAATTAAGATTTACATTTTATATTCATCAAAACTAAATGGGTAAACTGCATAGAATTAGCACATAACAGTATACATAAATAGAACTGCAGTTATCATCCAACTTAGCATATGAGAAGTTGCTTCTAATTTCTAAAATCCAATTTTTTTTTTTCTATTTTCAAATATTATTTATTCAGCTTTGCAATCCTAGAAAGAAAAAAAGCAATATATAAACATCTATATCATACATAACTACATGTTCACTTCCATTACAAATGTGTAGATTATAAAAAATTAGATGATCAGCTGTCCTGAAAAGATAAACGGATTTGAAACCACTTATATTTTAGAATTTTTAAATAAATATGTGCCATTTATTTCTAGTTGCCAAAATGTTCTGTTTAGGAATACGTAATTTAAAAATCAAATATTTTAAGCAGAGCTGCCAACTGTTACGATATCTTCATTTGCATAAAATGAGAAGCATGTTTTTATTTGTACTCTTAAAACTATCACCGCCTTATTGACAAAATAATAAGAGCAATGATAGAAAATAAATTTTAATTATTAATAGCCTTTTCATCTAAAAGTAAAAATGAACGCTATTTGAAAAAAGCGATTGCAATACGGACATGTGCTTTTATGAAAACGGAGTGAGTAACAGCAATTGCTAGATTTCCTGATTATAACGATAGAGAGCGAATATTGAATTGGAAGTCTTAAGTGAAGGAATAGTCCGAAGAAAAACAAGCAATCCAGAATACCACCACTTGCGCTAGTATCCTCGTGGATGATTGTTCACAGCTATAAAAAGAAAAATGGTAGTTTGATCTGAGAAAGTGAATTTGCGCCTAAATAAAATATATAAATAGTTAGATGTAAAAAATGACTGGGTGTAAAAATGAAATTTTTATAAAAAGTTAGGCGTAAAAAATTATGAGTGTGTATAATAATACGTACATCAAACTGAAATTTTTAGGTGCAAAATGCGATTAACAAACGTTAATTTCGAACCCTGCTTACAAATTCCGAAACAAAATATTCTTTAAAAAATAATTCAAATTATCTTATCTAATTTTCCTGTGCTTCAAAGTCATTAACTAATTTACTAGCCCATAATTCAACATATGGCACTTTATGCTTTACAATGAGTATATGATTTACTTAAGTATATATCTTGCAAATTCATTATGGTTAGCGAGCGATATATGACAAAGTAAAAAAAAAGTATATATTCGAATATAAAATATGATATTGTTATTTGCATAGTAAATTAATCAGTGGACAACATAATTTTGTTTTATGGTTAGCTACCATATAAATTTCTTTAACAACAAAAGAATTACAACAGCTCTATGCAAAACTCAAGTTTAAGGGAAAAATGTACATAACTAACTAATCCTGCAACAAACATTTTACTAGAGATGAAAAGGATAGTAGTTTTGACGGATATCCGGCATACATTACACGTCAGTTATTCAAACTAAATTTTGCCGGATATCCAGCAATTTTTTATGAAAAGATCTCTTTAATGAATTGTTCATATCCATACTGATTTTGAAATGGCCGGAGCTGTGCTGTAGGGTGCGTTTGAAAGTGTAATTTTGAAATATTTCCATATTGCTGAACTAAATTATTCTATATTTAAATGCTAAATCTTACTAGACTGGAGAATAAAACAATTTCTTATATGTAATGAACAGAGATGTAGCTATACACCACCACCCATGCGGATCGTTCAAACCCGAAGATACTCCAAGGCTGGTTCCGAATGTCTGAAGCATATATCTTCCTTACTAACTGCTCTCTGTGACCCACCATGTCTGAAGGCATTCGGTCAGGTTTTAATGAGAAAGTTATCTCTTCACTCCTTACCCACTTGAATAGCCCATGAAAAATTCAATGAATCTACAGAATACATTGGTAACATTTTCAGAAAAATACGTAAAGCGTGAACAAAAGATAATCGATCGCCACAAAAAAATCTGCTGCATTTTATTCATCCGGATGTCGGATAATTACCGAAGAGTTAAAAATCAGTTGGATCTGGATAGTTACTGGATATCATTTTCATCATTATATTTTACCAAACAAAAGAAAGGCCCTTTATTTTGTCACTAAAGGTGACAGTGAAATGCAAAAGGTCTTTTGTTGGGCTGGCAACAATTTTGAATAATGTGTACTACTATAGATCCCTATACAAGATGGCTGATATAATGAAAGGTTGCTGTAACAAACTTGAAAATTATACTTGGGAATTTATCAACCTATTTTGATTCTGGTGGGCGTCGTTATTTTGGGGAATTGTAGTACAGATAATTGTATTTTTATACAGGTTTTTTTTTTTTTTTACAAAAATAGAATATATAAAATAATTCAAACAAATAGAAAAAATTCTAGTTGAATTATACCATTTATTTCTAGTATCAATAATTGGTGCTTTTTTAAAAGGTAAAATGCTAATCGGTTCCAAATACACATAACACTCTTAATTATATATAAAGCAATCCAATACCTTTCTGGCACTCCCTAAAAACTTCGTTAAAGCCCTGGCACAGACTGATGTCGCCCTGTGTCTGTGTGCATTCCAAGAACTGCTTCCACTCAAATGAGCATGCAGGGGCTTGTGCTGGGGCAGGGGCTGCAGCCGGGGCCGCGGCTGCTTCTGCTGCACTTCCACCTCCACTGGTCATGGCATGGCCAATTGTGTGGCCCTACAAAAAAGAATAGCATTTTAAAAAATACAAAGAAATGGGGAAGCTAAATCATTTTAAATTGCATAAATTTTCACTTATATTTTTTATGTAATACTTTTATTGTTTGTACAAGAGAATACTAAGTGGAAAATATGAGCAATCTTTGTTGAAAGTTTGAAAAGATCTTAAAGTAAGTTATAAAACATTGACACATTTAAATATATATATTGCGGTTGCAAAGAGATCTATAAAATAAATAATAACATGTAAATGCAGATATGTCTAGAGTCACCTTTAGAAAAATTCCATTAGCTTGAGAAATTTTTCTCTAAATCCTCTATGGATAAAAAAAAATCCTTGATTTACGTCTATTGCATTAGTGTTTCAAAATATATAAGAACACTTTAGCAGTGGACGGTACTGTTTTAAATTATTTAAAAAATTTAAATGATTCATTGGCAGTCCATTACTTGATTATATTTTTCAATAATTTTCTCATTATTTAAAAATAAGTCTAACTTCATCTAAACACTCAACGAATCTTTGAAGAACTTTTTCGCGACTTCACTATCAGATGTTGTTGTAAATAATTGTACACTGAAGTGAATTTATCTCATTTAGTAATACTAAAAAATTTCACTTATTCATGGTGCATACAGATTTTCAAAAGTAAAAATTAAGTAGTTCTTAAGGACCTCTCTATAATTTTTAAGGACTTTAAATTTTTTGGCGGCGTTAGCGGAAAATCGCACATTGTTTGGTGCAAAATTGGCACATAATCACATGTCAGTGGGGTTTTGTAGCAAGTTGGCACAGGATACCCCTTTCGGAAAACTCTGGCGCAGAATTCCCATCCCTTAAAGATGCTACTTCTTCTGAATTTCCTCGTTTTTCTAGAACGAGTATCGATTCTTCACAAAACAACAAACGAACTGAGATTTTCCAATGACGAAGTGTAGTGTATTATAATGAAATACCACTGACTAAAAAATCGAACAAAAGAGATCAAAAGTTCACTTTTTTTTTCTGAGACTAAATACATCCATCTCTCATTGCCGATTTATACTTACGTAAAACGGTCAAAAGTGTGGACACGATCAACGTAAAATCCGGAATTCTACATTTCAATAATTTTAATGCACCCGGTATTATGAGTTCGAAAATTAAAAAAACTCAGAATTTCGGGTTAGACACGGAAAAATACCACCCATGTGAATTAGTAAAAAAAAAAAAACATGTTTGACAAAAATTAAGGACCTTAGCCGAAAATTAAGGGCCCTTAATTAAGGACCTACTTAAATTAAGTAGTTCTTAAGGACTGTGCGAACCATGTTATTTAAAGTGCATGCTGATATAAAATTGACCAATTTTGTAACCAAGATCATAACTTCCAGTGACTTAAAACTGGTTGATGTATAATGCAATGAAACCCAGAACTGAATGTCCAATTCAATGGGGAAAGAAGTTGACAAAAATATTTTTCTCTCTAGTCATACTGTGAGAACCACGATCATTAGAGAAACAATTTGGGAAACAGCTCTCTTTCAGTGAGTGTATTTTCAACTGTGTTGCAAATATTTGTTCATTTTGTTAATGATGTTAAACTGACCGTTTCTTCTGCGATATTATTCCCCAAGACCAATAGCGAATAAAAATTACTAAACAATCCGATTGAGTTATGTCAGTACTCTCATCAAGCTAGAGAAAATAGACCAGAAGATTTTATATCTATTTTTTGCTGTCGAGTTAGGATTTTAGCCATTTCTGATATTCTATATTTCATCATGTTTCTAGGCAAAGGCATATCTTTTATTTATTGCATATCTTTTCCTTGTTTTCAAAATCTTCAAACAGAACTGGTGCACATTTTAACCATGCTCCTTTCATATATTCCCCATCACTAAATAATTTTCTATATTCGAGGCAAAAAACACTAGCAGCAATTACATCCGTTTCCCTTCACCTACCCCTCCTCTCCTTCACTCTCCGCAAACATTGCTCCTGTTATGCTTACAACAAATTCAATAGCCTAAAGGACGCCCATGCATTTGAAGATGAAACTTCCCAGGAATCCTAAGTATGACATTACAACTGATGTTACATGTACCGATGGATTTGGTCAATGGAATAGCTGATAAGTGTACAGTGATAAGCACTTGTAAATTGTTCATGTGCCAGCAAAATTTGAGAACGTGCCACCTAGGGCACATGCAACATAGGTTCGCCATCACTGAACTAAGGCATCAAGACGGCCAGACCAATCGTGCTGGTAGCGCAGGTTCTTAACTCACACACGCGTCCACAGGAATCATGATAACTTACCACAGCAGAACCCACAGCCACTCCAGCGGCAGTGGTGGCCATTTGAGCGAACATCCCTGGCTGCCGTGGTGCAGCCATGGGTGGGGGTGGCTGGGCCATGGGTGCGGGTTGGGTAGGTGGGGCCCTAGCCGGGACATTGCTAGATGGCCTTGGGGCAGACCTACAGAATAATGAAACCAAGATTAAAAATACTGTTATCCGCTCAATTGTTTACAGAACGCATTATGTGAACATTTTTTTTTTTTTAATTTTGAATAAAAATTTAGGATTACCATTAAATTTGTTTTTTTCAAAACATTTTACCAAGAAAAGAAAATTGCTAAATATATGCAATTTGACTTATTTTCTGTCGACATGTAAATTCGTATGAGAATTACTTGCATAGATTAAACAGTCATAACAATTCTAACAAATGTTGCTTTTTTAAGCTGTCATGCCCTTTAAATCTCATTTCGCTAAAATTTTACATTTTTAAAAATTTATTTTATAGCAAGTGCAAAGTAAATAAAGAAAAGGATACTCTATATTTTAAGAAAAAAAATACTCTAATAAGGACAACATTACAAATATCTAACGACGAAAAGCACAACTATTATATTAAAACAATACGCGTTTGTGAATACTACGAACAATTTGGAACAAAAGCAATGCAGACGATAGAATTATCCTAGAAACTATCAATATGGCGCAAAAGTTTAGAAAGTGGGGTGAAACCACAGGTTTGTCATTTTAAAGTTATTCCCAATTTCCTCAGAATAGATCCAGAACCGCTTCCGATAGCCCATTACGCAGCCCTAATGCGACGCTTATTTAAAAAACCATTCATTACATAAACACATTGATAATCTTGTGTAGTTCAAATATTGCCTTAATTAAACCAAAGCAAAGTTACTAAAGTAAATATAATCACTTTTCAAACGTGTTTGTACAATAGCCCATTGTACAATGTTGGAATAGCCTACTTCACATTACATCCAACCAATCGGTGTTTGATCATCGGGGCCTAACGAGTCCCGATTTTAAGCCAAAGAAACTGGTATTATGCTCATCATGTTATGACTGTTGCCCATCGCCGTTAATCGGCGACTTTTATGCATTTCTAAATTTCAATTTTTTGGTGCCCTGTGATAATACATTTGTACCCAGATTCATTTACGACATATGCCATTTGGGACCTTTCATTAAAACATCTTTATATTGAGTTTTGACATTCCAGTTTCATGTATTATTTGCATCACCTTTTATTTTTAATGAGCAATTGTTTACATCTCCCCTCCATGAGAGTGAATTCACTAATCACAACAATATTTGGTAAAGAGTTACAAGCGACAGAGGATTTGGCTGTTTTTAAGTGGTCGCCAAATGACCTGATGTGGTGCGCATACGTCTTTCTTTCTGATATTTATGGTTACTTC